>VZTG01004286.1:158384-182854 GCA_013397845.1 Melanocharis versteri
CGTGTGCGGGGCTGGGCTCGATGGCAGGAGGCTGTGACATTTCTGCGCTGAGAAGTCAACGCCAGGTATAGAAAGAGAAGCCAGGTGTGTTCACAAAGTAGCTTTTTCTGCAGTTGCAGGGGTTGCTGCCGCCAGCCCCAGCATCAGGAATTCCAGCAGGTGCTGGAAATGTTTGTGGTTCCTCCCAAATAAAAAAACACTTTAGTGGAATGACTCTTTGTCACAAAACTTGTACCTGCTATGCATTACTGACCATTACCTTGTTTAGAAAAGAAGTGACCCAGGCAAAGAGCAGTGACGCTGTGTCGAGTGCGTGGCACACGATGAAGGACGGCCTCACCACAGGGACACCTGCCTGCCAGCAGCCTCTGCCCAGCCTCTTCGGGAGAGCACAGCTCAGGGACTTCAGCAGAGAAGCCTAAAATCAAACTTTGAAATTAATCTTGATGACTTCTATAAGAATCTGGTGTTCAAACATGCTTCCCATTCCCCAGATTCTGCAGAAGTGTTTTGGGGTGTTGACAGGGACCCTGAGCTGTGAGAAGAGGAATGAGCAGGGAGGTGGGGAGCTGTCTGAGCTCCCAGAGCGCTGTTCCTGCAGCCCTGCAGCCAGCAGGTACAGCTCCCTGGGCCTGACTCTCTCAGGAACTGCCTAGAAAACCAGGATGTGCTGCCCCATGGGGTTTTATGGTGATGTTAAAACTAAAAATGCCCTGTTTGGATTTGCTCCTCCCGCTAGTGATGCTTCCCTGCCTAAATCCTGCCAATCTCTGTAATCCACTGATCACCAACCTCTCTGCAGAGATTCACAGCTGCTCTAAAACCATCCAGTTAGAGGTGGGGATGCTGCAAAAGGTGATGAAGTTCAGTAAATGATGCATTTAGCTATACAGAGCTTATACATCATGAATGATTTATTCGTTTATAAATACTCCAAACTTCACATACATATTCTTCTGGTTGTTTAGTTTCTTGTAATTTATTGGTTCATTATTATTTAATATGCAAGTTATGTCATCCAAGAAGTTAAAAAAATGTATTTTCCACCTGCTTTGTTCACACTGTTGGAAGAGCAGAAGGAGCAGAGACTCAAGGCGGGTCCGGGCAGTCTGGAGTTTCTCCGGCTTTCTGGTAGGAGGGCACAGAACGCACCATGGGTTTTCCAAATGCTCCTGTGCCAGCAGCAGGAGAACATGCTGGGGGCAGGAATGGCTGTGGTGAGGTTCGTGTATTTCTTTTTCCTCATATATCTTTGCTTTATGTCCACCTAGAAATATCAGGAGAAACTCAGAATCGTCTGAGCATGAGCCAGGTGGCAAAAACGCCACAGTAAGTGCCCTGGACAGGAAGGTGGAGGGGAGAAGGCTGAGTTCAGACCCTGTGCCCTCAGCCCAGTGTCCTTGCCAGCACTGCTGGGACAGGACTGTCCTGCCATCACGGTTGAAGCCAAGTGGAAAGGAACTGACACTGGCAATTCTTTCATGTACTGTTAGTGAACAGCCATCAGAAGACATTGACACTAACTGTGGGCCTTTTAAGAGTGTAATGTATTAGCAACTTGTCTCCTTGAAAGCTAATGACAAATGCCTTGTTTAAAAGGAAGATCAAAACATCAAGAAAAATTAGATTAAATGGTTATGAAACTCCCAGTGGAGGACGCATTTCTCAGAAGTATTCCCTGTTGAACCTTGGAAATCTGTAATTATTTCCCCTGCTTACTGCATTAGGGCTGGGAAGTGTTTGCATTGCTCCAGCGTGGAAGTGTTTGCACACGGGTGCAGCACGGTGAGCCCTGGCCTGGAGGGGCGGCGCTGGCAGCGGCTCCTCGTGCCGGTGAGTGGTGACAGGGGACACACGAGGTGAGTGACAGGGGACACACGTTGTGGGTGGCAGGGGACACACGAGGTGAGTGGCAGCCACATGTGGGACAGGGCAGGAGCAGAACCTGCAGCAGGAGGGTCAGCAGGAGTGGGCAGACACCGTGGCACTTCGGGACCAGTAGAGCCCGGAAAGGGGTTTCCAATAAATCCTAAATTGAAGATGGCAAGGACCCATTTGGCTGGGGTTGGCTGGATTTGCAGAGGTTCAGCCTGCTCACATGTAGGGCTGCCCAGATTTCTGGTGGCCATGGTGCAGCATGTGAATCCATAGCAGCCTTTTTAGCATTTTTTCTGGACAGAAATGTGCCCAGGGCTGAAGTCTTTATTTCAAAGCAAGAAGAGCATGAGCAAAGTTTGTCAGAATTTCCTCTTTGCTAGAGCAAAGACAATTGAAATGGTACATTCCAACTCTCATCCAAAGAACGTAATTTACATGTTTTTAATGAATTTCCTTATTAACACATGGACATCAGACCTCACTGGCAGTAGTGAGCAATTAAGAGTTCCTGACCAAACCTTGAGGGACTGACCATTCATCTTTCCAGTTACAAATTATTTTAATATCTAAGTAAACAAATGTTTTCCTTCTAATTTTTGGTGAAATAAGTGGATTTGTAGTTTTCTGCTGCAAGTAACTGCTGTAACCAAGTATTTGAATACTGAGCTCTTGCTCAGAAGTTTGGTGGTGAAATGGGATGTGAAATCCTTTCCCGTGCAGTGGAGGTCTGGGATGAGGGTCTGTCTTGTCGAGCACTGTTGGTCTGCTCTGGGATGGAGAGCTCTGCACTGGCTGGTGTGTTTGTAATCAAAGTCAGCTGAATTAGGCTCTTTCTCTCCTATTTCTATGTACCAATTTGAAGAGCTCAGATGAAAAGTGTTGCATTACACCAGCACCAATAAGTCACACTATCTGTGTTGTGACACACAGAATGTTATTAATTGTCAATCACAAACCACCAGGCTTGTCAAGATGTTCTCTTCTGAACAGGCTGCTTTAGACCTGAAGTGATTTTTAATCAAATGTTAATAACACAGCATCTGTCAGTGGACCATTGGCATCATACAATAATAAAAAGTTAACATATGACATGGCAAATTCTAATGTTTTCATTTTTACTTCTTTCCAATTATCTGTGGAATTTCTGCCAGAGTGAGAAGTGTGCTGACATTATTACATGCAAAACACACTGCTGAAAGATGAACATGTCTATTAAAGCCTGTGTTCCCCATCACGCCAGCTCCCAAAAGCACCTTTTATCTCTGCTCCCAAGGCCTGCTGCCAGAGCCTGCCGGTGCCCAGGGCAGGGGGTGCCAGTCCCTGCTGCTCCAGCCCCCGAGCCGTGTGGAGGGCTCCCTGCCTGCCACCTGCGAGCCACAGGTCCCTTCTGGCTCTGGCAGCATCCCAGCAAGCGTGAAGGGAGACCAGCAGGCCTCTCCCTCCCCGTGCTCCCACAGAGCCCAGGATTTGGGCAAACACTCACCCTGACCGTGGGGCGAGTGTCCGGGCAGGGCTGGTGTGGGGGTCACGGGCAGCCTTTCCCCTGCCCACGGCACGGAGCGAGCAGGAGCTGGGGCAGGAGCGTTCCATCTCTGTCCTGCTGCCCATACTCGCCTCTCGCAGCGCGGCGTTAGTGCCAGCGCAGGTCACTGCTGCCCTGAAGGGCTGTGCCTGTCAAATATTGATAAAGCACCGGGGATTGCTGCTCCTGTCAGCACCCTCGCCCCAGCCCTGGCACTGTGGGTGGAAGGATGGGGGCACCGAGCGTCCGGCACATGGGAAAGTTTGGCTGCAGAAAGGCGTGGGGGGAAAATGCCACTCAGCAGGACTGGGCAGAGGTGGAGGATGGAGGTCCTGGGGTGCGGGGCTGGGAGCCCCTGGCTGCCCACAGACCCCAGCAGCTGCCAGGGAGGGAGCGGGGGGTGCCCGGGGCTGGCCAGCGCTCGCCGGGCCACAGCCACATCCTTGCGGGGCGTGCAGAGTTGCAGAATCTTTGAAACCTTAACAAGAGAGCTCAGTGCGGCGGGAGCGTGATTGTTATTAATGGTTTGTGTTACAGGATAAGCGGTGCATAACAGATCTGCTGCAATATCAAGTCTTCCATCAGAAATTCATCATTTTGAGGACTTTGTCAAAAGTAGGCTGTGTATGCAGTGTATACAAATCTGCAGGAGCATAAAGCAATATGGAAGTTCCAAGCACCTGTATATTTAAAATACACTCAATTTCCTTTCCTAAATGCATTGTTTTCACTTGAATACTTCATAGCATTCAATGGATTGCAGTTGCTTTGTCTATAGATTCAATTTGTGTCTCTGGACAGAGTTTGAATGGATTTATTATATTGAAATGCAATTTTGCAGACATAACCTTATATCTGACCCGTCATTACTTATAATGCTAAACTTTGATATGTTAATTCTGCCTTATGTTTTTATATATTTTACGACACTTGGCTTAAACATTTTTAATCTACATATTGGTTTATGTCCACCTAAATTATTGTTGCTTCCGGGGACAATGTGCACACAAGATCTGGCAATTCATTATGCTGGCCCCGCTTAAATGAATTTCAAAAATTTAATAAAGTTCTCCCCCTCCTTCCATTGTGTTCAAAAGCTCCAGCATAAACACCAGTCCAGTGTTATCAAATCACAGAAGAAGAATAAGGTTAACCTCAAACAGCCCAGCCATGCCGCAGACCTCGAGAAATGTCGCCTCTGATTAACGCTGCTCTCTAAAGCTGCGCGTGTCCCCGCGGCTGCTGGCGGCGGTGCTGCTGGCAGGGAGATGATCCGCTCCGGGGCACCCGCGTGTCGCTGCGGGGCAGCCCGAGCGCCGAGCCAACGGCCAGGGCCGAGGCAGGCGGCAGGGGAGGGACAGCGACAGTCACCGGCACCTCGGCGGCACGGCTGGCAGCGATCCTGTGCCGTGCCTTGGCCGGGGAACGGAGGGAGGAGGATGCTGCCTGGGCTGCTGGCAATGCAGGGAGGAGCAGCTGCGACTGCCGGCGAGGGCCACCCCCTCGCCCCCTTCCAGCTCTGAACTCGGCAGATTTGGAAGCGGACAGCACCCGGGGGTGACTGGGCAGGCTCAGCACCGGCTCCGCCGGAGGGATCCCCGGCAGAGCCCGGAAACGCCCCCCATGCCCATCCCCAATGTACCATCCCCTGCCCAGCATGTCCCTCCATCCCTTGGCCTTTTTCCTGCCACAATGTCATGAATTTTTCATCCTTGATGAACTTCAAAGTCTTTTAATGACTCTTCATGAAAAAA
This sequence comes from Melanocharis versteri, assembly GCA_013397845.1. Lineage (NCBI taxonomy): Eukaryota > Metazoa > Chordata > Aves > Passeriformes > Melanocharitidae > Melanocharis > Melanocharis versteri. The sequence goes on from VZTG01004286.1 coordinate 163,539, forward strand.
CAGAGGGGCCAAAAGTTGAGCAAAGGGAGATGATTAAAGGACCTTATTAAAAGCAACCTTGTAGAATTCTCCACATGAAAGAGAGCGCCATTATGAGGGCTTATCCTTATAAATGACACTTCGCTTTTGCGAACATGCCGAAACCTGATTAGAGTGACAAGCACTGAGTGATACTGCAAACCTGTTAATAACATGAAAATTAGAAGAGGCTCATGCAAAGAAGGGAGATTAATTTAGCCCGAGTACATCTCGCGCAAATTGCAAAGTTGTGAATATGTTCTCAGATAATGAGCCTTCGCAGTCATCAGCTCACTTGTCATTTTCTGTAATTAATGTTAAGGAAGACTCCTTCCTGATGGTTCGTATTACTCATATACCAAGAAAATTTCTTCAGAGAAATAATTTACATTTATTATCATCGGTCTGTTTGTGTGGTTTATTTCGCTGCGGAGTAATTTATTGCAGCACCGTTTCACTTGCCTTGATTAGTCGCTCGTCAGCCTGAAATGTAATTTTTTTTTCCTGATGGCAACGTCTGAAAATTGACAGTGGTGCAATACTCTTTTTAATCTGAGGATGTGTTTTCTTAACTTGAATAAACTTTTGGGCTGGAAGCTGAATCTACTTCACAAGTTGAATTACTGTTGAATTACTGTTAGAAACTCAAAGCTTTTTGCTGGCTCAGGTCCCCGGGCTGCACGCTGGACTCAGCACCTCTGCTGTGAGTGCTTGGCTCTGTGGACATACTATAGACAAGTACTTTGGTCCAAGAATGAGCTTGTCATGGGTCTCAAGTAGTGCATAATGTGCTCCTTACCTGGACTATCTGACTTCGGATTGGATCTGAAACCAACAGAAGCCTTATCAAATCTTATAATTGTTTTCCCTGGATTTTGACTTCATTTTTTATTTCTTCTGTTATGAACTTCTTATTTTTTCCTCGTCTTAAGGAAAAAAAGCAGTTTAGTGGTCCAACAGAAGCAGCAGTTAAATTTTGCAGCATGTCCTCTTGACCTGCCTCGGCAGTTCTCCTTTGGCAGCACTGCCCCGACTCCAGCAGCCACTTCTACATCTGAGCAGTAAAACTGGGAACTCTTTTTCCTCCCAAACATTGCAAACACAGAAGCAGTTAAAGTGAATTACTGACCTCTGAGCTGCAAATGAACCAAACGTTACTGATTAGCGTTTTTAGGCAGAGATAATGATTTTTTTTATTGGAGGCCTTCATTCCCAACAAGCTTCACGGAACACTCTGTAGGCAGCGACTGCCTGTGCCAGTTAATGGTAATCCATATTTATAAAACTATAGTCCATCAAAGTGGGATGAATATTTTAAAAGCCATGGACAAATCAAATTGTCTTTGTCAAATTGCACGCTCTCCACATCAAATGTATTTTATGATTCTTCCTTGTACACGAGCCAACAGGATCCCTGCACCAGCTGAAACCCGCCTGCCTAATTTTTGCTTCTGTAAACAGACAAGTCTCTGCTGTTTTAAAGAACTCAATGAGCTGTGGAGATTGACATTTAAGCCATAAAATTGTACTTTATTTGATGAAGTTAACAAATAATGTATGAAGTAGATTTATTTGATGTCTCTGTGAGTACTAGTTGGTTCATCCTTATAGGAACAAATTGACTATTTTTGAAGGATTTTAAAGTTGCGGGCAGCACACTGAGGAGGGGAGCCTGGGCTGCTCGGGAGGATCACTCAGAGAAGGATGAGCTCAGGGCCCCTGGATGCTGGCAGAGCTGTGCCAGGCAGTACCACCACGCTGCCATGGAGAGGAACAAACCCAGACAGGGTCCCAGAGGAAATGCTGGGTCCCCACAGAGGGGTCTGGCCCCGCTCCTCAGCAGCAGTTCAGGAGTGTCCGTTGTCTTTTACCAGAGAAGCTCTCCAAGCAGGAAGACCATGCATGGTGCTATGTGGGACCTGTATCTGCCCTTATATTTTTTAAATCCCACCAAATCACAAACATAAAAAAACTTAGAAACATTCTGAGAAACATTTGCAAACCACTCCACTTTGCTGGCATCAGTGTGCCGAGTGCCCACGTGGCTCTGTGAGGTGGGATGTTCCTCCTGCCAGCACTCAGGAACGAGCAAAGGTCTTTGTGGGGGTGCCAGCAAGTGAGAGGTGGGGAGGTTGGTCCCTGGCCCACTGCCTTAATCTGCATCAGAACAGCAACGCCAAGAGCAGCCACAAATCCCGCTGCAGACAGAGGTGAGTGCTGAGCCAGGGTAACAAATCACAGAGGGAGCAGCGAGGTAAAGCAGGAGAACACGAGGGGCAACACGGTGATGAGATCCTGGAAGTGATCGTATTGGAATGTCATCCCAGGAAATAAAATGCTGGCATCAAGGCAGGCCTCACCTCTTCTGTCTGAATTTAACGGCAAAAAGTTTTGCCACATCTATCTTGTGATGTCAGAGAGACAGGCTGATAGTGTGGAGACAGCTGAGACAGCACGAGGGTTAGCAGACAAATAAATTTGAGAATCATCTGCATAGAAATGGAAAGCTACTCCATGCTGATGAATAATATAACCCAGTGGCAGCATATAAACACAAAATAACAACGGGCCCAATATAGAGCCCTGGGGAACCTTGGAAACAACTTCACTAATGGAAGATGAAAAATCACCCATCGAAACAAAATGCTGTCTATTTGATAAATAAGATTTGAACCGACTGAGAGCAGCATCAGATAAGCCAAGCAAGCTGCTCATGTGAGGATCCGAGGGGATACCTTGAGCAGCAGCATCAAGTGACAAAGACCCAACAGTGTGAGAACAGATCCCAAATCAGGGCTAAAATATGACTCTCTTGGGGTCCATCCTGTTGGACCAGGCTGTCCCAGCTGGGCTTGGCTGCTTCCCACTCAGCCAGCCTTGCCAGGCTGCAGAAAGGGAGCCTGGAGTGGGTTGCACCAGCAGCAGTCCCAGCACCAGGAGCCAGAGCCCCTCTGCCCGGGTGGCCTGACTGCTGTGGGCATGGGCATCTCCTCTGCTGCTCCCAGGGAGCACCACGGAAGCACTGCTGAACTTCCAGCTTTGGGAGTCACAGAGACAGCGTGTCCAGAAGAAACCTGGAGCATGGCCGACACATTGCTGCCAGCAGGAAACTGCATGCGGCTGAAGAGAAACTTCCTTCTGTCACGGGCGCCTCTGCTTCTCAGCAGCTTGGCCATGCCTGTGTTACAGGTAGAAATGTGGTGCTGATCAGGAATCCCTCTGCTCATTTGTCTTTTGAATTTGCAATTGCTCGCTCCAGTTTTGTGTCAACACAAAATAACACGAAACACAGGTGGGAGCCCTCGAACTGCAAAAGCAGCAAGTGAAATGCTCTAGGCAGCCTTTGCAGGCGCGTTCTGATCAGCGACGCAGAGGATGTCACTGCATGCCTGCAGCATTCTGGGAACCACTGGGAGAAAAGCAAATGAGTCACCCCGAGCTCCCACGTTCCTGCTGCTGGGGAGGGTCTGACAGCTCTCGGCTTCCCGGTGCTGCCCCACTTGCCACCTCTGTTCCAGCCCCTGTCCAGCGGCTCATGCCTGTCATGACTTTGGGGTTGCTTTTACTGTTTACTGTAAAAAAATTAAAGTTGCAAATTTAAAGAAGAAAAAAGTGGCTGAATGAATGCAGCCCTTGGGTTCTCCACTGCATCCCCAGCACAGAGAAGTGGACATGTGTAAAAACATGTACATTGTCTGGAAATATATTAATAATTCTGTCATCTGCACTAACATTGGCCATTGGTTTTTAACAAATTGACACCTTTTTAGCTGAAAGAAATCCTTATTAGTTTTCATTTTGATGGCTTTTCCTGGAATAACTATAAATAATGTTTATTTCACGTAATTCCTCCTGTCAGTAGTTATAAATAACTGTTTCATGTGGGGATTGTGATTCTGGCCTGTATATGTGTGTACCTTAAACCCAGCATGGCAGCAGTGAGGGGCAGTGAATTGCCCAAGTTTCCACTGATGGACCTTTCTAATTTAAAGAGTCACTAAAAATGTATTTGCCTCAGCCATCCTATCTTGGCTTTTACCAGTTTAAGTACCAACAGCTCTATTGTATCAGTCCCTTTTCTGCAGCATTTTTCATCCAGTGTATCTCACAGCACTTTACAGGGCAATTAATTACCTGGAGCAGAGTGACGGGATGCAGGCGGTGACGGCCATTATGCAGGCAGAGCACTCCCCACGCCCGCGCCGCCTTTGCAGGGCTGTCATTTAATTTGTGTGGTATTAATGGGGACAGAGGGGAGCGCGCTGGGAGGAGTGCTGGCGTAGCTGCTCGGTCCCCACTCGTCCATGGCACGGAAAGCTGTCCCAGCAGCGAGGAGGGCCCGGCGAGAGGAGGGGGTCAGCCCTGGGTGCAGCAGGGGGCTGCAGGGCCTCACCCATCCCTGACCGCTCCGGGCAAAGCCCACTGCAGAGATGCTGCCTCCTGGCAGGGCCCAGATTCCTCCTTTCTGGGGGAAATTCTGATGGTTCCCATGGTTTTTCTCAAAATGAGAACAAAACAAAACATTTCTAAACCTCCCCATACAATGCGAGCAGTGATTTGCTTTTGCTGAAACTCTTCCATTTTCCTTTTGGAAATGGGGCCTCCCCAGTTCTTTTCAGTGTCCTCTTTTGCAACCCCAATACACAGAGCTGTGTAACAGGCCCCCAGTCAATATCAGCATCACTCACATTTTAAAACATTGGAGGAGTTTCTTGTGATTTTTGTCCATATGTTTTCATTACAGTTGACTGGATAATTCATAACAAATTGTTTAGACAACACAATTCATCTGGTTTCTTCCCCCACCACATCTCCTGTCTACCAGTCAGCAATGTGATCCTTCATTCTTTTTTATTTTTTTTAACTACAGGATTTATCCAGAAAATCATTCTCTCTGAACCAAAACTGTCATGGTCCTGATGATCAAGACAAAGGCTAAACTCTCTTTTATTTACGAGCTGACTAGTTGTTAAAGGTGAACTTACTTTTGGGCACATCCTGACCCAATGAACAGCCTGTGTCTCTGAAGCTTTGTCAGCAGCACTGCTTGGTCTTTCAGACCTCTCCCTTCAGGCTTCACTTTTTAGGACAAAAATGGCATTTTTGCAAAGAGATACACTATTCGAAATTTCATTTCAGTAAATATTTTGTTATGTAAGGTTAAAATATTATTTTTTGAGGAGATGGGAGGGAGGGGGAAGGAAGGAAGGAAGGAAGGAAGGCTGGTGTGACTGGGGGTCCCCAGCAGACCGAACACCCCAAGGCCTCTGGGCTTGCTGAGCTCCCACATTCAAATTGGCCGCTGACAGCTGAGTATGTGGGCTCAGCAAGCAGCAGCTTTTCCACTGTCCTGATCCCTCTCCGAAGCACCAGCTGTTGTTTCATCTATCTTTGTGGCCAGCAATCTGCTCCATGGATTGATAGATACCATCCTTCTAAAAATAGCAACAGCAGATTTCAACCTGCCCATGGAAGGAAAATGGTGCAGGAAATGGAAGTGTCCCACCTGGCTGCCAGGCAGGCGGCCAAGCCTCAGCACCCGGAGCACAACCACCCCGTCACCCCCTGCGAGAGGAGCCTCGGGGGTCCCTTATTTGCTGGGGGTTCACTGGAGCACTTGGCTGGTACAGAAGTGCCCAGCTCCTGCCCTCTGCCCCGGGGCTGCCTGGAGCTGCCCAGCCCTGCCACCACCGCCACCGCTGCCGCCGGTGGGGCTGCGCGGATCAGGGCTGGTGCTGCAGCAGAAAGCAGAGGTGGAAATGGCTCCAGAGGTTGGAAAGCTGTCACTGTTGGGCTCCTGTGTTGTTCCCTGGCATGTGCACCAGCCTGGCTTCTCACGACTGTTGAAGCAGAGGGAAACGTGAGAGGGATGCTTCCAAGAGTGGTCTGGGGACCTGCTGTCCCTCACCTGTGGCACGTTACCCACTCCTCTCCCAGAGTGGGTGGGCTGTTCAGCAGCTGGCACAGCCTGTGGCAGGGAAACCCAGGCCTGCCCTGCACAGACCCCGCTGCTGCGTTCCTGGCGCTCAGCACGGTGTCCCACCAGCTCACAGGGAGCCCTCGCAGGCTGCCAGACCCTGCCTGAGCCACCCCTCGTGCCCCTGCAGGCACCAGTGCTCCTGGCATGGGCTCTCGCGAGGTGCCGGGGTCTTCCCTATTGGAGTGGTCTCCCTGACTGATCAGTTTTCCCCAGCCCGACCCCCGGTCCACGTGGAGAACACGGATGGGAATCTGCAGTGGGTGGAAAACAAAGGGATCCTGCACTTGGAGCCATATGGATCACACGTATATCTGATACACAATAAACAACACATCTTTCAGTCTGGGTCTGTTTGAAACCTTCCGACATATGTTCTGCTAACAGTTTAACAAATTGATTGCTAATGTTATCCTGCTCGGAAATCTGGCAGAATGTGCAGGAGGGGAAAAAACCAAAACAAAAGCATTCCTACCTCAACAGAAATTCACAAGGAAAGCTATTAGAAAAGGCTTCAGGATGCCTGACAGGAGAGAATTTCATGCCAATTTGTGTGCTCGTTGGAAAAATCATTTATTAAAAAGAAGATATACCTTCATGTTAGTGAGATGAGGGTGTAAAACTGAGCTGGGTCTCCCACTGCTTCAGCTCTATAACTCAAGTTATATTCATCAGAGGCATATATTTAAATCATAGCTTACTTTGCTTTGTGTTCTGAAATTTATTAGCCTACTACTTAAATGTTTTATTCATTAGGCCATGTAAATAATGCATGGTTGTTTCCATGGCAATTTAACCCCTTCTCTCCGGGCCGCCTGCAGATCTCTGTCTCATTTTCTGCTTAATTGCCACCATCAGATTTGCCATTTTCTCCATGTTGAGGCCATGGCCATTTTTCTCCTTTTTGTGGCAAATTCATTAGGAGGAAACTTTTTCACTGACAAATAAGATGTGTTCAGACATGAAGAGGAAGGGGAAGGCACTGCTTGCAGGTCATTCAGCAGAATTTGGGCATAGCTTATGGTGCCAGATTCTGCTCTTCACAGACCCACACAAAGTGGAAGACCTTAAAGTGCCTTGTTCCTGTGTCCTTTGACTTTCATTGCCCTGTAACCTGTTCATTGCTGTAACCTGTCCTCTGGAACCTCTTATGCTAAGCAGGGCATCCTCTTTGGTTTGCAATGATAAAGCTCCCTGCAGTTGTCTCTGGAGTGGTGCACTTGCAGTTACACAGACCTCTTTATAGGCAGCAGTAACAGGCTGAGATAATTTACACTGGCAATATGCTTGGAGCCCGTTCATCCCCTTTCCTCTGCCTTTTCCTGCCCAGGCTGTCCCCATGAAGTCCTTCCTATGGCAGGAGATGCAGCATTCCTGCATCCCTGCCACTCCCACAGCACAGCAGGCACCCACTCTGCGGGCAGTGCCTGCAGTCCACAGGCCCGTGCTCAAGGAATAAGTGTCACCTGCCTGAGAAGCCCCCAGGAGAAGCCCATGTGGCTGCCCAGGCCTCCAGATTCTTGTCTGAGCCACATCCTGCAGGTGACCAAGCAAAGAGGTTTATGAGCGTTTCAGAAGCAGGAGCAGAATTAAACTCATCCGCAGGTCACTGGCCATAGTCTGAAACCAGTGAGGTGCAATTCGGTAAAGACAAGCACGGAGTAGTTCTATGTGGGAGAGAAAAAATCACACACAAATGCAGAGTAGGGATTACTGCTTGAGTCAGCAGAAGCTGGGGAGGATCCAGGATCTGCAATAACCATGGCATCTGTCAGGAATGTGATGCTCTGATAGGATGCAGGGAAAATGTATCCCACATCTGTAGCCTGAGAGAAAATTCAACTTTGGTCTTTCCAGGGATGTGCTCAGCTTTCCCTTTTAAGGGAAACAGAAAATGGGAAAGAATCCAGAGGCAACAGAAACTCAGCACGTTCAGAAAATGCTGTGATAATGGAAGCTGGTGGGGCTGGAATTACCTAATGTGCAGCAGAGGAGCTCTGGCCATTAAAGTCTTAGAGGACACAAAAGTTTGGAACAAAAAGGATGGTTGTCCTTTTTACTTGAATAATACAGAAATATTGTGCTGTCCTTGCAGGAAGGAAAACCTGGGTGGGATAAGGCACCAACTCCCAAACCACAAGCAGGAAATACAGGCTGTGGAAGGTCACTGGGGGGTTTTACTCAATGGGGAGATAAATACCTGCAAGGAGTCTGTGATTTTGCCTAATCTGCAGAGAGACAGATTAGGTGAGGTCTGTTCCATGCCTACAAGTCTGTAATTCTTTGCAAAAAAATGCTAATGAATGCCCCAGTTCAGGGAGACAGCTCCTTTGTGTCCTACAAACATGAGGGTGCAGGAAGCAGAGGCCTTTCAGCCCAGCAGCTCAGCCAGGGAGCACAGGATAACCGTGGGCAACTCTGACATCCCATGCTGGAGCTACAGCAGCAAAAGGATTCAGTCCCATTGTTTCAGACCTGATTACGTTTATTTTCAAAACGTAACACTTCTACAAGAATCTTCTCCATATGAAATATGGCAGGAACCAGGTAGAGGTTAGGAGAGAGAAATCATTGAGCTCCACAGGTCTGAATAGCTGAGATCAATCACCATGAGCCATGGAGATGAGATTTGGGACAACATATCCGTACAGGCCTTCAGAGGCCTGTAGATCTGCCCAGCCGTGCTCTCGTCCATGATGGATGGTAGAGGAGATCCACTTTTCCTCAGAATTGGCTTTGACTTAATTCACTCTCGGCATGGAAGGAGGAAAACAAAGGATGAACAACCAGATTGCCCATTTAGCACCTGGCTCTTCCACCGCCGAGCTCCTCCCGAGCGCCGTGGCTCCGGCCTGGCCGCGCTGCCGCGGTCTCTGCGGCACAGGGCCCGGCAGCTCCGCGGGGAGGGCGAGGGCTGCGGGCCGCACCGGGGCTGGGCCGGCTGGGGGCTCTGCCAGCCCAGCCTGTGCCAGCCCAGCCTCTGCGTGCCCTCCTCACCACCTCCCCGAGGCACCAAGAAGAGCCCTCCCTCTTCCCCAGCATCGCAGGCGTTTGCTCTCTCGGTAGCTTCAGAAGGGGCTCACACTTGCCACCCTTGCCGTGCTCATGGCGGTTACCAGGCTGGCGGCTCCCCTGTCCCAGAGCTTGCTTTCTTGCTAACACAGTCTGCCGAAAACCTCATCTGTCTCTGTCTCTGGTTTCCTCCAAATGCTGCTGATTTTTGCTGCTCTTCTACGAGCTTCCTCCCACCATCAGCAAGGTCCTGCAGGGCCTCGGGGCAGGGGAAGCTGCTCCCAGGGGTGTGAGTGCCAGCAGATACCTCAGTGTCCTCTCAGTGGAATGTTGGGCTGTCACTACACTGAGAGGGAGGCGAGCTGTGTGTCATCACAAAGCCTGGCAAGTTCATTGATCTTCCTGAGAACATCAATCTGTCTTTCTAATATCACAATCAGGTGTCTTGCAGAACAATTTGCTGAGTGACAACAGTCACAAAAAGGTGTTCACTTCCCTCTGGCTCCAGCAGCCAGAAATGCCCTCAGGGCTCGGGACCCTCCTGCTCAGAGAGCAAAGGTTTAACAGTGGGGGAGTTAAACACTGGCCTCTGTTCTGTGTCGAATGGATCCTGACAGGCAGCACCAGCGGAGAGGAGACATTGTGACAATAGCCAACGTCACCTGCAAGAGCGTGAGGGTCCCGCTGCCGCTCGCGTGCGTGCTGGGCATGTCCCATGCACGAGCGCTTGCACATGCTGGCCCACTGCCAGGCTTCCACGGAACGTGGTAGGCTAAATACAACTCAGGAGAAGTGCCAACCGAGTTTATTATATTGCCACGTCTGCTCCTGCAGTCTGTCATTTACATCTTACCCGCTATTCTCCATAGCAGTAAGCATGCATTAAATTTGCAGGACACAACAAACCCAGCGATGCCAGGCTGCCGAGGCTGCTATTAGCCAGAGAACTCCAGCAGCACACAGAGTAATTCATGGCATTCAAATAGATGTATTTTATTAACGAGGCCGTGCTGATTGCCCGTTAAGTAGCTCTATGTTAATAGCCCACTGCAGATGCCCTTCTCGGGGAGCCATGCTGTACTTCCACAGCTGCTCCGTCAAGCTCGAGCACCCGAAGTCACCATCTCCTGTTCTCACGTGTGCCTTGGGACCCAAGTCACCACCTCTCCTCTCTCACGCATGCCTTAGGACCCCTGTGGTTCTCCCCAAGCCAGGGGCTGAGCCTCTGGCACCCTCGGGTCTGTCGGGGAACAGAGCAATTTGTTCCCTGTACTATGAAGTGCTGGGCACCAAAGAATCATTGTTGTAGAGCCTGTTCAGTGCTCCTAAAGGGAACTGGAGCCCAGGGATTCCTGGGCTTGTTCTGAAAGGACAAAGGGCTGTGTCCCTCCAGCAGTGTCCTAGGCAGTTACCTGTGCTGCCAGGACGGTCCCCAGCCTTGCCATGTCCCTCACTGGGGAGGCTTGGGACAGGATTTCCACCCTCTCCATCGTGCCCAAGTCAGGCAGAGGCAGGTTTTCATCTACAGGCGAGTACCCTGGGGAGCAACTCACTGCTGAACAGTTCTTAAAGGGATTTGAAAAACAAGCAGCCACGTGAAGGGTTAACAGTTTATTATATTTTTTTCTGAGTGATTTTATCACTGTCGTTAGAACATTCATTGAACTAAGTGAGAAATCCATCAAGACGTGACAGCAATGTGCAGACTAATGGCTGTTAGATGGTAATAATTTTTAATATGATTTTTATTTCACTTAATTTCATATGTGCTTGACAAAAGGTCCCGTGTCACTAGGGAGCTGTGTGAAACTGGGAATACGCTGATGTGAAGGTCTATTAAACCAAGTGTTTGAAGTATTTTTAAGTCCCAACTTCAGAATTCCAGAGAAAACTCCAGCATTTTAACCTTTTTTGGCAAGAAGTCAATGAGACAGCAGGAAAAGACTGTGTGCCAGCTCCACAGGGCGGATCAGCCGTATGTGTGCGCTGTGTGTTTCTCAGCTCAAGCTCATTTCTCCAGGGCTCCTCTGAAATGCCCAACATGAAGCCCAGCTGACTGCTGTGCCCTGGTGGCTCCTCTTGCCTGGACATCAGCACGCGTTTGTTTGGGGTTAGGAGCTGTGGGACAGGAGCAGCCCGAGGAAGGAAGAGTTCCCAAACCCTGGAGGCAGCTCTGCCCATTATCACCTTGTGCCTTTTCTTGCTGCAGCAAGTTGTAGAACAAGTTTGTAAAGAAATATGTGATTGACTGCTGGCAGGCACCACTGCAAACTAATCATTAATATTAATTCCAATAGAACCTGTCAATAGAAATAGAAATAGAAATAGCCATTCCTGAAGTGTCATCCTCTACAGCTGCAGCTGAGATCCAACCCCAGTCTCTCCCAGCTATAACCCCAAGAGCAGAATCACAGCTTCTGCCTCATGTTTCCATGGCTCTTTACCTGGTCCATCTCAAAGGTCAGCAATTTGAAGTAAACACTGATGTCATTCTCTAGACAAAGTGTTTTGTTGTCTAGTGAATATGGAGCTGGACTTTTCTTTTGGGCATTTAATGCTGCCACATGCAAAAGTCAGAATGTCCCTGGGTAGCCGACAGCAAAGCCATGGCCAGCTCTACATGAGGGAAGGTGGGATGAAGAGCTATGTAATGCACATCCCACCAATGAATTTTCCCTTACCTGCAGCTTGCCAAGGCTCTTATCGGAGAGGAAACCTCAGAGAAGGCTCTGGTGCAGAGAGGAAAGAGCAAAATCAAAGGCTGTTAGGGCACAGATGGTGCCAGTGCCAGAAAAAAATGCAAACACTTAGGGTTTTTTATAAATATATAAAATAATTTGATTTGTGAGGGACTGAAACCCTCCTCCAAGCATCTGAGCATTGAATCCTCAAAGGTTTTACATTAATTCGCTTCGGTACCTTGTTGGAACATCTCTTCCAAGGATCAGATCTGCCCTGGTGTCCCCCCAACGCCTCTCAGTGCAGCTGTGGGAGGCCCCTGGAGCCCTGGCAGCTGTGGGAGAGCAGAGGACACAGCCACTGGGGCTGGTGGGGAGCTCCGTAGGACTGGCCAGGGGACACACTGGTGTGGAGCCCCACAGAGCCCTGAAAAGGCCAAGCCTGGTGTGTCAGAGCTCCAGAAGGTCCCAATTCATCTGCTTTCCTCAACATAATCTTGCCCTGGTTACTGCGAATTTAGCAAATCCTCTCATCCATCATCTTAATCCTGGACACTGGGATTCAAGACAGGGAGCCCAGACCCAGGAAGGCTTTCCCCCAGAGATGATGTTATAATTAATGGTGGAAGACCTGTGAGCACCTCACATGATAGCAGAGCCTTTCAGTATTAATTGCAAGGGCTCAAAAATATTGCTGTGCCTTTAACACAGAAGAAGTGTGATGTGTGCGTGTGCACGAATGCTTAAGTATATAATATATAATATTTGTAGTAAGAGTCAAGTATGGAAGCTATACATTCCCCTGATAAATGGGAGGCTTAATAGAAAAGCCTGAGATAGAGAGATTTTACACAATCTGACACTGGTTTAAGGAAGCAATATCAACCATTGTTTAATGTAATAAAAAGCCAGAGGTGTAAGAAATGATGGTAATTCTATTGTAACTGAACTCGAAGATCCCTGTCAAATATGAGTGTGAATGTGGCAGTTATTTTAGGTATGTTTGTAATCTTTGCAGGCGTTTTGTCAAGGAGGCACTGTGATATTAGTAAGAGTGCACAAAGGCTCGGCAATGGTGTCATGCACAATTAATGTCCCCAGGTAGCAACTCCATTAGTCTTATGAAGTGAGCTCACAAATGGGAATACTAATGGGGACGCGCCTTGGGGCATTTGCTGAGCTCACTGCGAGTTTATTTCATACCCTTTATGCTCAACACCAAATTTACCTAGCCTGGATTTAAAACGTGTCTCATTACACAGGCAGCATCCTTTTACTTCAGTGCTTCCCTTTTAACATGCAAGATTTGCAATTCTAATCATATCAAACCCTGACTACTCTTGCTAAAAGGGAAAAAAAGGGATAAATAAATGGAAAAAACAATCTTACAATAAAGACTGTCTGGGGTTTTAATCTTCCCTGACAGGTTTTTTCCCTATGTACATAGAGCAGTGCATGTGTTCCTGTTTGGGGACTCGGAGCCGCAGGTGGCACAGCCGGGGTGGCAGGGCGGGGTGCAGGACGGGGACCCGGGGTTCGGGTGGGCACCGGCCGAGGAGGGAGCAGGGGCAGCTCTGCATCAGCCCAGCTCCGCGCTGCTGCAGCCGGCGAGGGAAGCAGCAGCTCTCCTGAGCGAGGCCATCGCAGGTGGCAGAGGGACACGGGAGGTGTCGGGGCAGCCCCGCCTGGGGACGAGGTCACTGTCCCCCTGAGACAGGTGGCACGGGGGGAGGCTGCGGTTACCTGCGCGAGTGCTGTCATTTCTGCCTTGCTCCTTCCTCTCCTGAGAGCGTGCAAGGAGTGATCCCCAGGCAGTGAAAATGCTGTCACTGCCTGCCTGCAGAAACTGAACAGCTAATTTATTTCAAAGCAAGCAAATCTCCACAGCAAAGAAGCTTCCTGGGAAGTAATCTGGAGGGACATCAGAATGGCAAGAGCACCACCTTGTCCCCCTCCTGTCTCATTCCCTATCTCTCTCCTTGGCCTGGTCCCAGTCAGGGGCATCCCAGCCATCACCATCCCTCTGGGCACAGCCATCCTGGGGGCCAGGGTGACACTGAGTCCCTGGGAACCTGTGTGCCCATTTGCAGAGAGAGGGCCTGCCACAGAGCTCCCATCCCAGAGGATGAGCTGCCATCCTTGCTTTTGGAGAAGAAACTGAAATAGTTGGAAATAACAGGCTTTTCCTTAAAAATTCAAAGAATGGGAGTTTAATTCCTGCTCTGACACACATCCATATGCTTACCTGGTCCTTCCCCTGCATCCTTCTGCCCATGCGGAAGGAGGGCATCNTTGCCCGTGCCCTTGCCCATGCCCGTGCCCGTGCCCGTGCCCGTGGCCATGCCCTTGCCCGTGGCCATCCCCGTGCCCGTGCCCGTGCCCGTGCAGACCCCGTGCTCCCGCAGCCGGACCGTCCAGCCCACAGCTGGGCTGCAGGAGCAGTGCCCGATGCCGCCTCTCCCAGCACCAAAATGCCAGATGAGCCCCGGACAGATTTATTTTCAAATCCCGACTCAATCACAGCATTGGATTTGTAATCACAGGCTCCAATTTTAGTGGAATAAATATACTAACAAAACTAATAGTTTGTTAGCTGCAAGGTAGGGACAATCAAAGTGTCTGTGGTGAAATACAAGGCTCCTCAGGAGAAACCCCTACATGATAAAGACATTTGGAGTTTTATTTTTTAAATAAATATATAGTGAGGTGTCAAGCTGTTCCCAGTGCATGCCACTCGCTCGCACTGCATGTGTGTGCCCCCATTGGGGAGGGGGTGTTGGGAAAGTTCACCAGCGTGTAACTGTCTCCAGCCACAGCATGAGCTGCACCGGGAGAGGACATAAACCAAAATGACTCCTCAGGAACCCAGAGGAGAAGCAGGAACTGTTTGGTGGAGAATTATAGCTATGGGTGAAATTAGATGTACTCAGAGCCCCAAGGCTGAGAGAAATAAAAAGCATTTTAAATGGAGTGTAGAATTCATATTCCTCAGTCACTTCCAATAAATAAATCCTTGACAATTTTTTCTGTAAACAGTGGTTACACTTTGCTCTATTGTCTCCACATTGCATATTCCAGATGGGACTGTGGACTCTGCACCCCAGCCAGGACATGCTCACCCACCTCTGCCCAGGGAGCGTGACTGCGGGCTGGTGGCTCCACACTGAGCCTGGCAGGGTCTGGGCATGCAGGTTGTGGCATCAGGGCACCCTCCTGCCACAACTCACATTTCCAGTGCCTCCTAAAACCTGAATCCTCATTCCCTCTCCCTTCCCATCCAAACCCATGGGGCAGAACCTGCGTGAAGCCCCTGCAGGCCTGAGAGCAGTTCTCTGAAGGGGCATCCCTGCAGGCAGCAGGACAATGCCCACCCCAGCGCTGGCTGTGAAGCAGCACGCACTGCAAGGGCCTTCTCTGGCCATTCAAATTTCCATTTCATGAACAAATGAAGCATTTTATACTTTACGACTTCCCCGCAATGGCAGTCATCCCATTCCACCTGTCTGGGACAAGAGATGATGGAAGGAGAACAAGAGTGCCGGGCTGTTGGCAGCTGGTGCTGAGTGCACTGGAGGACACGTTCGCATTCACTTAAATTGCATCTTTTATTAAGAACAGTAATAACTCTTAGGGCAGTAACAACAGGCCTTTTCCTTGTGGGACTGTGGAAATAGAACACAAGCTGGGCACTCTGATTACAAGGTGGGGAATGTCCAAATGTGCTTTAGGTGCTGCTGAGCCCCCACGGCTGCCATGCCAGCGAGATTCAGGGGCACTGCCAGAGCACATGTGCAGCCCCTCATGCTCCTCAGGGGAGCGGAGCCTGAGAAATATCTGTGCAAGGGGCTGTGGCACTCAGGGGACACACAGGGAGCTGCCATTGCCCAGCCAGTCTGTCTGTGTGAGGGGGCTCCCAACCCCACCCCAGCACCTGGCAGCTGGAGCAGCGACTGGACAAAATGGTCCTTGGCCTCCCTTCAGCAGAGAGCGAGGGGCAGCAGTGGGGGTCACTCACGGGAACACCATGTCCTTGGGTCAACTGCAGGGAATTATGTCTTCAGACTCTGGTATCCATCAAACAACAGGACCCTGGAGAGCCCCTGTGTGAGCCAGAGCTCTGGGCTGGGGGGCTCCTTCTCACTGGCTTCTAGGGAAA
The DNA here is from genome assembly GCA_013397845.1 of Melanocharis versteri. Lineage (NCBI taxonomy): Eukaryota > Metazoa > Chordata > Aves > Passeriformes > Melanocharitidae > Melanocharis > Melanocharis versteri. The sequence goes on from VZTG01004286.1 coordinate 179,380, forward strand.
GCTGGAGCATGGCAGGTCCAATAAACCTGCAGCACTGGAAAAATGCATGGAACACTGTCCTGCTGAAGGAGGCAGCTTTGCCAAGCTGAAGTCCTTTGTGAGAGAAGGCAAATCCAATCGCAGTAGGGATTTAAAGCCAAAATGCATCAATCCAGTTGGTCTTTGTTTGGAGCAGTTGGGCAGCATTTTTACCGGATTGAGAATAATTGATCTAAACAGCTGAGTAGTTGTCAACGTTGTTCAGCATTTCATTCTGCAGAGGACTTTGATATTTCTTTTTATTTGAAATGTTGGGTGGATTCAACTTCATTTTGAGGGTTTCCTCTGCAAATGGCTCCCGGAAGCATCACCAGAGCTTTAAATCCCTCAAATGGGTTGGACAGCTGTCAGTCTGGAGCAACCCCCCTGCCTCTCTCCTCTCAGGAGCTTTTCCCACAAAGTTGTTCACCATGCACTGGGATTCAGGAAGCAGGAGAGACATGAAGAGCTTTTGTCTTCTGCTATGGAATCTCCATTTGGGAAACCCAAAGGAGCTCTGCCCACGGAGCGGTAGGGAATATCTACTTTGTCCATGTAAAATCATTCCATGACACTGAAGCCTTCATTTAGGCTGATGTGGCGCCAACAAATTTACTAAACTTTTTGTAACTAGCAAGTTATTGAGTGTCACTTTAGTACAGTGTGTGTGGAAAACGCGTGGAAGGTGCCAAGAATGCTGCATAGTCTTTAACTATTACATTAAGCATCTGCTGCTGCCATTTATGGATCAGATAGCATTTTACTCTTGAGATATTTGATTTTATTACCTTCTAGGGAGAGAGCCAAACAAGTGTTCTTATTGATTTGCACATTAAATATATTAGTAATAAAACAACATCTCTGTAAACCAATTGTAAAATCAATATTAATTGGTACCAAAATATCACAAGTAGTTGAATTACAATTAAAGAGGGTAGCTCCAAAGTCTTCTCCCAACCCAAAGGTGGTGCATCCAAATGAGAGAGGGACACCAAATCTGAGTAGAACAACAGTGCTAGAGCAATTAACATCTGTTCCAAGCAAAACATGAAGAGATACTCAGATGTGTTTGAGGATAGCAAGGGTCATTGAGATTAAGCTCATGGAGAGAAGCTCACTTGGGCTGCGTGGGCACATATTCAGCTGATTAAATCTTGTGGGAACGGATTCAAACCTTGCTTCTGGCTTTGCAGGACTGTGCTGGGGTCTGTAAGGTCACGTTGGGCACAGCTGTGGGGTTGTGAATCTGATTCAGGGTCCCAAAGGCCAAAGCAGAGCTCAAAGAGCACAAGTGGTGGGGGCAAAGAGCTGCTCACAGGGAGCGGAGCCTGAGAAATATCCTCTGCACCCAGTGGTGAAACTCCGACATGGGAGAATCCTGTCCGGGCGCTGCCCAGGCCGTGTCCCTGGAGCCAGTGCCCTCACTGTCCACCCGGGACGTGCACGAGAGCTCTGGCACCAGTGCAGGTGCTGGGCTGTGTCCTGCCCTGGGCAGAGGGCAGAGGAGCGGCTCCCCTGAGCGTCAGAGGCATTCAATGCAATGATCACAGGAGTCAGCTGGCCTTGCTGGAGTTCCCGTGGCTGCCACCAGCTGGGAATCCAGTCTACACTTTCTGCGGGAGCAGAAAATCCTGTCTAAAAAGACAAACGCTTCCTTGGCACCCACAGGCAGGACTGGGCTCACCAGTGGGTGCTCCGTCCATGTGGTGGGGTGTAACTCACGTGGGCATCAGCTTCCACGGACAGCCCAGCACCCAGTACCATGTACCCCGCTCCTGAGACTCAGGCACCCTCGCAGGAGCAGCCAAACACATCTTGTCTGGGCCATCACTGCCCAGCTGGGAGACTCTGCCACAGCCCCCGGGCCATTCCCGTGAGGGAGCCACGGCTCGCCACCCACCACTGCCCACGCTGAGCCTGTGGGATCCACCCCAAACACCAACTGCAAAGGGCTCAGCTGGGCCTGCCCTCAGCCCGGGACTGCACCGCCCTCGCTGCAGGGGATGAGCACTGGCTGGAAATGTCTGCATATTAATCACCCGAACAAACTGTCAGCAAACAAGTGAGAGTCCGAAAACTCTTCTCAGAAATGATATGGTGAATAATTGTAAATAATTAATGACATTGAAAAATGTTCATGAGAAATTCTTAAAAATACATTATTTATTACAATTATTCATCAAGTTCTGTTTGACATAGATTTTCCTTTATTTTTTCTTAGTAGTTACTCTATTGTGAAAGTTTAAAATGTTTAATTTAGTGGCATTATATTTTATTAACTTTTTTGCTTCAGGGCCTGCAGAAATTTTGCATTAATGATTTGTACCTTGATAAATAATTACAACAGACTATTGTGGTTTAAACAGATCCCAGAAAATGGGTGTTCACAAAGGCATGGTAGAAGAAATCTTTTCCTGTTTTTAAAAGGTGCCATTTCTGGAGCAGGATTGTCCTTTCCCTTCGCTTCCCCAGCTGACAGGAGCACGGTTTGCAGGGGAGCACGGGGAGCCCGGCACAGAGGGAAGGTCCCCCGGGAGCTGCACAGGCTCTCCAACAGCCGTGGAGGCTGAGGAGATTTGATTCGAACACGCCAGCAAGGTTTCAGGCTTCCTTTACCTACTTAATATCACGAAATAAGAGGTCAGGATGTCAGGTGAGGGGTCCTTTTAACGTCCTTCAAGGACCAATGGGAGGATTTGGCTGCTTCCTTGTTGTAAATAATGCAGAAAATGAGCAGTTTTTAAAGACTGTCCAGTGGGATTAGGAAGACTTGTTTTAATTATATGAAAACAGCATGGGTGCTTAGGCAGATGTTTGAGCTAATTGTTTTGAAAGCAGACCCTCTTGGCTATGAGAGAATCATTTATTTTGACTGATTTTTTGCAATTCCTTCCATAATGCAGGTGAGGTCATCTTGATTTCAACACCTTGCCCTCCGTGCCCTCCAGCTGCCCTGGCTGGGATCTGCAGCAGCCAAGCCTGGCACACGGTGTCGGGGAGCAGGATTCTCCCCCTGGTGTGGCCCCAGCTCGCTGCCCCCGCAGCCGCCCCGGGCACCCTCCTGTCCCCCGCTGCTTGTGGGGATGGAGCAGAGCTGCGCTGCTCACCGGGCCCTGGGCCCCACGCTGCGGTGGCACTGCGGGGCTGGAGGCAAGGAGCCGCTGGCCATTCCTGCCGGGACAGAGGCAGTGGCCAGGGGCTGCCCAGGGACTGTCCAGGCTCACACGCACAGGGTGGGCAGCGCCTGGGGACAGCCAGCCCCACCCTGACCCCTGCCCCTGGCAGCCAGCAGCACTGTGCCATGGTCGGGCCATCACGGACCTGCTTGTGCGGCCGCAGCATGGCCAGGGCACCCCGAGAAAGCTGGTCACCAGCCACGCCAGCTGCTCCCACCCTGCACCGGCCTGTCCTGGCCAGTTCCACGGCACTGCCACTAGCCACGCCAGCCGCTCCCACC
>VZTG01004286.1:185372-217258 GCA_013397845.1 Melanocharis versteri
CCCTTGCTGGGCAGGACCACTGCACCTGAGTTTGGCATCTCGGTATCTACTGAGTGTGTTTCCCCCAGTTTTTTCTTCCTGAGCACGGGCAGAGGGATAACTGCCTTGAAGCGAGGAGCTTAATGAGGTTCTGGCTAACCCGCTGATTTTAACGTGGTCACCACTGATGCGTCCCCACACCACTGACTGCTCCTCTGGGACACGGTGTCATTGCCTTCCCAGGCACTGCACAGGATCCCCGGGAACAGCAGTGTCCATGTGCCCTTATAATTCCCCTCCAGACGGTGACTCTGTCTCAGCGTGAGGAGCCCGCTGCTCTCCCCAGCAAACCACTCGATTTCCTCCAGATTTGGGTTTGAGCGTCGCAGGGAGCACAAAGCAGGGAGCCTGTACCTGCCTGCCGGCTTGCTGGGAGGGAATCAGTGTGTTTCAAAAGCACTTTCCTAATGCCAGGTTGAATCAACTCCCCAAAGGAAGTGATTATGGATTTGAGAAGAGTGCATCAACTGGTCTTCGTGTGCAGTTGTTCTCCCAGTACCCTGCCTGGTCCTCGTCTGTGGAGAAGCATGGGAAAACCCAAGGAAAGACAGCGATGAAGATCACCATTCCTAAGTTCTCTCACTGAGGTGGTTTGGGTGGCAGCAGCCTGGTGGGAAATAGGAGACTCCAAGGCTGTGACCCTGACAGGTGGCAGGGGCTGGGTGCTGCCCCAGCTGGGGTGCAGCTCCTGGGCAGGGCAGCGGGTTTGGTGAGTGTGAAAGCAGCACCAAGGGTCACGCCTGTGCTGGGCACATGAAAGCCTTCGCTTTAAGGGTTTTCTCCTTTGGTTGTTTTGAATCTCTTTTCTCCATTGCTCTTTTTAAACTTGTTTTTAATTTGTTATTCTCTTTGTAGGCCTCCTTTATTTTTATTCTACTTTACCAAAGCGCCTAGACTTTATTCCCATCCCAGCCTTATTAGCATTTTGGTCTTTGATCTCTTTTTAAAAGGATTTACACCACAGTTTTATGATTCAATTTTCCAAAGTGTATTTTCACATAATCTACAGAAATGGCTGAGGCAAGAAAACTTTGCAGAGAAGAGAGCTGCTTCCTGCAAGGCTGTTTAATGGAGATAGGGACAGGGGCTGTTGCACACTGCACTGACGGTGCTCTCCAGAGCATCCCACGTCCCACCACCTCTCCCCGCAGCACCCCGGGTGCCAGGTGTCCCCCACCACCTCACCCCTGAGGACCAGATTTGGATGGGGCTGCCCAGTGTCTTCCACCCAAGTAGCACATCTCCTCTCAGCTGCACAACCTTTAGCAGCTCCTTGCTAGGAATCACTTTCTAATGAGCACAACAAAGAGATAACAATTAATGAGGAAGCAAAGCATTTATTTCTGAGCCCTAATTAACATTATCCCAAGCATTCTCTCAATGCTCTTTTGATGTCATAAAGCATGCTGGAACTATAAATGAGCTGTTCTCCCATTAACACTGCCATGCCCCCATCCCCTCCCTCTGTTACCCAGGCATTAACCAAACCACTACATCCACGGGAAGTTAAAGGCTGCATCTTTTCTCACAAGAAAACAAGATAAACAATCTTCAGGTGGATTTTTCTGTGATGTCCCGGAATGGGAAAGGATGAAAATACAGACACCACAGCACTCGGAGAGGGCACATGTTGTGGACACGCTCCCAGGCTCCTACACAGGCACTGGGGTCACCCAGTCTCTCCAACTTGCATGCAGAAGTGGGTCTCCACCATCTGGAGTTCATGTCAACCATATTTTTGAATGGAAAAATAATTCTAGCCTCTTTCCAAGCCAAACCATGCCTGAGTCATAGTGTCCCCACTTTCATGAGTCTGCAGTGGTAAAATTGCATGTTCTTCCTGGAATGTGATATTGAGATGCACAATTTCCTGCCTTGCATAATTCAAATCCAGAGCTCTTCCAGCTCAACTTGCCTTCACTCTGCAAAAAACAAAGCTGCAGATACCTGCCAGGCTGTTACACAGGGATCGTGTCACTGCCAAGACCGATTGTGTTCACACACAGCATCTCCCCAGTATTTATCTGTTTTATGTGGCTTATCAGGTGCCAGTGAAACCTCTGTTCCTGACGGGGTAATGCAGGCTTGAAGGCAGGAGGAACCCTCTGGCTTACACCACATCCGTTACTAATCCACCGAGACGCAGCACATCAATAACAAAGCTTGCAGGGAGCGGAGCTGTCTCGCAGCCCCTTCCCCGCACACGCGCTCGAGCTGCTGAGCTCCAGGTGCTCCCAGAGCAGGAATTCGGTGGATGAAACTCTGGCCCGGGTGGGAAGAGGCCCATTCTGCATGCCCTATGCTTGACAGAGGGAAGCCGATGGAATTGGCATTGGCTCCACTTGGACCCCCGTCTGCTTTTACAACCCAACCTCTAACCGCGCTTTCACGTGAGAGCTGTCACTTCAACTGCTCCCCTGGTGCGCCTTAGCCAGAGCTGTGCTGCAGCAGCAAAGGGCTTCTTCTTCATTATTTGGCTTAAGACTGGCATTATATCAGCATTTTAATGTGCCTCTCTGTGGGAGAGAGCCAGCTGTACCTGCTGCTGTGTGACCCCGGCCCAGCAGCCACGCTGAGGGGTCCGGTGGCCGTGTGGGCCAGGGCTCAGCACCGTGTGGCCAGGGAGCACCCAAGCAAGGCCCCCGGCCCACGCTGACCTCCCCCAGGTGCTGTCCACAGCCCTCCTTTCCCATGCCGACCCCTCGGGCAGCCCTGCACGCACCGGCACGGCTACACCCTTCCTGCCTGCGGCACGGAGATGCTCCGGCACTTGGGCATTTAGGAAAGCGTGTTCGTTTTGCAGGGGTTAAGCAGGGAGGAGGAAATCGGTGACAATGCCCGTGCGAGGAGAGCAGATGAGAGGAGCTGCCCCGTGTCCCTGGGCACCTGGAAAGCAGGGGACACCCAAGAGCTCCCTGTGCAAGAGCGACCCCCTGCCCAAACCATTTGTCATTAACTCCCACTTAAGAGAGGAAAGAAGCTGTGCAAACCATTAGGAAGATAATTGGTCTCTTCTCTGTGTTTCAATAAAAGCAAGGGACAAAACACCATGTATGTGAAATAAGTACTTTAGGATAACAGCACCCGTCACCTTGACAACTCGGTCAGAGGTCTCGGCGTGGCGGTGCCTGTTCAGTGAGGTGTGAGGAATAGAGGACGCCGGGGACGGGGGGAAGAGACTTGTCTGACCAGCAGAGATGTGAGGGCCACAACAGCCTGTTAGCTGCAGGGTTTCTAAACAGCCAGCAGCTTTCACAAGAAAACACAACAGAAATAACCCCTGCGGAGCCGGGGGAGCAGCGGTGGCGCAGTCCGGCCGCGCTGCCGGTCCTGGTGGCTTGGCTGTGACCCGCTGTGCCGGGAGAGCGCGGAGCCCTGCCGGCACAGGGACAGGGCTGCCTGCAGCTCAGCTGGGGCTCCGCTGGTGCTGGGACAGCGGGCTCCCCTCTGCTCCCCGCTGCAGAGGCTGCGGGGAGCGCACGAAGCGCCTCCTGCGCTGCCCGGCCCGGGCAGGGTCTGCTGGCAGCCGCGGGCACACACCGAACCCTGCCGAACGCACCAACGCGTAAAACAACATAATATTGCAAACAAAAGGTGACAAGGTAACATACTAATATGAACAGACACAAAATCAATAGGAATTTCTATTTAGGTAGGAAATCAATAGGAATTTCAAGGTAGGAAAAAAGGAAATTACTTACCTTTAATTTGAGCTCTCTTCAAGTCTGGTCCTCCACAGAAGGGCGGCGGTGGCTGGCAGGGCTGGGGCAGCAGGAGAGCCGTGCGGATGATGGCAGGGCCACCTCCCCGGCCGCACCGGGGCCACACGTCACCCTCCCGGGGTCCCTGTCCTGCCCCACGCGGGTGGAGGGGGGGCCATGGCCCGAACCGAGCCGCGGGTCCTTGGCATCGCTGCCCGGGGCAGGACAGGGCTGCGCCGAGCCGGGCGGGCACAGGCGGGCGGATGCTGCACAGCCCCTCGGGCGCTGCGAACGGAGCACCCGCCGGTGCCCGAGGGGTGCAGCGACAGCTCAGAGCTTCAGTGTCCAGCGTCCTCCTCCAGCTGCGACGGCACTGCCATGGCCGTGTTTGCAGAGCAGGCCATCCCTGGGAGGAAAAGTCAGTGCAAGGTGCCTGGGATGTGGCAGCTCAGCCCTTACCTCGCAGGACGATCATGCAAATGGGCTCACTGGTCCGTGCTGAGCCCTTCTGATTCCAGCACGCCTTGGCCAAGGCTCCCGGCTCTGGCTGTGCGATGCTCTCAGAAAGATGAGGGCCTCAGTTTGAGCCCCTTTAAATAAAAAAATGTTATGAAAGTGAGAGATTGCTATTCTGTTAAAAGCAGAGCTAGCTGTGCCTCAAACTCTGCCCCTTCACTCATTTAAAATTAAAAGATTCTAGAAGTATTAGTATTCCACTGAGCGTCTCCAAATCACCTCCTGATATGGTTGAAGGTGGAAACAATTTTAAGCAACTGTTTCCAGATAGATTTGGATGCAGCAGCAAAGTCCAGTGTACCAGCATTTTGCGTTTCATTCATTCATGAGTGCTAAAATGGTCTGATGCATTTTAATTTACACAGAACGGGAGGGAAGCAGGAGCTTTGGTGAGAAGTGGGCAAGGTGGGCTTTCACAGGAGCCACAGCCCCACGAGTGCAGCTGTCTCTGGCTGAGGGGGCCGAGGGCAGCTCCAGCTCCGTGCCTTGGGCTGCCATCAGTTCTCCCGTGGCATCCAAAGGTGCATTTCTCCTCCTCCCGGCTGGGATTGGGCTCCACACGGTCGGGCAATGCCTCCTTGGCAGCCCACTCTGCTGCAGACAGAATAAGGGCAAAGTCCATCTGGCCCTGGATATTAATCCTGGGTTGTGTCTCCACTTTTCAGCCATCATGGGCTGCTTGAAAAGCACATTAACCCCAGATATAACAGCATTGATTGGAATAGTCAGCAAGGGGAGGCTTTTCAACAGGATATAAACAAAAAAGAGGAAAATAACCATGTACAAAGGATTTTCTTGGCAGTTCTCTTGGTTTTTTTGCCAGAGGTCCACACGATGCTCTGTCCCACCACAGAGGTGTTGGAGACCTCCTGAGGGGATGGTATCTGGCAAAGGGAAAGAAGCAGTGGTAGAGTGCAGGTCTGCAGCACAACCTGGCAGTGTCCCAGGTTGGACCTCTGTGAAAACCAGCAACAAATCAGCTCCACTTGCCGAGGACACTAAATTGAGGTGAGTGCTGAATGAGCTTGCAACAGCACAACAAAAATCCAAAGGATTTTATCATCTTTGTAGCAGAAGGGACATATGGTAAATAAAATTTAATGCTGCCAAATGGGGAGAAATGTAAAATGGCCTAAGAACCATAAAGCAAAGAGCAGCATGAATGGAGGCGAACTGGTGCAAGAGGGAGGGTACTGAAGATAAAGAAACAACTGAGATAATTACAAAAGCACTGAATGCATCCATGGATATTCGCCCTGGTTGCAAAGTAGCCCAGCCCTGGCAGAGCCAGCTGGTCCAGTGCCATGTGGGGAATGGCTCCTGCAGGCATCCCTTGTCCCTGTCCATTTGTCTCTCTCATGCATCTGGATCTCAGGGCTCTGCTCCTTCCTGACACCCCTCCCTGAAGACTGGGAGAGCTGATCTGACCTCATCTCCTGTTGGGGTAGGTCAGGACTGAATGACTCTCTTCCTGAGACAGTCCCCTGTGTGAGGGTCAGGACTTTCCCCAGATTTCATGGTTTTAGTCTGGACTTTCCATTCCTCAATTCTGGCCTCTTAATGAGACCCAGTCCCTTGCATTCCTGGGGCAGCAAGGCCACATCCCAAGCCCAAACCGTGCTGGGGTTCAGAGGCAGGCACAAGGCTTATGAGCCTTTTATGCCTTTATTAAATAACACCTTTTTTTCCCACCATGGAAACTGCAGCCAACTTCACATTTCCCTGCAACACCATGCTTGTGCCTAATTAAGCTCTATTAATACTAATGAACAGACTCACCATAGCCCATCACTTTAGTTCTTAATCTAATGCCATGTTGTGACACTTGTTCAATGATGATTTCAGCCCATGAATCAAATCATTGTGGTTCAGCCCATATGCCCAGCTCCTTTCTCATGTGGGAGCAGAGCGAAATCTAGGCCAGCATATAGGAAAACTGGATAAGGAGCATTTAATAAAATAAAAAGTCAGACACGAGGCCAGGTTGTCCCAGTGTGGGGCAGCAGCTGTGGGAAGGGACAGAGGTCCTGTGCATGGTGCTTCAGCCCAAGCAGAGCCCAACCTCAAAGCTCATGTGCAAAAGGGAAAGAGGCACAGAAAAGGAGCAAAGAGGGACACTGGGGGGAAGGCTTCACTAATGAGGAACCCCAAGAGTCCTTTCCTTCTATTTTTCCCCCCCTCCACATCCCAGAGAAGAACTGAATTCAGTTATTCTGGGAGGAGAGGCCACTCCTGCACTGAGTACTGGCTCCTGGAATAAATGGTTTGTGTCAGATTTGCAAATTCTGAAAAAAAACCAACTCTCCTTTAATCCCAAAGGTTTAATGAAATCAAAAATACTCTTTATTCCTGATATGTTCCTATTGCTTGTAGGGTGATGCAGAATTTAATTCTTTCCATACCTGCAGACAATTTCCAAACTTTTTGTGTTCCTTGGGTACTGGTTTCCCACCGCAATGGGCCACAAAGCATCATGTCTGTGCTGGGTGCTGGACTGGGGCCTCCATTCTGTGCTCTCTATTTAATGCTGCTGAATTATTCAGGTGGGAGACTCCACTGAATACAAAGGTTCAAATAAGAAACATTAAAGTTAGAAAATCCCAGGTTTTCAGAAGTACTGGAAGTGAAAAAAATATTTCAGCCAGGTTGATTTATGTTTAAAATACTGAAATATACTGCTGCACTGATCGCTTTGAATTGTGCTGTCATGCTGGGTGGCAGAAAGAGATGAGATTTTTCAATATGTTAAAGTGTAAATGTTGTTAAAAACAGAGTATTAGGAGATTAAGATTCTGACCCTTTACGTTCCAATGATCGTAAAAATCAGCCTTGCAGCCCATTACAGAACAGCTTGCCGAGGCATCACACTGAATCACTCCAGCACCAGGATGCTATAACCCTGCTCGAGCTTATTCATAGGCATCTGCTGATGTGGCATCTACATCAAACTGTGAATGCAAATGCAACGTGGAGGGCTTGGATGTGCTTTAATAAACCCTGCCAGGTTCCCCCTCCTCATCTCAGAGCCCTGGGGGACAAAGTGGCTCCGGCAGCCGTGGGACATGGCAGCCACAGGGGCCACGCAGGACACCCGTCACAGCGCCAGCCCCACCACGCCGCGGCAGCTCTTCCTCTTCCTCCATTCATCCCAAACCAACCTGGCTGTGCACCGGCTGCAGGGAGCAGCCCCATTCATCCCAAAGCAACCTGGCTGTGCACTGGCCGCAGGGAGCAGCCCCATTCATCCCAAACCAACCTGGCTGTGCACCGGCTGCAGGGAGCAGCCCCANCCGTGTCCCTGAGCCCATGGAGCCGTGTTCCCTGTGCCAATGGAGCCCTGTCCCCTGTGCCCACGGAGCCGTGTCCCTTCTGTCCATGGAGCCGTGTCCCCTGTGCCCACGGAGCCGTNTCCCCGGCCACCAAGGCCAGGAAACGATCACTTCCAGCTAAATCTTCAGATCAGAAGGCTGCCAGATGGGGAAGAGATATCCACCCAAGACCCTCCCAAGGACCTGCCCTGTCCCTCTCAGCCAGGGGCTGGTCCCCAGTGGGACAGCTGGGCTCATCTCCTGCCAGGAGAGGCAGGGACATGCAGTGCCACGGACTGCGGGTGCAGCTTCTGATCCTCCCAGCAGCGGCAATTATTTAATGTAATGAGGAGGATCCAAGCACTGGAACTTTTCAGAAAGATTTAATGTTTTATGACAGACCAAAATTGTGTAATGAAAAAGCCTGATTTTGTGTGTGGGAAGATACTTAGAAATAAAATGTTCTGGTGCCTGGGAGGCTGAGGCAGATGAGTTCTGGAGCCCCCTCTCAGCCTGACCTTCGTCCCGGCCACCCTCCTCCAACAGGACAGCACTTCTCACCGTCCCCACCGGCAGGACACGGCCCTGGCAGTGGCAGCACAGGGACACAGGGACTGTGGGACAGCTCACCAGCCAGGCTGAACCTCCAGTGCCCTCCTCACAGACAGCTGGGGTTCGGCACAGAAACGTGCAGATTCTGGCTTTTATTTGAAGCAGGTTTGAAAGAGCAGTGAAGGTTATTGAAAACATAACCAAAGCTCCTCCTTATTTCATTAAATACAAATGTGAGTGGGGTCATCAGTTTTTATAGGGGCTCGTAAAGCATCCCTCTTGTTCAAATAGGCTATCAAATCACCCAGGGCTCCTCTCTGTGAGGAGCGCAATAAACCCAGAGTTTCTTCTTTAAGAAACTCATCTCAACATCATAATAAAATAACCTTAAATAATACAGTATGGAACAGGTTTTCAATAACATAATTATAGGCTTCCATTTTTTTCCTGGCAGGTCATTTCTTGGTATCTATTTTGGATGCCATATTGCAGAGGAAGGGGGTAGGGATGGAAGCATGGGCAGATTTTGAAGCATGTCCTCAGGTCACAGCAGATCACCTTGCCTTTCCTCTGTGTGATGCAGGCACCGAGAGGCTCTCCCTTCTTCCTCTCTTCTGGGTGATCTGAAGCCTGAGGTCTGCCCAGAAGACACAACAGTCCCCTTCTTCCACCACCCTGGGACAGTGCAGTCCCTGCAGGAGCATGCACGTTTTGCAGAGATCAAAACCTTTAGCATCTTAGTTTCCCTTTTTTTTTGTGTAATTGGTGGCTGACCCACTTGTGCCATGGAGTGTCGTTAGTGCCCAGGAAATGGCTTGCTGGGCAGGCAAATGGTGTGTCTGTTCCAGACCTGTCATGATTTTAACCCTCTGCTTATTTACCTAAGTTCTATCTCCCCTTTATTTGGAGCAGCAGTCTGATTTTTAATGCGTGGTTGTCCACAGGGTGTCACTGATTCCACTTGGGCATTCTCACTTCAATTTTAGAGAAGGTGCAGTATTTTTTGCATGCTTATATTTGAAGATATATTTACAAATAATAATTAGCAGATGCTTGCAATAGGCTCTAAGTCTGAGCTACTTCAGGGCAACACACACAAAAATCCCAAAGCAGAGTGATGTAACTGCAGAGCCAACTCCAGTGCACAAGTTATGTGCCCAAGTGTACACACACGCCCCGTCCCACACACTCATGTAAAAAATCAATTTGTACATCATCTGCACGTGTTTGCAGATAATACAAAGTTGTGTTTAAAAAAAGGGAAGAAGGAAAAGCCTCAAGTGGCAGAGCAGTTAAGGAACTCCTAGGTGTTTTTAATAACATTGATCAGCCCAAATGAAAAAAGCCAGAGCAGTGGGAGACAGGAGCAGGCAGCAGATGCTGACATTCTATCACAGCAGACACATATTGACTAGCGGTCTGAACAAGTCACTCACTCATCAGCGGCCGGCCTGATTGAGTTGCCTGCAGCCAGTAAATGAGCCTTCCATCCACTGTGGGTCGAAATGAACTGCAATCTTTTCAGACCTCGTTGTTGGCCAAATGAGAGATTTAAAACCCCGGAGGACTCCAAATGAATTTACCAAGGAGCCACAGTGACTAACAAAGCTACAATACATCAGCGCCGGGGCGCTGGATATTACACACACTGCTGGGTGATCAGCGCTGGGTATTTCGCTGGCCGTGCTGATCAGCCGCGCCGAGCGATGCAGAGGTAACCAGATTAACCAACACGCAGTGTGTAAACCTTTTATGGGTTCTTTAAGGATTTAAAGATTTTGATGAGAAAACACTACAAGTTTCCCGGGGGAAATTCGCCGTTATTGATTTAATGTTTGCTTGCATGCTACCTGTCAATTTTCCAAGAGCTTCAGCAACAAAATTCGTATTTGATATTTGACAGATCTCTTCCTAGTTTGCATGAGCAGAGCAGCAGAGTGCTTTTGGAAAGAGCTCCTTTTGAAAACAAAAGAAGGGTGACTCCTGCACACAGCCTTTTAACCAAGACATAATCTCAGGCTAAAACGAATTCCGGGACCAACTACAAGCTCCAAACACTTCAGAGGATGGCAAGGGATGGGTCAGGCTGGCTGGATTTGTCAGTCAAATGGGGAAATTCCAATCTCGTTCAGGGACTGGTTGATGAAACATTCCTCACCCATGCACATGCGTGTGTGAACACATTGCATGTGGTCATGATGATGGAGGGATTTTATTGGCTCTTCCTCCTGATTTAGACTGAGCTTAGGAAGTTCAGGTTTCTCAGGTCTATTCAGGCATGCTGGAAGTGTGTTTGGTGTGCTGAGACCAGGGATGTGAGGGGAGCACACAACAGCACTGGTCTCAACCAAAGCTATCAGAGAACCTCCAAAGAGTCAAATGTTGAGCACACATGAATCCAGTGCAAAGACCACAGAGGGCAGGAACTAAGAAAGGAGCACTCCCTCCATGTTCCCTGTGGGTATGAGGAGGGATTTCTCAGAGTTTCTCCAGTTTGAGGGACCCAACATGCCTGGGAGAGGCAGAGCCCTCTCGTTCCAGCGCCTGCCCTCTGCAGCCCAGTGCTGCTCCTCCCGGCAGCGAGTATTCCATTGCTAATATTTCCATGATAACAAATTGTTCACTAGCAGAGGAGACAAATGCAATGCTCCTTCCCTCTCACAGCAAATTCCTCTCTCTGTGCAGGTGCTGACCTGCTCCCTCTCTGGCTCGAGCAGAGCACTGTGCCATGATTCAGGCCAGGCTTCACTCCCTGCTCTCCCCGCGTGCTCTCTCCTGGTCAGTGCACCCCCAGCACCACACAGTTCTGTTTGTGGGTTACTTCATTCCAGCTGAATGTAGTGAAATTGTTCGTCATCTCCATTGTTTTTTTGCTGTAGTGTCCTAGAGGAATATGCTCTGGAATGCCTTCAGCAAGAGCCTCTAATCTGGAAGAGTCATTTCTCCCTCTGCCTCTTGCAGTAGAGGAGGAACACAGCGGCTGCTGGCTGGAAAATTAGCCCAGGGAACTCTCTCCTCTGTCTGTCTCTCACCTCATTAGACTAGTGAGAAAATGTAATTGTAAGTCTCTCAGGCTTTCTCCTCACCGGCTGGTGGGGGATTGTGCTTCACCAGGCCTGGGAGAGGCAAAGCTGCACCCGGGTGTCAGCCCTGCTCGCCAGCCGAGCCTCCCGCTTCCGACCACGAGCAAAGGGCAGGGGGTCCCCCTGTGCCCCCCTCCCAGGGCAGCTGTCCCTGTGCCCCCTCACGTCCCACCAGGGCAGGGGCGGATGGCGCTGGGCACCCCGGGGCTGGGCTGACCAGCAGGCAGAGGCCACTGCTTGGCCGCACACCCATGTGCAAAGCTGGGCAAGGACAGCGCGGGGACGGCCACGCTTCACAGCCCTGGGGCCAGTCCTCTGCCCCTGGGCACAGCATGCCTGGTGCAGGGCTCCTCTGGGGACAGCGTGGGACACAACACGCTGCCCGTGTTGGTCATGGCTGGCTTCTGCACAGGCACAGGCTGCTGGTGCCACCGTGGTCCTCCCGACACCGCCAGCACGGGGCTCACAGGCACACCGCTGCCCAAGCCTTCTGTCCCCCATGCAGCACCACGCCTCTTCTGGCTGCCACAACAGAATCTTCTTTTCTTAAACTATTCCACTCTGGATTAAATTCTCTACCTGTTTTGCCAACCTGGGATTGCTAATTGCAAGCACCAAACATTTGCTGGGAGGTGAAGCCACGGGTCCAAATGAAACGCAGTCTCTGCCCCCGAGATCCAAAATAAAGGGGGATGTTATTCACACCAGCCCCTGATGCACACACGTGTATTTGGTGAGGTTAACAAAGATTCATATGCAGAGGCTGGTTTTGGTGTAGGATGGGAAATGCTGAGGCTGAGTCCAACCAGCTCAGCAATAACGCGTCCACTGTGTGTTTTAAGGCAGGAAGCAACGCCTCAGCTGAAATCACTTAAACAAAAAGATTGCAGTGAGGGGCATAATGCAAGAAAGTAATAAGGTTTAAAACAGGTCAGAGCCCTTTCCCTGCTCCACTGCTCCTGAGTGAGATGCATTATTTAATGGTCTTTGGTCACCGCTGATATACTGTTGATGAAATAGATGATTTTGTTCAAAAGAGCATTAGAGAAGAAATATACAATACTGCATTACACTCCAGCACAGTTCCCTCTCTGGTAAAAGCCGATAGATTGAAGGTTTTTCCTCTTGACAGGAAAGCAAAGCAGTTGAAATGAAAAGTCTTATGAAATGGCAAATACAAATGGTAATAATGCCACCATATTCAAAATTAAATTGTTGTAATTTTAGTTTCTGAGCATGGCAAAGTAATACAATATTCAGCACAGGCTTGGGGAGCAAAACCCTTTGGCAATAACAACAGTGCCTCATGAGCTAGCCAAACCATCTTTTATAAAAATGTGGAGTCTGATGGGGCTCTCCATCAGCCACAGGAGCTGTTGTGTTGTGGTACCCCAGACGTGGAGCGTGTGCCTGCAGTGCTGCACTCAGCCTAGGGAGGTCTCTCCTGAAAGGAAAAGATGTTTTAGCTGTCCAGATGTGTTGGATTAGAGATCGGATTGATGACAGTCTGCAGCCAGACCTCAGTGGTATCAAGACAGAAGAGCTGTCTCACCCTTTGTGCTCCACCTGGTTATTTCCAGGCACGGCTGAAGAGTTTGGTGTGGTGCTGGCACAGAGTGGCACTGGCAGCAGCCCTGTGGCAAAGGGCACTGCTGGTGAGACCCACGGGTGGGCAGGGCTGGAAAGGGGCTGATCCTGCCTGTTGTCTGCTCATGAGTTTGCTGCACAAGGAACCTTCCCGTTCCTGCGGCGAGCGGTGAGTGTCTGCCTCTCCCACTCCTCCTGCCTCTCCCAGCCCTGCAAATAGCTTTTGGTATTGAATCTGCGGATTGCAACTGCTCCATGTTTGAATAGCCTGCTGACCTTTCCCAGTAATGCCTCTTTTATAACCTTCATCTTCTGCGGGGGTTCACGCCATCCCTGTACTTACAGACCAGGAATCCAATGTGTGATGATAACATGGAGCCAGGCGCTCCAGCCATGCAATTATTCTCCCTGCGTCCCTGTTTACGCTGTGACTTTCATCACGGTTAAATGCTGCTATTTTCTTTTGCCAGGCCCTGGGAGAGACTTCAGTTTGCCCTCGACAGGTTCAAGTCTCTTCTGCCAACAGAATGATATTACACTGCATATAAATGGTGCTCGGCAGTGGGGCGGGCGCCTCGCGGGCCGAGCACAGGGGGGCTGCAGGGGGTCACAGGGGCTGTGGGGCAGCCCAGCCCCTCCTCTGGCACAAGGCAGGTTTGTGGCCCTGCTTGCCAGTGGTGGAGCCGGGGTCTGAGGGTGCAGGGCCCTGTCCCTTGGGGAGCAGTGCCTGGAGGCTTGCCAGTGGAATTCTGGAATGACCCTATGGGCAGAGAGGGCAGCCCGGAACAGGGCTGACCCCAGCCTGTCCTCTCTGTCTCTGTATCCCAGATGGAGCCTCAGTAAAACCAGTGGGACCGTGCCCCGTGGCGTTGGGCCACCCTGGGCCAGCGGGTCGGGCTGGTGGAAGCCCCTTTGGGTGGCCGGGGCTCCCCGCGCCGGGCTCCCGGCTCCGCGGCAGCCGTGCCAGACATCCATTACCCAGTAATGGGGGGAATGCAGCAAAAACGGCACTGAGAGAGAGGAATACATCACTGGTAATTATCTCTAACCAGAAATCTCCTCCACTGCTCCAAGCCCCATCATTCCAGCCCTATTCTAATAAAGTGACACCTTTTTAATTATGGTAAGGACAAATCTGAAATTCCGGTAAGTAATTAGCAGGCATAATTTGCCATCTCTGACACAATGTGACTTTATCACAGGTTACCTCAGTACAAGGCACGAGTGCAAGGCTGCTGTATATCCTCTTTTAATTTTAGAGAAACCCAAACTGTCCATTTATTTTTATTACAATGTATTTCTCAAGTAGTTGAGTGGACAGCACTGAGAGTGCTCTGAGAGTGCAAATAAACAGCAGCAGCCTTGGAATGTTAAATTTAAGGGTTGTTTTCAAGAACAGGACACTTAATTTAACAATAAACTATGTTTTTATGTACCTCCATGATACCCACTGTTACCAAGAGCACAAGCTAGCTGGGCCCATTCAGAGGTGTGCAGAACCCACTGAGCCATTCAGCCTGGTTTATTTTCAATGAAAGGAAGTGCCCATCAAACCAGAAAACACTTCCACATTGCAATCCAATTATTTATTTGCGCTTCCAAAGGCTGCTTCCAGTTTTATTGTCTTCCTCCACTCTCCCCTGCTATTTGCATGTGCGCTTCAAGGGTGGTGCTTGCTTCTGCTAATGGGCATAATACTAAATCCTGCAAACCGTGGCTAGGAGAGATTTTTCTTAAAGAATCACAATCTTCTGTGGGGTCAATGCACAGTGCGGCTAGGTTCCTGATGTCCCTGTGATTCCTGGGGCTAATATTCTTACATCTAATATGTTTTTGAGAAATGTGTACTGTGGGCTAAATCATGAATATTTTAAGTTTGAGCCCTGCTGTCCAGTTGGGATTAGTCAGTTAAGCTGCACGGGTTTGTTTCTCCAGGACAAGGGGGCAAGTGCTCCAAACCTGAGTGCTTCTCTGTGAATAAAGGACTTGAGATCTGAGGTACCAGGACATGCAAAATAGACTCAGCTGTTGGGGCTCCTTTCTGTGCATGGCCCAGCACAAATCCCCACCTTCCTTTGGGAGCTGCAGCAACAGGGACAGCAGCAACTGTTCAGGAAGAAGGAAACAAAATTGGTACCTGTGCTCCAGGGGGTGGGAATGGGGAGGATCCCAAGGAGCAGCTGCACTGGTGGAGCATCCCAGAAGGACAAACACAGTCCTGCCAGTGCAGTGGTCTGTGCCCACACAGGGCTCTGCCCTGCTGTCGCAAGGACATCAAGCTCAGCAAGCCAAACAGCCCTTTAAGACAGACTGGATTTTTCTCATGGATAGTCTTCCATTCTGCTAATGAAGACTTTAGAGCTATTCCCCAAACCCCCAAATCCCAGGCTGTTAACCTCTGAGGAGGTGGGAACACCAGGAGGTTTGCAGAGGAGCCTGAGCCGGTCCCGTGCATGATGAGCTGGGTGGAACCGTGGTGTTGGTGCAGGCGCGCGTTGGGTTCCTGTACCCTGGTGCCAGGGGACAGCAGAATCTGAACTTTTATTTTGCACTGCACAGCCCCCCAAGCACCCCACAGTCCTACCAGGCACGCAGGGCTCCAGATCTGTCTTTTCTTGTCTGCATTAGCGAGAGGGAGATGCATTAATAAGGCGGGGAAGCAGGGTCGGTGGCAGCCCTCGCTCTGCTTGAGGAGGAGTGATTGCTGCGCAGAGGGCTGGGAGGCAGGAGGATATAACCCTAATGTCTGCACCTCAGGACACGCCATTAAAAAGGCATCTGCACTGACACAGATCTGTTGTTTATCAATACCCTGACAAGCGTTTCCCCTGCAGCATGGAAACACCTCGGTGACACGGCGGGTGACCGATGGCGCGGCCCGCGCCGCGAAGGCAGCGCAGCCCCGCGTCCCCGCACCCCGCAGGTGGGCTGGCAGCACACGGCAAGGGAGCAGCGTGGGAGGCATGGAAAAAGTGCCACGGTTTGATCGTGACCGTTTGGAGCTCGGTGCTTCTGTTGGAGAATTTTCTGGCATTTTATATCAAAGAGAACTTTTACGTGTAAAAACTGACCTGAACCAAAAGTGAAAGGTGGTGAATGTATCAAACCAAACATTTTCAGACTGACAAAAGGATGATTTTCTGTCTGATTTTCTTCATTCATTCCCATAATCAATTGCTTTTGTCTTTTCCCAGCTTTCCAGCTTTTTCCAAACCGCAATATCACATTCACCATCCCACTGCCCCCGTTCTTGTCTCATAATTCCTGTGGCACAGAAATCCTCAGGGCGAGAATGACATCCACTTCACAGAGCCCAAAACCATGACCACATCCCTTCCCAGTTCAGCTCCAACCTCCATTTCAGCACGGCACAAAAAGATGTACAGTTTCTCAGCCTCACTTTGTGGGGTTGCTCTGTCCCCTCCTTCCCACTGCAGGTGCCCCCAGCTCCTCCTCTGCACCTGCCAGGGGCTCACACACCACTGCCTTTTGTCCAGTGCCCGAGTGAATCAGCACTGCCTTAGAAATTCACATTACATGTAGCTTTAGTTAATTAAATGTAAAATCATTGGAATAAAATTATCCTTTCATTAGAAATTAACTCAGTGCTTAAGACTTCAATAATTACTTTTTTCTCCTCAAACCACATACAAAACGGTCAGTTAAACAGTATGTAAAAAAAAAAGTTTAATGACCACAGAGCAATCAAGATTACTATTATTTAAGCACAAGCTATTAACATGTGCAATGAGGTATTAGCTAATAAATTATCTTTATAAAATTAAATTGTAATTTTATCACAAATTTTACAGAGGTTATGGGTTTTAATGGCAGTATTTAGCTGTGGCACTGAGCATGCCGCTTTCCTTCATTACTTCATTAACACTTTGCATTTAGACTCTTTCTTATTATAATTTTAATTTAGGAACAGGATTAACAGATTTATTTCTCCCCTCTTTGGGAGCCACTCGGTCTCTGCTGCTGCTCATCTGGGTGCCACCATGGCTCCCGCTCCCGCTTGGCTTTCGTGCAGAGATGAGCACGGGGACACCACAGAGGATTCGTCCTCAGGCTTGGCACAGGGAGCTCAGGACGAAGAAGAATTCCCTCTGGGACATCCTTGAGCTGCAGAAGAACCCTGTGCTGCTCGTCCAGGTGCTGCTCATCTGAGTGCTGCAGCCTCCAAGTACAGGGAGCCCGGTGCCTGCAGGTCCTCACCAAAGCATCCCCTCGCCACATTCCGCTCATGTTTTCATAGAGGCAAAAGCCACGAGGAGATGCTTCACACCTTCTGCCAGCACTGGGAGGTTTTGCAGGGCTTTCCCACTATCCCTGGCTCCACTTCGTGGCCAGAGCCCTGGCCTGCTGCAGCGGCAGCGCTGGGAGCCGTGCTGGGAGCAGCGCTGGGAGCGGTGCTGTGTGCGGCACACGCCGGTTATAAACTCCCTCTGCGAGTCCCCTGCAGACAGATATCCTTGAGACTCACCTCCATCTCCCGCTCAGGTCACAGGGAGATTTAGAGATGGGGAGCTGTAGTTAAGGTCCAGATCTGCTATCTGAACTTGAGTGATGGAGGACACATTCCCGGGACATGTTTATTGTCACCCGGCGGCCCGCAATCCCGCTCTCGCAGAGCCACCTCCATTCCCCGTATAATTCATGGGCTGACTCCATGGTGGAGTGACTGATAAGGCCTTCATGCCGGGCTTGCTGGCCACATGTCTCAAGGAGACTCCAGAGGAGCTTCAGCACAATATAAATGTGGCTCCGTGTCAGCCTGAAACCCCTGGAAAATTCCCCGTCTCGAGAGTGCAGCATTTTAAGTAATAAAACCATAGAGAGATTACAACAAAATGTGACAGGAATTTATAGCCCTCTGCATGAACCTTTTACCTTAAGATGGAACAAAGTTGAGGGAAAAAAAATTGCGTGGTTCACTTAGGTAACCTTTCCAACCACCCCCGCTCAGCTCCTGGCCCCACATTCCTCTTCGCTGATTTAATAGCAAGAAAAAAACAGCCAGGCAGGGAACTGGGGATCAGACAGGCACCGTGCTTTAACCCTCACTGCCTCCTCCCTGCCTGAAGCACCAGGATTCCAGAGCAAAAAGAGCCCCAGGTTGTGGTGAAGGTTGGTTTTAGCTCCTCGCTGCTGCAGACTGGGCACCAGAGCAGCTGGGACATCAGGACAGGATGGATGGCAGAGAGGGCTTGCTTTATCCTTTTATTTTATATTCCCCCGAGAGGCACCAAAATTCCTACGGCATCTATAATTCCTAATGGAAAGAAGGGCTAAGCACAGGCTCCTGTACCTGCCCATACCCTAATGACATGGGGTCTGCCTCCAACTGCTCCGTCTCTCCATGCAGGGAGGTGTTTTTATTGCCCATGAAAGGGTCATGCAGCACAGCTAAGCAGATTCCTGGCTCTCCCTGATGCTGAATTTACTGCCACTTCCAGCAATAAACAGTGGAATTAATTCTGAGTTTACTAATCCAAAGAGTAAACAATATCCAGTAGAGACACTCAGGCAAGATAAATGCAAGGGATTAAAAGCAAACGGGGTGAAATCATTCTGCTTCCAGCTAAGGAGTCATTGGAGGAGTGTGAAGCCTCCACATATAGTATTATCAAATTGTTAATAAACATTTCTAAAGTCTGTAATATTGGGAAGTTTTGCTTTCCAATTCATCACAATTGGGACTTTTATATGCAAAGCACACTCAGTGCTGAGCAGTAACTTCCCACTGTACAGGCTGACAGTCAAGGAAGGACTGGGCAGAGCTGCTGGTTTAAGAGCACACAGCCAGGACAGAGCTGCTGCCCCCTTAAATAAAGTGAGAACTTGTGTCTCCAGTGCAACAAACCCACCTGCAACAGTGCTGCATTCCCATACAGTATTTTGGTACATATTTTACATCATCCTGGGTTACTGCTGTGCTTGTTAAATAATTAAAGGCAGAGAATGTGTTATTTACTGTCCATTTAGTGCAGCAGGCCCAGAGCTTCGCTTTGATTTTCAGTCCGGAAGGAGCGGTGACATGGCCCTGGGGAATTCTCCCGCAGCGCTTAATTAGCGTGGCACAGAACAAACCTGCATCACGGGCTTTATTTGTGAGTCAGAAATAATATTTGATTGTTAATTTTATTGGTTAATAAATTTTTAAAATATTCATTTATATTTTTGCAGACAGTATTTTACAGCTACCAGACATGCAGAGTCAAGTCCAACGGTTTCAGGGACCATTTTAGCAGCAGCACCTACTTTCCGTGTGTGAATCAGCTGGAGAAATACAACAACGCCCCAAACCAGGCTGGGGAAGGCTCCAGCGTGCAGCTGGTCAGCAGCTGGGATGGACAGTCCAGCCACCCTTGTCCCTGACACCCCACTGACGGACCCCACGCTCTGTTGCTGCAGGCTCTGGGCCCCCACACTGGGAATGTTTTGTTGCCTGACCCACATCTACACCCCATTTTCATTTTCAGGGCTGTAACCAACTTCTTTTTGAACTTGAAAAGTGCAGGAAATGGAAAGAGTGTGGGGAAAATTTCTGATAAATGAAAACTTCTTCCTATAGAAGAGTGTTTGAATTTGTCATCCTCAGACAAGAATAAGTTGGTTCGGTGCAGAAAAGAGTACAAATTATCAGCCCTTCAAAGCTTTCCCATTTAACCACTTTATTGCAATACAACTGCCCATAACATTTGCTTTTAGAGCCCATGATGCTGAGTGTAGTTATTACATTGCATACATAAAAGATGTTTACAATTTTTTATATATATATGTAAAATGTTGATCCCCTGGGCCACATCGATTTGTGCCGGCTTCACGGCTGGGTTGGTGCGGGAATTTCCCTAAGAGATGTGATTAGGCTGCAGGGAACTTTCATTCTTTTTTCCTTTTTTAATCTCCTGCTTACCCATTTAACAGACCTGTCTTGGATTCCATTTATGCCAACATTTTGGGGCAGTACTGGGGTATTCTGAGCTCGGGGGTACACAGCACACACAGGCTCTGACACCTCATTTTCACAGCGTGCTCTGGCTGTACGTGGAGCTGGGTTGATTTATTAGCTCTTGGTTGTTTCTACAGCTGGAAACAGAATTGGGACAAATGCAGTAATTAGCACTTTGTGGTGCAGGCGGAAGGCAGTGCTGGGAGGGCACACTGAAGCTGCTCTTTGGGATTGTCTCAACTTAAAATTCTCTCAGCTCAAAAGTTCCCTGGGAACCGCCTCAGCTTCTCCCTTTGCCTGGAGCAGGAACCCAGCATCAGCTCCAGCTGATGCCCACAGCCCGTCCCAGGGGTGGCACAGAGGTCCCACAGAGTCACCTCTGCCAGCACGGTGCTGGAAGGACAGGCCACCGATGTCCCTGTGCCACGAGGTCGCTGTGCTGGGAAGGGCCAAGCCTGCAGGGAGCTGCGTGAGAAGTTCCCGTTTTTGTACAGCAGAGACATAAGCAACTGAAAGGACAAATAATTTCCCAGTAATTTGTTTTCTAATGAGCAGTGGGATGCAATTAAGAGGGTATTCATTCTGAAGAAATTAACCGTTCTCCAACAGAGAAGTAAAAACTGGTTTATAGTTTCAATCTTCAAATTTTGACAAGCTAATCTGTAGAGTGAAATAATAACGGGGGGAATGCTACAGATTTCTTATAAAAACTCTTGGAAAAATGAATGAGCTCCAAGGAATTGGGAAGTACCAGAGCTGAAGTGGTGGCTCTGCAGAGGGGATCTGGTGGGACAGGGATGGTCAGCTGGGGATGCTCTCTGCCTCCAGCCCGGCCGCGGGGCACGGCAGGCGTGGGACTCACCTGGGACTGCAGCGTGTGCACAGGTGAGGAGACAAATGTACAGTTTATTCACATACCCATTGTGCCTCATCCTAGAGCTGATTTGAGAGGAAATAAAAGGCCACATATTGAGATACTCACACCATTTAAGGAAACATGTGAACACAGCAGCAATATTTGCACTGTTTTCCCTTACTGGAAGAAAAGCAGAGGGGTTTTATCTGTATATTATACATTTTTAAAAGACTCTAAGTGTGATCCAGGATATTAGACACTACTCAGCTTCGCACAGGTATCTGGCAAAATGGTTTAAACATTTATTAAATATAGAATGATAAAATACCTTGAAGATCACATCCAATCAACACAGTTTCTGCTGTAGAAAATCATGTCTCATTAATCTGTTAGAATACTTTGAACCTACCAATATATAAATGGATAAAAGAGAATATCTTGACATATTTTTAGACTTTCAAAAGGCTTTTAATGAGGTCTTCCCACAGGATTTCTTAGGAAACAAGATAAAGATGGGGGTAAGAGATACAGTAACATTATGAATCAATAAGCTGGACTAAAAGGAAGGAAACAAAAGTGGGAGATAGTCAATGCAAAGGGTCACTAGCAGTGTGCTACATGGTTACACACTCAATCTAATGGCATTAATCTATTAATTACTGGCCTGGAAAAGGAAGCAGGGGTATAGATTAGTTAAATTCAGAAAAGACGAAAGATATTCTGAGAAATTTGGCTGAGGCAGAAGGATGAGAAATAGTTAATGAAAGCTGATGTTGATAAATACGAATGCCCCAAGCCCCAGAACTCGCCCAGCATGTAACTGACCAATCTGGAAAGCTGGTCACTGCAGAGACCTTGAACAACCTGTGTCCAAAGCCAAATGGCAAATGAGATGTCAGGGGCTCAGAGGATGGGAATGAGAAGAGAAAATATTAAACCAGCTGGTGGAGCTCCTGAAGATGCAGTGGAAGCACACTGTGCTGGTGTGGCTCTAAAACTTACTGTGGCATGGACTGAGCTGAGAGCAAAGAGGGAAATGAGCCCGAGTCTTGGGACCTCTGTCTGAAGAGTGGGAAACAATGCTGGGTGTGATCAGCACGGGCAAAACCCGAGCTGTCCTCACTGCCCTCCCCAGCACAGGAGCAGGGGACGCTGACGGGAGTTCCAAGATGAAAATCCAGAATATAAGGAATGAGGTTTGAGGGGTGATGAGATGGAGGGGTGCTCCTCACAGAGAGACCACAAGAGCCCTCAGCTGAACACTGGTGGCCCAGCGAGGGCAGGGACCTGTGTGTGCCCGGCAGCCAGGATCCACTCCCTGCTCCCCGAGGGCATTGCTCTGGGTGAGGGGAGCGTGGCAGCGATGCTTGAACACTGAGGCTCCAGGTGTGCAAACCCAAGCCCTAACTGCACAACGCCAGCGTGGGCAGTTTAATCCACACCTTTCAGATTTACAAAGCTTAATGCTGCATGCTTAGTTTTCTAGATAGTTTCTCTTATTGCTGTTCTGGAAATCCATTCCAATTAGACACCAATACCCAGGCTCCCAACGCAGGCAGTGGGATGCAGTGTGGAGAGGTGACACTGAGTGGTCCCCGCAGGTGCAGTCTTATAAGCATGGCTCACCTCCACAGGCAGTTTATAATAATCATACTTCTCATGAAGCTTGAGTTCCACTGCCTCCAAATTAGATCTCAGCACTTAAAAAAAAGAAAAAAAAAGGTAAAAGGAGGAAAATCAATGCAAACCCCGTTCCTCCCTCTCCTGGTTCCTCGCTCCCCCTGCCGTGGGGCAGGTCTGGCCGTGGGGTGGGGGCTGCGGGGGCCCCAGGCCTCGGCAGCCTTTTGGAGGCAGCAGCTCCCCAGCACAGGCCCAGTCTGCCCAGTCCCACCCCAGTGCCCCGGCAGGGCCACTCTGCAGACCACTGCTGCACTCGGAGAGCTCGGACAGCTTAATTGTCTTGTTAAATATAAATGGGCCGGTGATTTCTTAAAACTGGAAGAGTGTGGAAAGCCATTAGGAAGAGGATAATACCAGTGGTATTTAAAAATTAAAATCGGCTGTAGCCAATCCCAGCAGCAGCAGCTTTGTCCTTTGGAGCCTGACTTTGACAGTCGCTCATGGATGCTATAAACACAGGGCTGTGCTCGCAGCCAGGCAATAAAGTGACTGGTGCATTTCTTTTTGCTTTATACACCACTGTATTGATTTTGTAGTTTATTTTTTCTTGGAGGAGAAACTAAGGTATTGCGATTTCATTTAGGTACTGCATTATAATTTCCCTGATGATTTTGTCAAATGTTCCTGGAGGAGAACACCTTCTCCCGGCGAGCAGGATTCAAAGACACCAAGCCAACTAATCCATACCTAATTGGATGAAATCGTTATGCACTTTCCCTCCTTTTGGAGGTTTTTTCAGAGTTCCCAGTTCCTTAGGGATCCTAAAAGCCACTGAAGAGGTTATTATAGTATGTCCTCGGGGATGTTTAATACCCTAGCCCTGTTCAGACATGCAAATAATCTAATTCAAAAGCCTCCTAATTAGCAAGCCAGCTACAGTTCTGGATAAGGGGAGAGAGAGAGGGAGAGAGAGACAGATCTAAAAGGACGGTGCTTTTTCCTTTTATAGGCTGCTATTGTGCAAAAGGCAGCATAATGGATAAAAAGTAATTGTTCTGATTTTAATTGCGATCCACTATTTATAGTTTTGTTCTGTCATCTGAATAATGAGGGGATTTTGTTCCTGCAGCTCACGCTAAACACGCTGCAACTGCGTCTACACAGGATGCAGCAAGCGCCTGGCGTCTCCTCTTGGAAGCACAATCTTGCCTAGCAGAGATGGTCCAAGTAAAGGATGTTAAGCTCGTTAATGAATTAGCCATTTAATTGACATAATTAGGGATAATTATTTTCTTTTAATCTATTGCCAATTTTAGGACAATTAGACTAAACAACGGTGAAGCAGATCACAGAGGGTCCTGTGCAATCCCAGTGAATGCTCTTGTCCTAAATGTAATGGTTTAATTATTAGGGATGTGCAGGTGGATGGAGCTGAGAGTGACTCCTGGCTCACCTGGCTGGTCCCGAGGAGGAGACAGGACAGCCTGCACGCCCTGCCTCTGGTGGGGAGGTCCCTGGGCCCTGCAAACATCTCCTCATCTGGGATGCGTGGCACTGGGACAGTCCCCACCAGAGCCAGCAGACTTTATTCCTGCTGCTGTGAGCTCTGCATCCAGGCTGGAGCTGCACTGCACTGTGCTGCCAAGTCCAGACAAAGATTAAATTTATAAAGACCTGCTCAGTCAGCTGGTGCGAAAGCACAGCGATACCTGGATTCGTGAGGAACAAAATGCAGAGAAAACGAGGCCAAGCCTGTGTCTGTGCAGAGCAGAAGCATCACAAAGGCTCCAGGTGCCAGGGGGCTCCGGGGCAGAGGCAGCGCTGCCCTGGCAGGGGCAGGAGCAGGACCCCCATCCCTGCGCCTTCCGCAGGAGGACGAGGAGCTCCGGGTGCCAGGTGTGCCTGGGGGAGCGTGAGAGGCGCTTGTGCGAGGAGCGGAGCCCGGAGCAGCACGAGGGGGAGCTTGGCCCTGGCTTTACCCTGCCCGGAGCCACCCCTGGGTGCCCAAGCCGGTGCCGGTGCCCTGTGCAGAGCGGGCAGCCACTGCGCTCCTCCGGGCCAGCCGGGCCCCACCTTCCCACCTCCCCTTCTGGCTCGCACCCCCATGGCCCACGTCCCACTGGCCTGTTTGCAGGCGGTGGCACCGGGGGCAGGCGCTCTGGCGGCGTGCAGGGCTTGCCAAGCCCGTCTCCCCCAGTGATGCTCACTCTGCCGCACGTGGCACCGCTCGTCACTTCATTATCCTATTAGAGACCCACACAGCACCTGCTCAATTGGAGCCTCGTGTGCTAGCAATTAATATGTTATGCCCTGATTAATTAGCAGGGTTAATTATGATTGCTGTTGCTTAAACCTATGTAGAGAGAGACGGCATCATGTTGCCGTGGCTTGCAGAGCTGGGGATGCGCCCCTGGGAATCGGGACCAGCGGCGGTGAGCAGCAGCCGCCCCGGCGGGACCCTCCCTGGCTCCTGGCGCACTCTGGGCTGGGCAGTCGCGGCCCTGCTGGCCCAGTTAGAGACTCCTTTTGGGGTGGCACCTCACGCTTCCTCCGGGAACCGGAGCCCAACAGCTGATCCTGCAGGCGCTGAAGGGACCGCGGGCTCCTGTGGGTTTGTTCACATTTTACCCAGCGTAACTTCCCAGTGAGTTCCTTACCTCTATGAGAGCAATCACTCTACAGATACCCTGGGCTTTCCCTGTGCTCAGGAGTTTCTGGCCAGTTTTCCCACGCAGGCATCGGTGCCCGGAGCCGCGGGCAGCTCCAGCTCAGTCAGAGAGTGCTGGGCAAGGGCAGCACAGCCACGGGGCCAGGGGCTGCTCGGGAGGGATTCCTCGGCTTCACAGGCACAAAAGCTGGCTGAGAACCACGGGGCAGGCTCCAATCTGGCACACAGCTGAGCATCTCCCATTTCCCATTAAGGTTTTGATTTGTCTGTGCATGAAATAGTGAGACTTGGTGTCTTTTTGGCAGTTGTGAGTGAGAGATGACCACCCTTCTCATTGACTTATCCCTTTGAAGCTATCATCACTCATTTCTCTTGGGAAGAGAATGTGAGGCACTGGTAAATAATATAGGGTTGTGTATTTCTTTATCTCCCATAGTGTGTTGTCTCCTACATGCTGTTCTGTTCTAACAACATCCATCAAGACAAATGCATACCTGAGAGCAGCCTCCCTCAAACCTCAGAAATCTGTTTCTGAGGTCACCAACTATACAGAAAAGACAAAGAAGAAACAAGAAGGAAATTGCACAAACAATTAAACATTTTTTTTCCAGAGACAGAGAGGACTCCCCTTGTCTGCACAAGGCAAGCACCAAAATAAGAATGCCACATCTCAAACACAAGGCAATCTATTATTCTCAGAGCAGTAACATGATACATTATCAGCCACCTTATCCTAGCAAAATGTATCATTACCTGCACTTTCTGCACTTTCCAGATCAATCCACTTTAAAAATGTAGTAATATAGAAGGGTATTAGGTACTAGAAAACTCATTATGAAAATGGCGCACTCAAATTCTTTAAAGGTGATATTTCATAAAATATACTATGCCTAGCTCTTGGCTCAATCATTCTTTTTAATAGCTCCATAGCAGCCAGAAAATAAAGTATTCATGAAGATTGAAGAAGATGATCCCATGAACTTCAATTTAATTGGTGCAAATTAAAACGATCCATCTTTTCACGCTGCCCGTCTATCTCCAATCATCAGTGCACCGCACGTCCAGCACCCTGATTACAATTATCTTTTAATAGGAAAACTTGTCACTTTTTGTGTGATTTACATAAGCTTGCACAAACTTACTGGTATCATTTAGGGTTGGAATGTATGATTTTTTTTTCCATTCAAGTCCCCTGATATAGTTGGGGGAGGGGGGGCCCAGAGGTGAGGTGAGCTCTTGGCAGGGGGCTCATTTACTGCACTTAAGCCTGGACTTGTACAAGAAGGATGCCAGAACGAAGCCTTCAATACATCTTCATCCAGCAGACCTCCCCCCAAAGAAGTGCTAATGCAGTCAGATTTCATGGTGTCTTTGCAATGACCATTGCAATTACAATACAAAAACCTAGATGACATTTTGACTTTTAATTAGGAGGGAAATGATGCTGGTCCCTGCTGATGGCTCTCTCTCTCCCTCCGACTGCTCCTAGCACTCCCATCCTGAGAAGGTACCCTGCAGGGTTTAATAAGCCATCAAATCATAGTGGTGTGGGACGTATTCTCAAGAGTTCAAATAAAATTACCATAAATGTATGTTTACTGTTCCTGGCCTAGTGTCTGGGATCTGGCTGAGGGCCCTCCAGCCAGCAGCAGCACAAAGCACCCACAGTATTAATTATCGTTACTACCATTATTACTATTTTCTTTGTGATGACCACAATCCAACGGCAAGGATGCTGCGGAATGATTCATCGCCTGAAGCCATTTATGTATAATACGTTTCAATTTTTTTTCCTTATCTTTGAAAGGCAACCCTCCTTATCACAGATGGCTTCTATCCCTTAAGATGTTGGGAGATTTAGCTCTGTCTTCTGAGGCTGGGATTTCCTATGCATGGAAATAATGAGCATTGTTTAGCTGCCGTCCGTGTGTTCCCTGATAGCGTCCACCTGCAAGGAGAGCATGGGAACCCGCAGAGCAGCCTGTGCCTTCCCCATGATCCCACTGAACCCGCTCACACCTCCACTGAAGCACATGGGGGGACAGTTTTTAATAAGCTCTCATTTCCAGCTCCCTCTCCTCCCCAGCCGGGAGCAGCGTGGCCGCCTCGCCGAGGCCCCCGTGGAGGTCATCAACCTGCGAGTATTAAACTTTTTAGCACATCCACTGCAGAGCAATTTTTAGGACTCCTTTGCTGGCGGAGTTCAAATGAAACTCATGGCTGATCTCATTAAGCACTTGTCTCATTTTGGTGCATGAATATTAAACAGGAACATGTGTGAGCAGGACGCTGCAGAAAGAACATTTTTCCTCTCAGCAGCGCTTGAGGCAGCTGCCGGCACGGCCGGACCGACGTCCCGGGGGTCCAGCCCTGCCTCCCACAGCGCTGGGCACCGGCTCCGGAGCTGCTGCCCGGAGGCAGATGTTCACTGTGCCCCCAGCTGCTGGTGCAGGAGGAGGGTGGACAGTGAGGGCTGCAGTCCGGGGATGAAGGGTATTCTGCCGTGGCAGAACTCCTCCCCACACCTCCCCTGCACCAGGTGCCCCGGGAGGGTCAGTGAGGGACGGCCATGGGGCAGAGGCAATGGGGGCAGCCCAGCTCCCCTTCCTCCCACACCTCAGGTGTCCCTCCACTACTGCCCAGGCAGCTCCCCATCAGTCTCTTGTCACAGCAAACACCACTGGTCACCGTGACCCAAATAAACTCCAATCCACTTGATCTATCAGGGAAACGTGCAGTGCTGACCTGCCATAAATCCCGGGGCGGCGGGAGCAGCGCCCACACCCAGTCCGTGCTGGCCCCGGCCAGCCGCCCACCTGCCGTGCTCCCCGGTAAGCAGGTAATCATGAGCTGCCACGGAAAGGTGACCCATTACTGTGATGGATTTGGTGTGAAAAACAAATGGACTGAGACCTGCGGATTGCTGTCCTTACTGCACCTTGGCCTTTTGTTCTGTCATATCGATATCCACGCGGGCGCTCATTCCGCTGACGGGAGCGCAGGGTCAGCCCCGCAGCCGGGCTCACCTGGACGCGCTGCCCGCTCCGCCAGCGGGCTCTGCCCGGCGCCCCGCTCTGCAAAATGCTCTGTGCACTTGCTCTTCCCTCTCCTGGGGAGGCTCAGCCCTCTCGATGGTGAAGGGGCTCAGTCCCACCAGCACTGGTCAAGCAGCTGCCGGGACTGAACCGTGCCCAGAACGCGGCACAGCCCGAGCACCCCAGCCGTGCTCACTGCGGCTCCCCAGGAGCTGCTGCAGCTGGGAACGAGACATGTGGGGACGTCTGCCATCACCACAGGGAGGAGGAGGAGGAGGAGAAGGGAGAGCCGGCAGAGCTGACCTTGAGGCTGCCTGAGATTGACCCTGAAGCAGTGAGATTCTCCATTCTGTTCACAGGCACTGTCATCTCTCACCTTGCAGCGAGCGCTCTCCTTGCCCATTTATCATCACAAATGTTTCTATTTAGGCTTATTTGTTTGTACAGTTAAGCCCTGTTACATTTACACCAAGAAGAAGGACAAATTGTGATTTTATCCAATGTTAGATCATATCACTCCTTGCTACAACTTTCACAGCATTAATAAGGATAAAGGGAGACTTTGGAGAAATTCAATAATACAGCACATGTGATAACAGCCCAGCCAAGTGCTCTGGGGAGGGAGTGAATTCCACAGCAGAGCTGTGGCTGTGGCTGCTCCTTTGTGCCCATCTCGTCTCCCCATTTCCACACTGGCTGAATGTGGCAAACACAATTCCAGTGATGAGGTCTTGCTCATTATGGAGCATTAGTCAGCCCACTGGAATCCTTCCTTCCCTGAACAGTGTCTTGCTCTTACATAAAACTCCAGATGCCTGTAGAGTCCCCAGCTCTTCCCACCAGCACTCACCAGGTACAGAAATGGGCTTTTTTTTTTTTAAAGACAAAAGTGGTGGCAGAAACGTGCCAAAACAATGGCAAGTCTGGGAAAGCAGAGGACACAATGATGGAGAGCAGAGCCCAGAAATCAGAAGTGGCAGGATGCACTGGAGTGCCCAGAAAGAGGCCACTGCCCACAGCCGTGGGCATCCCCAGGAACTGCCAGCACCCACCACTGTCAGGCAAAGCTCTGCAGCTGTGTGTGTCTTGGCCCACTGTCACCTTGTCCTGACGTGGAAGGGACCAGGAAGCACCTGTGCAGAAGTGCCAGCTTGTTGCGGTGGGAGCACCTTCACCAGCACCTCCGTGCTGCTCAGTGTCCATCTGAAGCTGCTCCCGGCCCAGGAGAGCTCGTTGCCCTCCCACGCCAGTGTCAGACACCAGCACCCAGCCCAAACTCCATCGAATGGAAAACCTCCTGGGGAGTGGCACCTTTTCCCAGTGGGAGCTCCAGTAGGTGCAAGTCTGTGTGAAAAACCCGCTGTGCTGGGACAAGTGTTCGCTCAGGCTCGTGTTGGTCAGGGCCGTGCCGGGGCTCTGCCCCAGGCGTCCCCTGCTGCCCTCAGCAAAGGGCCTGGCAGCGGTGCCGGGCAGCCACCCAGGGGTCCCCCCTTTGGAGGGTGGCCGCTCTGAGTCCCTCCTGCAGGCGGCCACCCAGGGGTCCCCGCTTTGGAGGGTGGCCGCTCTGGGTCCCTCCTGCAGGCGGCCACCCCGGGGTCCCCCCTTTGGAGGGTGGCCGCTCTGGGTCCCTCCTGCAGGCAGCCACCCCGGGGTCCCCCCTTTGGAGGGTGGCCGCTCTGGGTCCCTCCTGCAGGCAGCCACCCCGGGGTCCCCCCTTTGGCGGGTGGCCGCTCTGGGTCCCTCCTGCAGGCAGCCACCCCGGGGTCCCCTCTGGGGGCGGCTGTGCCAGAGCACGCTGCCGGCTGCGCCTGCTGCCTTTGGCCTGGGAGCTCCTGCCTCAAACCAATCATCATTTATGTTATCCTTACAGCCGAGGGCACGGACCTTCAATCATTCTTCCTAGTTAGACACAATCATCAGCCAGATTTGTCTTGTTTAGCTGAAATGCATACACAGTAACTACACAGCCCTGCGGATCCTCCGTGGATGGTTTGCTGACACTGCGTGCCCAGCACTCTCCGACCCCGCTTGGGTTTCACAGGGCCACTTTTGGCTCGAGGGCAGCTCCGCTCCACGCCAAGTCGCTTTCTAAGAACACGGCTGCTGCTTTCGGAGCAGATCCAGCCATTTCCAGGAGCAGGGGGCTGTGCCAGCCCTCGGCAGAGCTCAGCCCGAGCAGCCTGCGCTGGCAGGGCTGGCACGGCGCTCGTTCCTCCCGGGGGCCCGGAGCAGCGCCCGCTGTCCGCACGGGGCACGGGGGGCTCTGCGGCCCCGGCGGGAGAGGGGCCGAGTCCCGGGCTGGGGACAGTCCCTGCGAGTGGCGCTGGGCCAGCCCTGCCTGCTCAGGACACCGCTCGGGGACAGTGGGGACAGCGGGGACAGCGGGGACAGCGGGGACAGCGGGACAGCGGGACAGCGGGGACAGCGGGACAGCGGGTCCTGCTCACCCCGGGCACTTTCTCCCCTAATCCATCCTCACCCTGCTCTGCTCCCGATCCCGGCCTGGCTCGGAGCCCACCCCGCTGGGGACACGCTGCGCCCACCGGGCGGGGTAGGGGGGTGCAGCCCCTGCTGTCACACCGCCGCCACGGCTCCTTCCGTACACACATATCTCTTCTGGTTTTTTTATGATCAGCTGAAGATTTCTTTTTGCATCTGCCAAGGAACTATTTTCACAAATAAGTATGTAAATCCTCTGTAAATGTATGCTAATTACTTATTTTAATTACAATGTAAATAAGTAATTACTGAATAATTTTAAAGTATTTACATGGGGTTGTGTGATTTAAAAGCTAACTTGTTGGAAGTATAAAAACTATAAATTTTACGGTAATTATGCCACAATTTATACACTGTGGCCAAATACAATTTCCCCGTGCTTCGTAAGAGATAAATAAATACGTAATTCCCCAGTAGTTACTGCAGAATAACAAAACTATTGCATGGTGATTTTTTCTCTTTTATGTGAAAAATGCCCATACACCAAACCCATATCACGTCAAGATTTTTCACAAGGATAATAAACATTCATCCATGTGATCCCGAGGAAGTTCTGAAGGAGAAGAAGAAGGGAGGATTCTGAAGAAGGTCGCTAAAATGGGTGGAAAGACAAAAGGACGAAAAATGGCATAAGGGCCCCTGGTTGTACCAGACATTTCTGCCAGGTCCTGGGGGTCTGTGCCATGCCCAGGCTGTGGGTGCAGGGCTCCAGGGACCCCCCTAGCCCTGGCCCCCAGCTGTTGTGGCTGCAGTTTCCTGCAAACGCTGATGCAGGAGCAGAGCTCGGCAGGAAATTGGCAATCAAAAGGTAAGTTTATAAACAGTTAAATTATATTTCCTGTGGGGTATTTTTTTATTAATTTCATTGCAATAATACATTAAACACCAGCACTGTGAAAATTAGTGTTAATGAACATTAAATGTGTTGGACAATTTAAATGGTGTGTATATATCACCTCTCTTATTATTGGGATTGGCCCAGTGGTAATATCCTTTTATCGATCCTCTGCCTTTCTCCTTGCCTCCGTCCCTGTGGAAGTGGCCATGAAGGACACCGCAAGCACAGAGCTATCAGAGACATAATCTTTTAGCACTTTAATAACACTGCAAGCAGCCATCACCCACCAGCCCTTAATAACTGTCTCCGTCAGCTCTTTAGAATTTGCAGATTACAGAGCCCTTCTAAATCTTCCCTGAAAAGGCCGGGCGCGTTAGGGAGCTACCTGGCGTGCTCCCGCACCTCCTCCCCGGGCCGGGTCCCCGCACACCGCCTCCTCCCGAAACAGCTGCTGGGCAGCCTCTTTAGAGCCGGGAGGACACGGGGATCTATAAATGGATTTTGTGCTGCAGCGCGGGCGGTGCCGTGCCCGCGCCGGCGGCTCGGCTCCCAGAGCCGCTGTTAATGAGGTTTGCTGGGAGCGCGGGGCCGGCAGAGCCTGCGGGGCCGGCAGAGCCTGCGGGGCCGGC
>VZTG01004286.1:226932-245076 GCA_013397845.1 Melanocharis versteri
CCAGCCGGGGGTCAGTCCGTGGGGCACACGGCCAGCCGGGGGTCAGTCCGTGGGGCACACGGCCAGCCGGGGGTCAGTCCGGGGGGCCCATGGCCAGCCGGGGGTCAGTCCGTGGGGCCCATGGCCAGCCGGGGGTCAGTCCGTGGGGCACACGGCCAGCTGGGGGTCAGTCCGTGGGGCCCATGGCCAGCCGGGCGGCCTGCGGGGCCATTGCCGGGGCTGCGGCCTCCCCAGCCAGGCCGCGGCGAGGCCCAGGGGCTGCGCGCTGAGGGAGGGAAACAACGGGCCCAGGGGCCTCGCAGGGCACCTGCCCAGCGTTTTTAGGAGACGTTTAACATCCACATCAATCCCCTGCACCCCGGCCGGGGTCTCCTCCTCTCGGCCGTGTCGCTCTCACCATTGGGGGTCACTGTTCCAACAAGAGCGGCGGCTCCGCTGCTTTCTCTGATTATTAAAAACAATATTTCTGCTACAGCTGTTTCCTGGTTTGGCTGATACGTTAAGCTAGAATGAAAGGGTTTGTTGGGAATTTTTTTTCTCATTTACAGCAACTTCCTTAACTTCACTTTGAATTTCCTTTAAACTCTGATGAAATACAGTTCATCTGCCACCAAAACCTGAACCAAAATGATGTGAAAAAGAACCCACAAAAGGGTTTTTATGAGATCTCATTCTCCCTGCACAGGCAGCCCTGATCAGGGACTGTAGGCAAGGAAATAATTTCTTTTAAATGAGTGTCTGGTTCCCTTTATATTTTTTTCTTTCGCTTCAGATTGCAAGGGAAAAAACCCAAGGTGTCAATCAGCTTTAAAACAGTTGAGCTGATCTTATTTCTTCTCCTTACTGTATTCAAGCCAAACATTCCCTGAATAGAAAAAGCATAGAAAACTCATAATAGCTAAATTGGTGCTTTTAAAGCCCAAATTTAACATGCTTCCTTGGGGACATTTTCCCAGCACAGAGGAAAACAAATATATGTGCTTTAGTGTCTGTTATAGAGGTTAAAATCTGCACCTATTCTTTCTAACACCCATGAGAGGCAAGAGTGGATTTCGGGTGGGAGAGGAGGCAGGCACAGGGAGAGGCAGGGAGAGAGGATTTCTCTGGAACGCAGCGCCCGGCACAGCCAGGTGATTCATTTCAGAAGTGACACCATTTTTGTGAGAAACGGGGAAGATCTACAGCATTTTCCTTTTGAACTCAATAGATAGTGGAAAGGAAGCTGTTTCTCTTTTCTTTGTATTTAATTTTTAACTCCAGTTGTTTGCTGTCTGGTGATACAGCCCTGGGGAGGAACCCGAGCGTGAGGTGGATGCTCAGCTTGGAGGTGTGAGGATAAGGCTGCAGGGCTGGCCCTGGCATGGCCTTGTGCTGCCCTGGGGAGCAGGTTTCAACACTTTCAGTCCTCGTTGGCCTTGGCATTGGAAGACTCAACCTGGGTTCTGCCAACCCCGCAGATTGTGCTCTCATCACATTTGGTATTTTGGTTGTACCTGGGCTAGACTCAGCAACCATGTCCATCTCCTCCTCCGCCACCACCTCTTCTTCTTTCTTCTCCTCCCCAGAGAGTGTCATCCCTTGTCCTGCACCTTCACCTGACTCGGGTCTGGGAGAGGGGGAGTTGTTGAAAGTCCATCAGTCAAAGGGGCTGGCTGTGTTCCTCCTGCAGCTGAGGGTGAGGTGGAGGGAGGAAGAACAGCAGTGGCAGCTTCCCTGGGCAGGGATAATGCCTGTGGGGGTTGCCTGCAGTCTGGGCTGGGTTGGCTGCCTGTTGGTCCCTCTCTGGCAATAGCTGTTGGATTCCTTGAGAGAGGGCAGAAGCAGCAGAAAAGGTATAGAAATTATTAGATCAGAGTGTCTGACTGCAGCCCCTGGGTCCTTCCCTGTAATTAGGGAATAATATGTGAGCGAGGGGAGTGCTGGTAGCTCTCTGTTTTTTAATCTGCTTGCTTTCATTTTTCATATATTAATTCTTCCCTTTTAGCTCTGGTGGTATTTTTCCTTTGTCCCTCTCATCTGTCCCTTCATTAGCCTCCAAGACTTGTCCTCAACTCAGTTTGGGAAACTTCCTCCTCATTTCACCTGCTAATATCTCCCATCTCTCCCTTCAGGCAGTCTCTCCCATACAGTGAATTGGAGAGGTACAAGAGCTGTTGTGAATTACTCCTTGCAGTCAACTCCTGCACTCCATATTTATTACTGGATTTATTTTATCTGCAGTGATGTGCTGCTGCAGTAACCTGTGTGTCCAAGCTCCGGGGGCTCCTGGCGCAGGGTCTGTGGGGGTCCCATGGGCACACCCAGCCCAGCCCAGCCTTAGCCAGGAGCCTGAGCCTGGCCTGACCCCAGCAAGATCTGCTTTGTGCCACCTTGGTGGAGAAACTGCTGCAGAAGATTGTTTGTTTGTTTGTTTTTTATTATTTTGAAAAATGCAGTAGAGGTTAACATTCCTTGTTGTAGCGTCCTGGAGCTTGGCAATGTCTGAATTTTGAGAACCTGCAGCTCTCCTGCTTGCAGCAGTCAGTTAATCCATTCTGGGTTTACTCCTGCTCACAGAGGAGCTGAATCTGGCAGGAGAAAGAGTTTAAAATCACTGTTAGCAGTTGTGCAGAACCTAAAAGTTAAAGTGAGTGGGAGAAGAAGTAGTGGCTGCCTGATATTGGTACGATAGCATTTATTTGGGGCAATAAATTGTTTCCTCTCCCTCATCAGCGGTGTTACAGGATCTCTGCTGTGACCTGCCAAACCAGTCTTTCCTCATTTGTGCCACTCCAGGCTGCGAAAGGAGCTGCTGGAGCGGGGAGGAGCAACCAGAGCAGGGCTGTGGGAGCAGCTGGAACCAGAGCTGGGGAAGGGGAGCGTGGTGGGAGCACCCAGTCAGCCGCTCCACCCAAACCTCTACCCTCACTTCAGTTGCATTTCTTTGGATCAAAGCATTAATGCTTTTAATTCAGTCCTCACCACTGCCTGAGCTGTGTCTATGCCTGTTCCAGGTATGTGCATTTCCAGGGAAGCCTTTCCAGGCCGAAGGACCATGGTGCCAGGCACTTTGCTGGACCAGCTGAGGTGGTTTTTGTGTTCACAAAAATGTCCCCAGAGTAATTCCTGAACTGCATTCAGACCTGTGCATCCTGCCTCCAAGGATGCTATAGCGCGAGTGCTTCAAATTGTGTTCCTTCCTTTCTAGCTTTGTTTTGATTCCTTTAATCTTATCTTTAATTTGATTTTAAATATTATGAGATTATGGGGAAGGGGGCTCCTTGAGCAGCAGGCAGCTTAGAACTGAAACCAAGTGCAAGTCACTTATTTGCAGCAGGTTTAAACAGCTGTTCCTGGCACTGCAGCATGGATAAATGTTTAAATTCTTTACAAATGTTAGTATAAATCTTCACAGTTGAAATTAGGACCTAAATCCTTCAAAGCTGGAAGAGAAAACAGGGCCCTCTAGTCAAATGGAGTCATTGTTCAGTTAATCCCAGGAGATATCTGGCTACTGGTGTTTTCTTGGTGCATCTCAGTCTAAGATGAATTTAGCCAATTAATCATCAGTTACAAAAAATGATTTTTGTTCATATTTTTTTCTGGATCAATAGATTTTATACAAGAATCTTTCTGCTTTTTTGTTGGAGGGCAGCTCCTTGAAACAAATTCTGCCTGTGATACTACCTTAAATTCATCAGTAGATATTAAATAGGTCATTGGTGTAATAAGGGCCAAATTTGCTTCTCATAGATCACAGTGGCCAGTGCTCCTAGGGTCTAATTATCCCATATTTGGTCAATAAGCCATTAACATACAGCCATGGATGTTAATAACCATTTCATGAAAAAGTCTTGGTAATTTATGAGATCAACATTGGTTAGGAAAATTAATAAATATTTCATTCGGTAAGATTTATCCGAGGACGTTTCGGTCTGAGGGAGGAAGCACTGGGCTGCAAAAAGGGGGCCCAAGCTCAAATAAAGAAAGAAAGATGGGGTAAAGAAAGCCCAAAAGCCAAGCCCATGGTGGCTGGGTTTAATTTGGGCTAATAAAAATTTACTTCAAATCCTATAGCTAATAAATCCAAAGGGTGTATGAGGGAGTCCAGTAAAACCTGACTTAACATTATGTTAGTGCTATTAACAATATTTATATAGATGTCATTTCAGAGGAGGGTTAAAGCTGGTGAGTTATGGGCTGGGTGCAGGGAGTTGTGTCATGGAGCTGCACGTCTGTGGGCATTCAGGTACCATCACCTGCCCCTTTTGGGGTGACAAAAGTTTAAAATGACATGGAAGACAAAGGTGGAAGGCTCAGAATTTCTGCTCACTTCAGCCTTCTGTCTTCCAGCCTGCCTTGAAGCTTAATAAACTTCATGGGGGAATGTGATTTACCATGTTTGCCAATCTGTTCATCACCTGATAGTAAATCTATGGTATTTGATTGGGTATACAGCAGTTATAAACATGTGGCATTTTTTCAGCTGTGGTCTTTAGCAGCAATCATGTTTTGCACACTTCTGTAGTCAAAACCCTTTCCGATGGCTATAAACCTAGTGGAAGCCAGAATTTTACCTTGCAGTCACTTCCAAAATGTCAACTATTTTTAACTCCAGACTGCTCTTAAAAATCCAGTTGTAGCCTGTTAGGCTTAAAAGCCAGTTTGTGTCAGGAGCAGAGAGGGGTGACCTGGCAGGACGGGCAGAGCGGCCGCGTGCCCGCGGCGATGGCGCATCCCAGGGAGCGGTGCTGTGCTGGGAGCTCACCTCGTGCTGGGCACAAGGCTGTGCCAGCCCTGCAGGGAGGGGTGACACCAGTGTCAGGTCTTGATACAATGCAGCACTTACACAAGGGCTTAAAAAAAACCCCAAAAAAACAAACAACAACCAGATTTTACATGCTTTGCTTAGCTGCGCCCTCAATTACTTTTGCAGTGGGTTGAAATCGCCCCCTCACTTGGGTGGGATGTTCTTCTCACTGATGGGGATTTGCACACTCAAATGGTAACATGTGTTCTTACCAATATAATTAACTTCATTGTTTCTTCCCTGCAAAAAAATGGCTTTGGAGATGAAAGCCTGGACTGTAGTTGCGGAGCTGAGCAGAGCATTCCCGAGGGTGCATCTGGCACAGGAGCACCCCCAGCTCAGGGCGCAGCGTGTGCCGTGACACCAGGGCTGTGCCTGCTCTGGGTGCACCAGGGCATCCAGACAGGGTGGGTCCGGGCTGGTGGCACCCACGAGAGCTGGGCTGGGGTCACAATGGTGGCAGCATTTAAACTGGTTCGAAAACAGATGAAATGAGATGCTTCCCTTGCCTCTGCTGAGAACCTCCTGCAAGGGGAACTCCTGGGGGAGATGCTGGTCCACTGGAAGGCAGGTGTGCTCACCATAGCTTTGTATCCCCAGCCCTTTCCTGCTTTTTCCTCCCAGAGTCTCTCCTGGCTGGAGGAGCTGGCGCTGGGGGATGCTGCAAACACTTGTAGGCCATTGACGCAATTGTTAATCTATGTTGAATGATTGTGCTATTCCATCCTGCTGCCTCTCTCTGATTAGACTTGTAAATGAAAAACCATAAAAGTCAAAAATGAGAAAATAGAGGACAGAATGAGAGAAGGCACTTATCCCCCCCGACGAGCGCCTGAGCACTGCAAGCAACCCCAAAGCTGGGAGCTGGGGGCTGTCTGCATGGAGGTGGCTCGGGGTGCGGCTGCTCTGGGCGCTCTCACTGTCCTGGGCAAGGACTGTCAGCGGCACCCTCTGCTCTCTGGCCATCATCTCTGGGTGACAGGGCCAGAGAGGGGAGGGAAAGCTGCCACTGCTGTTTGCACAAGGTGTCTGTGGGGTCCCTCTGATCAAATACAGTCTGGCTTCAGGTCTTTACTTGCTGATTAAGCTCCACCACCAGGTTTTTCCATCCACTCCTTGGCCTTTATGCCCTTGGTGACACGATGTCTATTGCCCCTGCCAAGACTCTCTTCAATGCATTAGCTTAGCTAGGGGTAAACTCTGACATCAGGGAAAAAAACCCCACTGACAGTTAATGGAGCCCTGTAGGTCCCTGACCCCCGGGGATATGCGCACAGTACCTGGCAAAAAGCGCATTCTAATGTCTTGGGGAAAAGGTCAGAGTAGCAAGAGAAAATAGGCTGTTCATATTTTGTGGAATATTTATCAGGGCTGCAGGCTCTGGAGCTGCACAAGGGGGTCAGGGTCCCTAACCAGGGTGAGGGTGTCTGGCAGGGGCTCAGCCAGGGCTCCCGGGCACTGCAGCACAGAGGGCTGCGCAGCAAATTGCCAGCAGTCAGAGGGCTGCACATCATTTGCATAATCTGTGAGATCTAATTGTGTCTTTGGGCTTTTAATAAAATGGGATTGGTTTTATTTCACTGGTTGGCTCATAATAAAGGATTCAGCACTCTCCAAACCAGAATGGATGGTGCGTGCTGCTGCAGCCTTCCCTGTCTCCAGCTGTGACACCGGCACCCCGTGAGCCCCGAGCCCGTGTCCCTGGGGATTGGGGCTCCACGGGCACTGGGGACGGGCCAGGAGCCATTGTCCAGCTGCCGGGGCAGGATGTGCTGCCTGACGAGGTTTTCCCTTTGTCAGCCTAAAAAAGACATTGTGTATTTACGCTTTTTAGGTTGTTTCCTCCAAGGTAAGTGGAGAGTAGAAAAAAAGGGAGGAAAGTAGGTGAGTAAAAAGATTGAGAAATGGAAAAAGAAAGAAAGGAGGGTGTAAGCAACGTGTTCTGGGGAAAGTAGGGGCAACCACCCTTCAGCTTCCATTTGCCTGAAGTTTCACTGAGGCTCCTCAAGAGCCAAAGTGCAGTTTGGATGTGAGGCACACCCGTGAACCCCAGCAGCAGCACCACAGGGATCCATGTCCACACCTGCTCACTTCCCACCTCAGCCCCTCTCAGACTGAGCTCTCCCTGCTGGGACAGCAGCCTGGAACTGCTGTACAAGCAGCTTGCCTGAAAAAAATCAATAATCTTTTCAATAAAGCATTTTATCCCTTATATATATTGTCTCTCATAAAGATTTTACACAGACAAAAAGTTCAGAATTTGGTGTAAAAAATGTTGGGAAAAAGGTGAAGATACGTAAGTAAATTACAAACTTGAGGCTGTTTGCAGTACCTTGGGAAAGTGGGAGTTATATTGATGAGTTTTTATTGATTTACCATCATTCCCAGTGTGGACATTTTCTGGTCTATTATACCACAGTCGCAGCATATTCCCATCGCAGCACTAAAGAGGAAATATGGGCAGCCTGACCTTGGCAATATGGAGATAATGAAATACCCTTAATGATCCTT
Organism: Melanocharis versteri; assembly: GCA_013397845.1. Taxonomy (NCBI): domain Eukaryota; kingdom Metazoa; phylum Chordata; class Aves; order Passeriformes; family Melanocharitidae; genus Melanocharis; species Melanocharis versteri. Next base: position 234,233 of record VZTG01004286.1, read on the forward strand.
CCAAAAGATTTTACAAGCCAACTTCAGATTCTATCTGCTCTGTGCTATGCTAATTTTTCGGAAGCCTTGGAAGGAATACCAGGGGCTTACAGCCTGAATCCTCACTGTGGGCTTTGGGAGTTAAACGTAGCAGGAACAGGTGACCTCACTGCCTGGTAGACAAAGGCTGCTGAGAAAGCGCCTGGTGTCTCCAGGAGGTCCTGGAGTCATCTGTCCCCTTGCAGAGGATGAGGTTTGTGGGGCTGTCCCCCGGCTGCTGCACAAGTTGGCAGCGTGGCTGCCCGAGCGCCGCGGTGCCCCGGTCGCCCTGTGCCACCCCGGGACCGTCAGTGCCACCTCGTCCTGCCACGTCCCCGCAGCCCCGGAGGAGCACGCTCAGCACCAGCAAGAGTTGCGGCACTTCAGGGTGACTTTGGGGACAGCTCAAGGAGATTTACCATACACATACCTGCCTGGAATTGTACCTAGCAGGGACATAAATAGTAGGTTTCAGTGCTCTGCTTTCCTCCTCTCCCCTCCCCGGCCCAGCTGGCAACACAATTACCAGCCCCAAAGTATTATTTTCTTAATAAAAATGTTATGTGTAAAGCAAAGCCACAAATGAGTCCCAAGCCCATGCAGATCTCAATCACTCCCTTCTTTATTCCCCAGCGAGATTGCTAATGACCTTCACGCAAACCTTCACCAAATCTTTTTGAAAGGCAAATATTAATTTCCTAGCATGAAAAAAGGAAATAAAAAAGCCTATTTTTCATGGGAACCACGCAGAAAGAAAGATATATTTTCCTTCAAAATGCAGGGAGGATTTTTACATTTTGTCACTTGCTTTGCATAGACTTGGTACCACCATTTGTTCACCTCTGAATGTAATCTCTCCCCATAAAGCCTCGCTCTAAATTCCTCCACTCCCTGTTCGGCTCTGATAGCTCCTTAGCTCTGCCAGAGCAGTGCCAGCACTGTGCTCCTGCAGCACGTTCCCAACTCTCTGGGAGGAGACTGGGAACAACGCTTTAAATTTTAACAGCTGAACCATTCATTTTTAAAAAGGATGCACCAAAGCCATGTAACATTTTATAGCAAAATCTGCAAAAGTCATTTATAATACAAGAATCCTTTGCAGGAAGCTGCATTGTGCTGTGCCACAGCATCCCTGGCATGAGTGTTTCCTGTGCCAGCAAGCACTGAAAATTCCATGTGAGAGGCAACACACCCGGGAGCAGAGCCAGCCCGGGACGTGGATCCTCTGCACGCCCACACTGTCTGCAACGGAGAGAGCTGATCCAAAATGAGACACGTCCTCAGCGTTTGTTAGGCCTCCTTTGGACACTGAGCGTTGATGTTGTAATGGTTTGTGAGGTGCCAGACCAGGTTCACGTGTGCTCAGGATGGCTTTGGACCTGGCCCTTCGGCTCCACTTGCTTCCAGCAGTCCTTCCAGCACACCAAGGCTTGGGTTGTGCCCCGGAGTTGGAGCTGACACAACACATGGCATGAAACACGCAAAGCCATCCCAGAGCACAAAGCCATCCCAGAGCACAAAGCCGCCCTTCGCCGAGGAGAGCACCCAGACCAGTCTGTGCTAAATGACATGTGCTTGATTCCACAGCCAGAGCAGCGGCACAGAGGCAGCTCCTTCCCTTGGCTTGGACCTTACCTTCATCCTCAGTGATAGTTTTTAGCATTAACTTCACTAATCAGTTAAAGGAGTGGCTCAAAGAGTATTTTCTGGAGGTCATTTGCTGCGGTTTTATTCCGTAAATCTCATAAACTTTTCTCAGACTGGTCTGTCTAAAATGAGTGAGAAGATTCTGTAAGAACCAGTATGAACCCAACGCTGTGCTGTGAGCCGTGTGTGTGTGTTGGCTCCATCCTGGCTCTGGAATTCGCTCACCCTGTGCTCCCTGGGGTGCCTGGGCAGCAGGGAGGAGGGGACTTGGGGTGCACAGCCAGGACCAAGCCACCACCTGCTCTGCTTCGGTGGGTCCTCAGCCCGTCACCACACAAAGCGAGCAACAGTTTGTCTGCACATATTTGGGAGAAAACCAGTTAATATAACAATAGCACTAAATCAGGCACAGAACTTCAAGTACAATTCACAGCAAGAAGTTGTTAATACCTTTATTATGGGATAAAATGTATTCATGATATTAAAGACATCACATTTCTGCCCTGGTGTCACATTTTAGATGTAGCGTAGATAAATGATATATCACTGTAAGAGATCTACAAAAACCATTAGTAACCATGACATTTTGACGTCAGATTTTAAAAAATTCCTAAGTAATCTTTTTGATTTATGAAATGGTGTCCAGGTTCATCGAGACTGATCTCAGATTTATCACAGCCTGGTTAGAATTATTAATGATTTTCAATTTGTAAATCCAATGCCAGCATGTCCAAGTGCTCTCAGCAAAATCACAGAGAGCTGACAGGGAGATTTTGCTCAATCCATAGTTTTCAGCTCTTGCAGGATTTTGTGGTTAACCCTTTGTGGGGCGGCGCGGGCGCCAGCCCAGCACAAAGCCATTGTTCTGCGCGGCACAAAGGAGACGCGTCCCGGCCCCGCGCATGAATCACGGCCCGAGTGGCCATGAAACACACGGCGTCAACAGCAATGAGTGATCTGACTTTTACAGGCTCCTACTGAAGACCCTTAAAGACTTAAATTATAATGAGAAGAAAAGCTGATCTAAGCCAAAACAGACAGGCTTGGGTAGTTCTCCCCTACAATTCATCACGGGAGCAGATGAAAGGGAGGCAGGGGCAAAGAAAAAAGCACCGGCACGTCTGCATCCCTCAGCAGCCAGCGGGAATATCTCTGGAGAAGAAAGCACACCTCGGGTAAACAGACTCCAGAGCCCCAGCAGAATGTTTATTTCATAATTTATGGGATAATTGTCCCACCACTACAGGGAGGGGTTAGAGGGACATTTGGATGCTAAACTGTTCCCAGCAGTGGGAAGCCGGCTGTTCCTCCTGGGAGGGGTGAGCGGGCTCTGTGCCACCACACCTGCCCTCTCACGGTGACAGGTGTCACCACGGACACCATGGGTGTCACCCGTCGGCCTCTCCGGGACCAACGCTGCCTTTGTTTCTTAAGATGGTTAAAGGAAACCCACCATGATTCATCCTTAGGCTGCAGACAGCCAAATTATTATTTACTTTAAAAAATTCTCTCTCCAGCAGCCCCAAAGGCCCACGTCCCCCAGGAGTGGGCACGACTCTGGCTGCCCTGCTGAGGGTTCCAGCCCAGCAGCGGGGCAGCCACACGGCCGAGAGGGCCCAGATTTGTTAAACACGGGCAAAGGACATTGGGCTGAGGGCATGGAGGGGACTGGGCTGCCTCCTGCTCTGGAATCCACATCCGGGCAGCGCAGAGCGGCCGTGCAGCTCAGAGCCTGCGGATCAGCAGGATTTACAGGTGCTGCTCAGCCTCTGGGTGGATTTTAGCTCCGTACTGCACAGACATCAGGAAGGCAAAAATTCAGGAAGGATAAAATTCCAGTAATCCTCCAGTCCAGCACTGTCATAGCTGCTCAGGCTTCCCAGAGCATTAGGGTGCCTGGAGAGAGTTGGTGTCTAGTTTTCTCTCAAGTACTCCACCTTAATTGGGCAGGTAAAACTCTATAATTAGGGACCTTAGCTGGGGAATTTTTCTAATCCATCATATCTGCTCCATTATTCAACTCTATCAAATCCACGCATGCAGGGAGAAGCAGGACATTCTTCACAACACTGTCAATATTAACGTCTTTCCAATTACAGAGCATTATAATGGCAACCTGATGAGGGACTATGACATGCTGCCTGCAACTTCTAACTTTTGATTAAGGCCTCCTTCAAGATGCTCCCCTTTAATTTATGGCACAGGGCTGGCCAGGCACAGGTGAGGAGATGCCGGGAGGGAGCGGTGTCGTGGATGCTCTTGCAGCCACCCAGAACAGCTCACCTGCCTGTGACGTGGTGCCAGGGGAACTCCAGCTGTGTCCCCACACCTTCCATAGAATCACAGAATCATAAAGGCTGGAAGAGACCTCCAAGATCATCGAGCCCAACCTTTGCCCAATCACCCACCTGGCTACACTTCTCTCAGGGAGCTGTGGAGTGATAACCGTGCTGGGAGGGTCCTGGGCCAGCCCTGCCCGGGGCTCTGTGAAGGTCTGCGGGCAGAACCCCCGTCAGTTCAGCAGCCCACAGCGAGCTGGAACCTCCAGGCCTCAGGGGACAGGGGTCCAGCTCCTCCAGGACCCCTGGCAGTGCTGCAACTCCAGCCCCTCCTCCAGCTCTGCTCCCTGATGACCGCCCAGGCTGTCTGCAGCTGGCAGGGGAGGGGTGAGATGCTGATACCGTGGTTGAAAAGGGGGGTTTATTAAAATATTCTTCTGACAGGTTCATTTTCTGAATTCCTCTGGATTATTTCCAGCATTCCAGTTCCATCAGAAAAAACTCTTTTCAGGGGTTGGGGAGAGGCTGTGAGGCATTTCTTTCCTTTTCTTCTCATTTAGATGGTGAAAGTTAATCCTTTGAAAGTCTGAAACAACCACAGCTAACTGCGATGGAGCGCATCATTTCACAGTGCAAGAGAAGTGCTGGGACACAGCAATGTCCTGAGAACCTGCAACCCTGCAGGAGAGCCCTACCAGCACAGGGAGCAGTCATGGCTGCAGCAGCACTTGGGGTGTGTGCCAGGGTCGTGTGAGCTGCAGCTGTGGCCCTGCAGATACGAGGGGTCCCCTCCTGCTGGACACTCACTTCAGCAAGGTGGGTGTCAACCTCTCACAGACCTGAGTCCCTCCAAAGCACCTGGAATGACGGCGTGAGCCCAGGAGTGCTGGTCACTTCTTAAAATTATGTTTTTCCATCAAACTCCTTAAAAAAGCTCTACTCTGGATAAACTCCAAATTGCTATAACCTCAGCTGCTGATGTGTCTCCATGAGGTCATTCACACCTCTGCAGAGGACTTCGTGCATTCACCAGGAAACAGGGAAAGATCATTGGGATCACGTTGGGACTGATGATGGACACATCGAACAGCCCTGACAGAGGTGGTCTCATTCACCCTCAGCACGGAGCTGATCCCAAAGGCTGCAGGGAGCCCATCCCAACAGCACAGAACTGATCCCAAAGGCTGCAGGGAGCCCATCCCAACAGCACGGAGCTGAACCCAAAGGCTGCAGGGAGCCCNTTCCTGGGAGAGGGGAGCGTGGGTCCTGCAGCCCAGGGCTGCATCCAGGATCCCTGACCCTCTGGAGCACGGCTGGCAGCTGCCCAGAGCGATGCCCCCCGGCTGGGCTCACCCACATTCCGAGGTTTCGGTGGGTCCTCGACCCCCGGTGCCCGTGGTCCTTCACTGGATCCGGGACGCCAGGTCCCCACGAGGAAGGGACCCACGGGAGCCCAAAGCAGCAGCAGCCCTGAGCCCCAGACCCTGGGGCAGGGGGAGGGTGCTGGTGGGGACACGGTGTGGGGCATCCTGCCCCTTGGCAGCCCTGCTAACAACCGGTGCCTTTCCAGAACAAACGTGATTCCGATGGAAAACTAACATGACAAGAGGCGCGCGCAGTAATAACCCAGTGAGGAGACATGGCTCTCAAGACATCCACAGACCCCAGATTAAATGAAATTTTGACAGAGAAAAATATGTATTGGCAACATTTCTTGATCCACAATTCAAAGAGAAAATTGAAACCATATTTCCGTAAGAATCAGACACTGGAAAGAAGTTCTTAATAAACAAAAAGGGACAGGTCATGTAATTCACTCCCTTTTCCTCTTTTCCATTTGTTGGCCAAGAATGATTAAGAGTCAAGGAAAGAAGGTTTTTAACTGAAAATTTGTACTTGAACCTGATAAAATCGACTTGGAAAGAAGTTTCCCAGCTGCAAGGCTGAATATTAATGTCTGGAGATGTAAGGAACATTCCAAAACATTACATAATTTGCAAAACCAAAGCTTCTGTGTTTAGGTTGAAATCCTCTGGTCTGCAGCCTCCTCTCCACCTTGCTTTTCAAAACACCATCTGAAGAATCCAGAGGTGCAGAGGATTGAGGGGGACTGCTCTCCTTGTTTGCTCAGGGCCACATTAAACGTTCCCTCCTGGAAGGGGTCAGTGGCTGCTGGAGCCCTGTTTCCACGGTCAGTTACCCAGCAAGTCAAATGCACCTGCACGGGGGTGACTCAGGTATGGAGTGTTAGGAGATCTCTCTTCCCTCAAGAGCCACTGCCCTAAGCTCAGAGTTTTTTTCCCCTGGATTTTCTGCTCTAATTGTTCCCAGGACACAGGGCTTTGGCATTGCACTTTTTTGTCCATTTGAAAATTCTGATCTTCTCCTCAGTGAAAACTGAAGGAAAACAGGGTCAATAATAAAAAGAATAATTGTGGAAATCCTTAGGATTCCCCCTCCCCACAGAAGATAACCTGGAGGTGTACTGGCACATGGAGAAGCTTCTGCAAAGGTTCTTTCCCAGACCCAGAGGAGCAGAGCAGCACCCTGGGCTGTGACCCTCAGCCCCGCTGAGAAGCCCGAGCCCGCTGGACCCCCCGAGCCCGGGCACAGATCCAGGAGGGACGGGGGAGCTGTGCTGGTGCCGTACAGAGGGGCAGGCACTGGCCCTCCTGCACAGCAGAGTGACATGAATTAGCGTGTGACAGTGACAGAAAATGGAAAAGAATGGCCCTGCAAATGCAGTTACAAGAGAAAAGCAAATTGATTTAGTGGACATATGAGTATTTTTGAGAGAGAAAGCAAGAGAGCTGCCTGACATATTCCAAGATACCCCACGATTGCCTCTCTTAAGGAGATGTCATTCAGATTTCCCTGAACTAGCCTTTAAATTACAGTTCTATAAATAGACCGGGCACTGGCAGTATTTACAGTGTGAGCATCAGGTGAAAAACTACAGCGGCTGCCGCGGCTGCTCCTCTCACCTTGCGCCTGCCCCGCTGGAGGTTAACTCTGATTTCCATGTTAATGCCGCCTCGATCCCAATGGCTGCCATTTGTCAAATTAACATTCATTTCAACAACCCAAAAGTGAGAGCTTTTAAACATTAATTCACAACTATGAGCTCTTCTCAGCACATTATTATGTTACTGTGATGAAACAAACTGCCTATGGAAAGATATAGATCCTGCTGGAAGCGCTGGCCCTGCGGATGGAGAGGAGGCCCGTCCTGGAGGCAGCGCTGGCCCGGGGCTGGCACGGGTGGCACAAACAGAGCCGGGAGCCCTCAGAGCGGCTGCCCACGGCATCTGCTCAAGCTCAGCATTCCCAAGAGTGGGCAGCTCAGGGCTGTGTATCCCACCCGGCTCTCTGTGGGGCTTTGGGGTCCCCGCCCCGGCTGGGAATGCCAGCTTGCCCCACCCGCCTGCCCTCTCCTCCTGCATGCCATTCCCGGGAAGAGGTTTGCCAGGAGCCCGCTCCTGCTGCTCGGCCAGCACGAGCATTTCTGAGGCAAGAGATTATCATCTGAAAGATTTAAATCGGTGCTATTTTGAGTCTGCAATTATTCCAGCTCTCACCATGACGGATCAATGTGCTGTCTCTGATTAACAAGACAAATTAGGGGAAGGCCCTCGCTGCGGCTGCCCGAGGGTGCGGACAAAGGCAGGATGCGGCGCCGGCGGCCGCGGGACATCCCTGGGCACGTGCTCCCCGCTCCTGCCGGGGCACTCCCAAAAAGCTGCCGTGCCCAAGGGCCCGAAGGCACGGACAGTCCGGCAGCCCGTGCTCGGAGCACCCGGCGGGGTGGGTGGAAGCCCCAGACACGAGGGAAAGCCGCTGCCCCTCGGCTGCGAGCACCGAGAGCCGCCGCAGCCCCGTGAGCTGTCCCCAGGGCCCGGCGCTGCCTCCCCTGCCGCCGGCACAGCCCGGGCCCCTCCCGGCGCCTCATCCCTCCCATCCTGTTTTCCAGAGCCTGGTTGGAGTTTCAATGGAATTCAGGGATGAGCTGAACTGATGTGTCTATTTCTCAGCGTCCATCTCTGGCAACACGTGCCAATGGTGCTGCAGGACGGGATTTCCTCTCGCTTCTCAGAATGAGACGGACCAGAGAGATGCGCTGTGCCCGAGGGTGCGGGCGCTGGGCACCGTGGGGCAGCGGGCAGGAGCCCGGAGCTGCTGCAGGCAAGGCAGGCGTGCCAGGGCTCCGTGCCGTCCCACATCTGGTCTCCCGATTTTCCTGAGGGTCCATCTCCCCAAATAAGCACAGACAGATACCTACAACTCAACTACATCTGGAATAATCCCTGGCTCCTAACCGAATCCAGAGCTGTAATTCAATCAAGATGTTCTGCTGACACTATAAACCGGGAGAGCAGCGTGGAGCAGCGAGTGTAAATGCCAGCAGAACCCGAGACTGAATTACAGCTGCGCTGTTGCACCAGACACGGCGTGCTCAGACACAGGGGAACAGAGTCCTCTTTGTTAAACTAATTATTTTAATACATAGAAGGAAAGGACAGAAAGGACCTGTTAAATATTTACCATTTCAGGCCTTTTCTTGCCGGACATTTTTTCACTGTTGATATAAGCTGCTCTGTGCCGCAGTTAAACCTGCCCATAAAAATGGAAAGGTTCGAAGTGTGCATGACATATTTCAGAGGGACAGGGTGACTCCAGGGGCTGGTAATGAAGCCCAGAGCCTTTCACCTCTGTAGTCCTGCTTTGAATCCAAACACCATTTCCATCTGCAGGTGGTTTAGCTGCATCCCTGTCATGAGCTGGGCTGTTCTCTGTCCTCCTGACCGAGTGCTCTTGTGGGGAAAAGGTCCCCCCCACTGGCACAGGGCCTGGTTGTCCCATCGCAGGGGTCAGGAGGGCAGGGGAAGGGGCTCGAGCTCTCCTTTCCACTTTTGGGAGCCCCAGGACAAGCACAGCCCACACTGCTGTGTCCCGCGGGGACAGGAGGGTTCAGAACACCCTGAGAGGCAGCAAGTCCTCCTGCCACCGGAGCGCCCATCCCGGGAACGGGCGGTGGCAGCGTGGCAGCTCCAGTGGGCACTGGTGTTCTGTCCAGGGAGCCCATCAGTGCGGGCCAGCACCCGGCCAGGGGCCTCATCACTGGAGGAGTGTTTTGGAAAACCCGCTGGCATGGGGATCGCTCTGTGTGCTGTGGGAAGGGCACGCGGCACTGCCACCCCAGCGAGGGCACTGCTGGCAGGAGAGAGGCACAACACCAAAGCGCCCAGGGCAGGAAGAGGGACGTGGCCAGCCAGTCCAGCACGGGCAGCACACGGCAGCTGCCCCTCAGGCAAAGGCTGCGCCGCTGGAGGCTCAGCAGGAATTACAGACCCGCAGGAAAGCTGGGACGATGCCGGGAGGCACCGGCGATGTGGCGTCACCCGCCTGGCAGCGGAAAACAGGGACCCCCGGCAGCTGAGACCCCGAGCTGGGGTCCCTCGACACCGAGCCTGGAGCTGCCCTGCCTTGGGACGGCGAGTGCCCGAGCAGCGCCCTGGCAGGCGGGCAGCGGCGGGCGGTGGCACCCGGGCAGCGCGTCCCGCTGGCAGCGGTGGCACCGCAGCCTCTCGGAGACATGTCCTGGCGGCTGACCCTCTCCACGGCGATTAATGGAAAGCGTCTGCCCCCGATGGTGCTGCCGGTTCCGTCCGTCTGTCTGTCTGTCTGTCTGTCTGCTGATAAAACGAGCCCTCTGTTCCCGGCCCCGGCAGGGAGAAGGCTCCGTCCTCACCCCAACGGGGCGGGAGCTCAGCTGCCCCTGCCCAGGGCAGGGCTCCTCCGAGCAGCTCAAATTCTGCAGATCTCAGCAAAAACTGTGGGAAGAACTCAAATATGCAGCAAGCACTGATTTTCCGTGTGGATGCATTGCCATTAGCCTTACCCATTAATTAGAATAATAGTAATTGTTATGATAATGATGATTATAGAGACTACTTCATATTTACTGAGGTTGGGAATATCTAAACCAAACCCTTGCACAAGCCGCGTGCTTTTATCAAAGCTATTAATGTCCGAGATAACATTTTTAAATGCCAAATTTTCTATGAAAACGTATATTTATATCAAGAAAATTAAATTTCAGCTTAAGGTTCTTATTATAAATAAAAGAAAATAAGTCAATAAAACAATAAATATTTAACTGAATGAAGCAGAAATTATATCCAATTATATTTTCTTTAAAACCCAATTTATCTGCCAATATTTTCTTTAAATGCTCATGTTACTTTTTCACTTACTAACAATAAATGCCTAGATGCATTTCAAAGTGGTGCCTTTTCTATTATTTCATTTCCTGGAGTCCTCGGCTTGAAAGGACATTAATAGCGCACTATAAATAAAAAAAAAAAAGTTACTTAAGGANACACGGACGGGCAGCTGCTGCCAGACCCCCGCCCGGGCCCCGGAGGAGAGCTGCAGGAAAGTTGCAGGGATGGCCCCACATAGCAGGGCACTGTGGGACACTGGGACACCACAGGACACTGGGACACCACAGGACACTGGGAGGCCACAGGACACTGGGANATATTTTCTTTAAAACCCAATTTATCTGCCAATATTTTCTTTAAATGCTCATGTTACTTTTTCACTTACTAACAATAAATGCCTAGATGCATTTCAAAGTGGTGCCTTTTCTATTATTTCATTTCCTGGAGTCCTCGGCTTGAAAGGACATTAATAGCGCACTATAAATAAAAAAAAAAAAGTTACTTAAGGATTTACAGCTGAGGATTTCTATGGAAACAAACCGGAGAGGGGAGTTTGCATCAGGGTGGGGGTGGGGGACGGAAACAAAGAGCTGAAAATGGGAACCAAACTTCAGCTGCCGCATGGCAGCCGCGGGTCCCCCTGCCTGCGCCCGGCTCCAGGGGTGGGGGCACCGGG
>VZTG01004286.1:254919-272419 GCA_013397845.1 Melanocharis versteri
CCGAACCCCACACCCGGCCTGGCTCCGCGTTCGTGCAGCACGGCAGGGGAGCGCGGAGCGGCTGCACCAGGGGAGAGCAGCCGCGGTAATTATCTCCTCTGCAGATGAAACAGCAAACAGCGCAGCTTCGTCCTAACAAACCCGGGGGCTTGGGTTTTCCCTTCAGTGAAATTAGCGGCAACACCAGCCCGCACCACGCCAAGGCTGAGCCCCGCCGACACCCGTCCCCTGCTCAGACAGACTGAACAGGCACAAACCCTGCTCGGATGCGGAAGCACCGCGAGTTCTTATTTTGTAAAGATACGAGAATCTACTTAGAGAAAGAAAAACTCTTGTGCAGATATGAGTCTAAAGATATTCCATCTGAAGTAAACATCATTCCTCTTTTATCCAAATTTATAAACAACAAATGTACAATATTTTTACTCAGCTTGGCAGCTGGAGGAGAGGTTGTCAGCAAGCATTCTTTTTTTCAAATAAATTAATCCTTACTCTGGTGGTTTGAGATTATGCACTGTATTATACAACAGCGCCTTATCAGGCCTCATCAGTGAAGATGGAATTCATGTCTGTAAAATGCTGCAGGCAATCACAGTTTCATATTTTATCATGTTGATAAGGATATCGCAAATTCTCTGAAGCATTTCAAAACACTTAAATGAAAAAGGAGAAATGCAACTAAAAGGCTTTTTATATGGTTTGTTGTGGGTTATTATGAGTTATTTATAAACCCAAAAAGAAAGATTTGACATTTCAAATGTAAAAGATTTGAGTATTTAATGGTACTTTTTTCCCCTTACAATTGAACATCTTCAATCACATTTTAAATCATTAATATTTACTCTCATGGCAAGTGGCAACTCAAAACGGGGGGAAAACCTCCCCTTCCCTGTGGCTGCAGCAGCTCACCCTGGGTCTCCCCATTCCCCCTCTCCATGGGTTTCTGGGGCTGCTCAGCACCCGTACCCCAATCCACGTTGGTTGGGATGCACTGGGGCAAACCCTGCGAGGGGGGAGAGGATCACTAGACTGGGAATTCTCTACAGTAATTTTAGAGTCCATGAGTATGAAGGAAAACAAAGAAAAATCACCTCTCAGGCAAATATGAAACAAACAAACAAAAAAGCACTAATTGTTGCAGCTGTAAGTGGGAGAGACAAGCTGGGATGAGGGATGAGCGGGCTGTGCCGTGCTCCCAGCCGAAGGAAGAACACATCTCCACGCTGATTTATCCCGCGCCTCGCGCGCAGCCGCGGGCCCAGCCTGGCCAGCCCGGGCACTGTCACATCCCATCGCTTACGGCCAGCGGGAGGACATTTAGCACCTATCACCATCAAGCCCATAATCCCTCAATTTACTGGCATCTGTTAGCCAGGCTGACTGCTCGCTGCCGTTTGGAGTAACAAGGCCAAAGGTACCTCTCACACACAGGAGAAATGGGCACCCTTGAAATGGCCAGAGGTGCATCAAAGTCCGTCAGAGCTGGCGCCTGGCGCAGGCAGCACAGCCCAGCAGAGCTCCCTGCCTGGCTGCTGAGCCCCTCAGAGGCTGTTACCTTTTAACTCATCAGGCTGAAACAAATAAAAATTCGAACTATTTATAGTCACAGATCTGGAATTTCTCTCTTCTTACACTAACAAGCCTTACAGCTGCACCAAGGGCTGTTCTGTCCTTCATCCCCAAAGATGTGATATTAAACAACAGTTTTGCAAGAGCAATTAATACAGGTATTAATGACTGCATTTACCTGCCACTGCGCTTATGGCTCTCCAAACCACTGTTCCCCCGGGTACTCACATTTAAATTATGTGGACTGTACAGTGAATTTCCTCCCAAGCCATCATTGTATCCTCCCGTCTGATTGATAACATGACGCAGGGTATCCACCTTAAAGCGAGGGGAGACAGGATTCATCATTCCAAATCTATTAAAACATCATCACTTACAATAGGCAACATTTTGAATTATGTGAGCCAAAAGGGTTTAGCATCTTCTATGAAAGGCAAATTTATCAATCAAGACTGACTGGCAGAATTTCAACCAATCCGTGCCCGTTAGAGCCCATACATCTCAGCTTCTCACACCACCAAACACAACTTCCTCCCAGCACCGCGGCCCGCAGCTCCTTCCCAAGTGTCTGCAGCAAAGTGCTGGGAATATTCACCCGCCTGTGTGTGCTGGCATGTGTGGAAGAGATGGTGGTGTGTACACAGCACATAAACCATGCAGTCAGCCCTTCTGAGAGGGCTGCAGCAGTGACTCACAATGAGGTGTATTGTAATAGCTTAGTCAGATGCGTTCTGACATTTAAGTAAATAAACAATTAGATGAATGAATTAATAAATAAAAGTTTGTCCAATAAATGAAAGAGAGATGGGAGAGTTGCGTTTTTTTTAAAGGGCAGGGGGAGGAGGGAAGAAAGGAAAAAAAAGAAAGAAAATTTCACTGGATTTACAGTGTCCATGGAAGTCAGATGCACCCAGTCCCATTCCATGAGCTCAAGCCAGAGCCGAATGCATTCACAAAGCTTAAAATTTCAATCAGAAAAAAATCATTCTTTCCTTTATATTTGTGAAATTCAATGCCGGGGTAAGAATAGGCCACATCCAGAAATATGCAGCCTCCACTCTGCAGCGAGGCCCAGACCAGTTAATAGAGCCAGAGTAAGGTGGAATTTTTAGCCCAAACCCTACCCTGCCAGAAAGGCCCTGCTGGGGGCATTTCTCCTACCTGTGACTGCACATTGGCTCCGACTTGGGACCCCTGGTAAGAATCCCCATTCAGACTCTGCATGTTCATGAACATGTCCCCAGAATTTGGGAGGTTAAAAGAACCAGAAGAACCTGGAAAGGAAAGAGTTAGGTAGCTGAATAACAGAGAGCTGCAAAAACATAACCCCGAGACCTGAGGGCAGGGGAAGGAGAAGCAGCAGGAGAGGAGAGGACAGGCAGGGCTCAGTGGAGGGGAAGTTGCTGCCCTGGCGTGGGGCGAGTGTGGCCACCGGCCCCCCACACTGGCCACCACGCCCCGGCTCTCGCCCCCGCACCAGAGCACTGTGCTGGGCAAGCCTGGAAGCTCCCTGCAACCCAGGGCAGCTCTTCCCTCTGGAAGAGCAGCCTGGACAACGTTTCCATATCAGAGCCGTTCCCCTGTGGATCACTCCACCATGAGGTGCCATCACCAAACACTCATTTTGAGCCTGTGGTGCCTCCTTCCAAAGGAAATTGTTGGCAGTTCCCAATTATGTGGTTTATTACAGTCAAAGAAGGAACCTTTTTCTTACATCCTTTTAGTAAAAGTCTTCTTTTTCCCATGGTTCTCTGTCCTCTTTAAAAGTTGTCCACAACTAAGTCACAGCAAAACATGACTGCAAATAGTGTTTGTGCTTGTGGCAACTGTTGCCCCTGGAGCCCAAAAGAGCAACGCCCCCCTCACACACTCCCTGACTAATGTAGTGCTCAGACTTGCAAAATGTCATCAACACATGAGTGAGACCTGTAGCAGAACACATCGCAGAGTGACTCCAAATTAAAGTTCCATCCTTAGATACCTATTTATAACATCAACTCCATTTCAAGCCATCCAGAGTTTAAACTCTAATTAGAACATGCTAAAATATTCCTCTATTTTGTTGTTATCTTGACAATAAATTTAACAGTTCTACAAAACCAGACTTGGACCTCTGCCCCATTTTATGTTCTCTTCAGTGAATGAGAAAAAGCTCAAAGTAACTAGAGAAACAAAGAAGGTGCCAGAAGCCAGAGCCAGGCAGCCGTTACCACTGCAGGAATTACGTGGGCCTCACTAGGCTGTGGGAGCTGCACTGTGGAGCTGCTGGGACCACCCACGGCAGCGCTCGGCCCTCGTGGTCCCACCTGGAGGTCCTTGGGCTCAGGACTGCTCCCCGTGCCATGACTGGGGCTGCTAAGGAGCTGCATCCTCCTCACCCCGACCGAGCTCGCTAGGGCGCCGTGGGGGCCCTCTGTGACACACGGCCCTCCAGGATGCTCGAACGCAGCAGCCAGGTACGTACCAGAATTTGGTGTGGTGGGGGAATTGGTCTGGTTGTTCTGGACGGCCGCGGCCACGGCGTGCGCTGCAGTCACAGCCGTCTTTGCCGCATAGAGATTGGCTTCCTCCTGGAACTTCCCGATGTTCTTCTTGTACCTGATTCTCTTATTGCCAAACCAGTTGGACACCTGCAGTGGAGAGAGGTGGGAAGGGTGAGGGGCGTGATGTGTTTGGCTAGGCAAAGCAGGATCCCTTTGAGATGTCATTCTGAGATGCCAGAAACACAACCCGTACCTGCTCCAGGTAACTGAGCACTAACCCAGATCAGTTAAACATCGCTATGGAGCTGAGCAAGACCTGGCTCTGCTGCCCTCTTGGCAAACTGAGGCACAAGTGACTGATGACCACATGTATCCTGGAGCTTTCTGTACCACTGAGCACAGCATTGTCCCCTACCACCACGGGCCATTTGTCAGCAAAACTCATGCAAGACCCCGAAAGCTGCTCAGGGGGCACCAAGGTCCGGTTGACTGAGGGCGAGCGGGCAGTAAAAGCAATTGTTCTTTATTTTTGGGCTGGAACAACCTTGGCAGCCCACTCACAGAATCGTATTTGGTTGGCTGAAAATGAAAGGAATCATATAAATCAATAATGGTTGAAAAGTCACTTTGTCATGTCCCTTTGAAGATGCTGTACTGAAGCCAAGGTGGCTCCCAGGGCACCGGCTATTAACCCACACAGGGGTCACGCCTGGAGCCGCTCAGGGAAGTTTGTACAATCTTGCTTAGGGGCTTTGTTTAACTTCAGCTGCTGTAACAGAGCTCCTAAATAACAAACCCAGTTTGGAACGTGGACAATGGCCAACATGGCAGAGACAAAAAAACAACTGCAACAACCTAGCAGTAAAAGGGAAGGGACCAGTGACTGCCCAGTGGTTATCAGGCAGGGTGTGGCAGGGGCTGAGGTCCTGTCACAGCCAGTTCAGGACCCTGCTGAGGTAGGAGTCAAATCCTGCTTTATTTGATGCAGCACAGCTTTTGTTTAACCATAATTAATGGAAAACCTCTGGCCTTTACCAGTAATATGGAAGGCACCTTATACATCCTGCTCCCCTGATAATACTCCACCATATTCTATATATTGCACTTAATATCACCTTGTCAGTCAGAGAAGCAATAATACATTAATGAAACCCAGCAAATAATTATTGTGTACAATCAGATTATGCTTTATTAACAGTATCATAATTGAGGAATCTCTGCACATCAACCGTATTGTCCACGGATGTGCACGAGACCCCTCTGTTTATGCACGCCCCTGGACCAATCAAACAACAGCCATCACTAATAAAGGTTTATTTAATTCTCACAGTAAAATTTTAATATCACCAGCAGCCTGGGGAAGCCTCAACGAGTGGATTTGCTTGACATCAGATCGTTTCCATTCTGCTAGTCCCAATACTTCTTAATCTTTAATATCAAGGCAATTAAAATTAATGGCCACTCATCCAGAGCCACTGTGGGCAGTGTTTCCTTGACATCAATTGTTTGATGGGATTACCTAGAGGTTAAACTAACAAGCAAGGTTTAATTGGAAGCAATGAGAGGAGCAGTGCTCGTACGTTATGTTTAACCCGCACACCACATCTAAATGAATATCCAGAAATGTTAAACTCTTCCTGAGCCTGGAGCGTGTGCCCTGCGCGGTGTCGGGGCTGCTGGAGGAGCCACAGCAGCCCGCGGGTGCCACAGTCACTGCCCCAGTCCCTCTGCCCAAGGACTCTGTGCTCCCGTGACACACCAGGGCAGGGCAGGGCAGGGCGTGCCCCAGCCCGGGGAGCGTGGGGACACGAGGGGACACGGGGGGACACGGGGGGACACCCAGGGACACGCGGGGACACGCGGGGGCTGCGGCCGCAGCTGGGCGAGCACGGCTGACACGGGCAGCTGGACCTGGCCAGGACAGAGCCAGGGCACTGCCCCAGCAGGCTGTGCCAGGCAGGATTTAGGATCCCTGCCCACCTGGAGCACACCTCACCAGGCTTGTGCCGCTGGCACTGCCACTGTCCCAGGGAAGACCGGGGTGCAGGTGCTGGGCTCCCCCTCAGCACCGGGACCCTGCCCCTCGCCCGGCCCCATGCTCACCCTAAACATGGAAGTTGTCTCCATTGTGAGCTGCCTCACAACACATTTTTCATTGAAACAAACTATCTCTCCACATAAAAAAAACAATGAACATCTTTCTCCTCCTGATCATTGAAGGCCAATTAATTAATTGGGCTTAATTGTATATTACATTTCAAACAATACTGTTGCACTTATTTATCATGTTAATTGCAATGTTAAATAAAAAGACAATAAATTATTACTGAAATCATCAAGATGCCTAATGTGGGATTTGGGATGGGGCAGGCCTGCCTTGTGTCTCCAGAGTGGGTGATTTCCTGGGATAAATCAGTGCTCATTCGGCAAAGATGCAGCTGACACAAGAGCACAATTCTCTGCTGGAATTAGGGAGCTACAGATTCATGGATCATGGAAATCTTTCCACTGTGTTTCCATGTTTGTAGCACACAGTCTGTGTTCCATACCTAAAACACGGCACAAACCAGAAAACGGTAAAAATCAATGTTGCACAATTACAGTCTATGATCAAAACCCAAGAATTTTACCTCCAGAACTATTTCATTATGCTGCAGCTTTTTTCCTTGCTTCCCACATGAAGTCCAGGGGTAAGAGCCCCTCCATCCACAGTTTTCCCTGTCTGCCTGCTCACAGAAACACTCAGAAGCAGCAGGGGCTGGAGGGGTGCTGGAAACCAGCTCCTGCATCCTTTCTTTAAAACAATGTTAAATATATTCCCTTGTCAACCACATCCTTCTTTTGTTTGAAGCAGTGAAATATGTTATTGTTGTACTCCACTGCCCCGCTCCCAGCACTGGCTGTGCCCTCTCTCCAGCCCGTGTGATGGACTGGTGGTCGTTTGTGACACCCTGAAAGAGGCTCATCTGCAAAAGTATAAAACATCAGCCTCGCAGCCATGGTAGGGGAGAACAGACAACACAGTTTATCTCCCTCCAACATGTGCTGATGGGGTAGCTCTAAATTACAGCCGACAATGTTCTCTGCTAAGGACATTTTTTTCCCCAGAATTACCTTTTCCGCACTCTTAAAAATGAAATTGTGTGAGGTGTTCATCTTAATAAATAGTTTGTCTTTATGCTTTTCTTGAAAAACCTTCTCTACATATTATTTTAAACACCGATATCAAAACTGAAACCATCGATCTCCCACCTGCAATGAAATGATTCTGGGAGACAATTTTCTTTGCAGCTCAGTAAAGTGCCATGGCAGCAGGATTTCCAGTCAGCAGCTTAATCTGGGGGGAGGATGACCCAAAACACTCACTAATTAAGTGTTTGAGGGAGAAAATGTTCTGCCATGAATCTGCCCCCAGCATGTACAAGGCACTGACAGTACAAGAGAGAAACACTTGGGATCATTGTTAGGAGAGGCTACAGAGGAGCCTGGCTCAGCCAGGGAAAGGACAAAGCCTCTTCATCAAAAACAAGCCAACATCTCCAGAGTTTGGAAAGCCATCCCTTAATGTTATTTATTCCTTTTTCCAGCTCTTTGCCCCTCCAGGGTGTTTTCAGCACAGGAGGTAAATGGGGCATGGTGACAGGCACGGCAAGGTCCAAGGGACACTTGGTCAAGGCTGAAAATACACACACTTAGAGATCTTCCATGAAAGCCCCGAGCGATGTGCAGCTCAGTCACTTCCTCGGATGCCATTGCCTGTCCCCTGCGATGCTGCTCCTGCCAGGGTTTCAATGACTGCTCAATTCACTCTGAGTTCTGGATTGCATCCTCTGAGTTCTGCTGTCAGTCACCAGAGCAGTGTGCGCAGGGCTGCTCTATAGTGCCTGCTCAGAGCTCTTCTACTACATGGCCTCAAAAATATACACCCTTTTCAGTACAAAAAAGGACAACTCCAGCCCAGTTTGACCTAGAAAATACCAACTAACCCTGCAGTACTGCCATGCAGCCTTTGGAAGTGCCTTTGGAAATCAAAGATTGGAATATCCATGGTATTCATGATCTCTAGCTGTGACAGCAGATCCATCAGGAACTCAAGCAACCAGCTGATCACAGGCACTCCCTCTTTCTCATACACGCTCCTCTCCCATTACACGATACATCGCCCCGTTTCCAGGCTTTACCACATCATCCCGAGGTTTTCCAAGTCATTTATAACATCTTGCCAGAGCAAAGCTCCAGCCATGGCCAAGGGCCCAGCCCTGCATCCCTGGTGCCAGGCTGGGCAGCACTGCCCTTGTACCAGGCTGGCAATGTCACCCAGCAAGGCTGAGGTTGCTGGATGTGGCACTGTGGAGGACACAATGCAGCTACTCCCACCGCTCAGACTTCCTAATGGATTCAAGAAACAACTAATTCATGTCTGTATCAAATATTAAAAAGACAAACCCATATTCCTGTCACAGGCTTTCTGCCACTGCTGGGTTGTTGGACCATCTGCCTGCCTTTTATTTCATTCTACAGCATATACATTAAATCTTATCAAACAACCAATTAAGAAAGAAATCAGATCTATTAGCACTAGAAGCAATCAGTTATGGCTTCTCAAATGTTCCATCTCATTTCCTACAGTCACTTCAGCCTTATCTAGATCTGTCTTTTTATCTGTCCACACCACGGGATCATAAGCCCCTCCCTGCCAGGCACGACTCACCACTGGGTGCAGAGGGAACAGCTCTTCAGCAGATCTGGTGGGCTCTTTCCCATGTCATCTCCCCCAGTTACATTAACCAAAACTGAAGAACCTTTGGTTTCTTTAAGTAACTGTTGATGGCGTGGCCTTACCTAACTCTACAGCAGGCTGCCTCGGATCACGTGGAAGATTTCTGGACACCATTTACTGAGGGAACAAACCATCTCGTGCCAAGGACTGAAACCAGCAGCAAGAGTAAGGCTGCAGACCACAGTGCCCTGGCACTCGTGTGCTCTCGGGCTGTTTGGCTGGTTCCAGGCATCCAAGCAGCTGCAGGGATGCCCGAGGGCACAGGAGAGCAGCCCAGCAGCCACCACGGCTGCCCTGCACCCACCGGGGCTGCAGGCGCCTGTGTGATGCTAAGAGTGAGGAAGGAGCAATGTGAGAGGGAACGAGCTGTGTGCTGAATTTCCCTCAAAAGCTTCCTGCCCGTCACCACAGCTGTTTATAAATGGACTGGGAGAAACTGGCTCCATCCCCATCCTGTACCTTCCCCTGGCACCGACCACAGGCACTTCCCACCCCAGTCAGAGTGTGGGACGTGCTGCATGCCAAGGAACAGACAAGGAGACAGCAAGGCCACACGTGTGTCCTGGGGCCATCCTGCCAGGGCTGGTACTGTGGGTGCATCCAAAGGCAAGTAATTCCAAACTTGGAGGAGCTGGGCAGCCTTTCATTTGAAAGTCTTCAATAAAGTGCCTGAATTTTTCATGCATTCGGTGGAGACCTATAAAGTAAATCTCAACTCAGGTCTTAATTATAAAGCTAAAGGTTGCGTTGCTAATAATGCCAATACTGCAGCCTGCAATCATTAATAGTTAACACATGCGCCGCAGGCACCGTTCCTCTCAAGGACCTGAAATATTGATAAGGGAGCTGAGGGAGCAGGGAGGAGCTGGCACACCAGCCCTCATGACAGGAACGGGGTGGCTGGAGAGCTTGGAAACTGCCAGGGCACTTCCCTGCCACCCAAGTTCAAGTTCTTCCCCACGGTGTACAAGCCAGAGTTGTGTGGGAATGACTGGGGTTTCTAGCAAGCATACAGGGCACATGGAATGACAAGTGGTGTTTGGCTTTTTGAGCTGCCTGGTGAAGGAGGACTCGATGGTGTCATCGGCCTGAGCACCGCTGCGAGACACCAGTCCAAGCTGTACAGGTACTTTGGCCCACACAGAAAGCAGCTGCAGCCAACGATGGCACAGTCCTGACTGGGGAGGTGCTGGGTTTCTTGCATTAACTTCACAGCAACAGCTGTTATGTGTGGTAAAAGGAGCAAATCTGCCTAATGCAGTTTTGCCACAGAGAAGACACTTGTGTCGCTTCAGTGTAGCTAGTGGCTGAATTTCTGATTGGCTTAGAAAAACAACTTTGAGCAATCAAAGAAATTTGGATCTATAAAGATAGATCCTAAACTTGTCAATAAACCGTCCTTTCCCCAAAATCCTGCTCGGGTGTAACAAATTCAGAGCAGAGCAAGGTTCAGCCAGGAGCCTCACTGCTGTGGGGTGCAGACCTTGCTGCTTTTTATTTGTATCTTCTTCTCTGAGCACAGCACCTTTGTACCCCAGCACAGCCCCAGCCACCACGGGCAGGCTGCCTTTCCTGCAGAGCTCAGCCACATCCCATCGCCCTGCAAACCTCCTCATGGTCACCACACAAATACAAAGGGGTGACAGAGGTGCTTTGGGCAGGCCCAGTTCTGCAGCACTTGCCTCCACTGGAACTGCCTCCCAGAGCCTGGAGGGAGAGGCAGCATTGCAAGGGGAGCCGGGACATCGACACACTGTGGGTGCAGGGCGTGCTTCCTGCTGCTTACCTGCGATACCGTGATGCTGCATTTCTTTGCCAGCTCTTCTTTGGCTTCTTCACTGGGGTAGGGGTTACTGAGGTGGGAGTAAAAATACTCGTTCAAGATTTCCGTGGCTTGTTTACTGAAGTTACGCCTTTTCCGTCTGAAATGAGAAAAGGAAAACACAACTGTGGCTCCTCCACACCCGGGTACACAGCCCGGCACAAAGCTCCCGGCCACAGAGCCCCTCTGTGCCAGCAGCAGCCTGGCAGACCTCCTTCCTCTCCTTCCCTCCAGCACAGGTCAGCTGGGGCCCCTGCACAGCTCCCCGGGGTGAGCACGGTACAAGACGACGGGGCAGCCGCGCTGATGTGTCCTCACATGGCCCTCCCTGAGCTAATTGGCTTCCGACAGCAAGTGGATTTCAGGGCTTTGTGAGCGAGACCCATCTGTGCCCCCTCCTGCCGTGGGCTGCACGGGGCCCAGGCTGTGGCCCGCATGGGACAGGCCCAAGGTGTGTCACCTCGCTGGAGTGCAGGGACTTGCGGAGAGCACCCGCACGCGCTCCGGTCACAGGAGCCACGGGCCCTCACCATGGTGGCAGCGCCTGCACAGCTGCAGTGCCATCCCTCCGTGCCAAGGGCTGCTCTCCTTTTGCAGAACATCATCTGGAAGGCTCCAGTTAAACATTTCCTTGGAGCTCCTTCCCCCAGGGCTGTTGCAATCACCGCCGGCGCCCCAGGCCAGCCAGCAGCCGAGCGCAATCCCCAGCGCGCTCTTCCCGAGTATCACGGTGCTGCTAACTGCACTTATCCTGGAGCAGGCAGGCTCCCTCCCTAGAGCTATGTTTATCTCATTACTATGCTTCCGCTCGTTTTGCCTTATTTACCTTCCTCCTTTTTAAAGAAATCACTTTAAAATGTACATCTGCAGGCTCTACCTTTGCATTCCTGGAGCTCTCCATAGACATCTCCTCCAACTGCCTGCAATTACCCTGATTTCCCACACCTGCCAGTGACCTCCTTGTTAATAACATTATTTTGGTCTTGTTTAGCTCCTCACAGCTTTCAGGTGTGAAGCGTGAGCTGCTGGAGGAGGGAGGCTCCGCGTGGCACCTGCTGCTCCTCCCAATTCCACCCGGCTCCGCTCCTGCTCCGCCAGGCCCTGCCAGCTGCCAGGGCCCTGCTCTGCGTTCAGGAGCCCTGTGGAGGGGATGGGGCTGGGGATCACGATCCCCCCTCATCAGGCTTCAAAACAAATCTGACTGTGCCTAAACCCCCTCCTAATCCCTGTCTGCCTGCCCCCATTAGCTTGCAGAGCAAGCAGCCCTCTTGGGTGGCTGTGGGCCCTGGGGACGGGCTCCGAGCTCCAACAGAGATGCAGGTGCCTGAGGTGGGGCAAACAAGCCCAGTCTTTGCACTAAAATATGTAGAAAAGACCTTGCTGCTTCTGAAAGCCTACTGTGCAGGGGGTCCCTTTCACAGCAGCTGTGGATGAAGCCTTTTGCTGGGATAGAGCAGCCTCTCCCACCCATCCCTGCTGACATGGGACACCACTCCCAGCATGGCCAGGCTCTCCTGGGCTGCCCAGAAATTACTGCTTCCCCCCCAAAAGAGACAGGGGCACTTGCCTCTGCCTTACCTGGCATCAAGGAACCTTGATCTTAAAATCATTACTGCTTCACAAGTGCTTTGTTTGAGCTGCATCTGGATGGAGCTGAATTTTCGATGAATGATGCCCACCATCCTTTCAATCTCCTTGGGAGAAATGGGACGTGTCCGGCTCTGTTCTCTGAGGAGGTTCATTACATGTGTGGTAAATTCATTACATGCCTGTGGAGGAAGAAGAGGCTCAGACATGGCTCTGTGCTGTCCCACAAGGACACGAGCTCTGACCTGGCTGTTGGTGGAAGGCAGCAGTGGGGGCTGGGGGACCCTCACATGGCCCTGTCCCCTCCACACGTGTGTGGCCACAGGATCCCACAAACCCTGTCCAGGAGTCCTGCAGCCGTCCTGGGGCAGCCAGGGGAGCCGACTGACCATGGCACTGCCCCCACCATGCTCATCCCTTTCCCCATCCCCATGTCCCCAGCCAGACCCCTGCGGAGAGGAGCAGTCGGATCAGCCCCTGCACACTGCTGTCCTGCCTTCCCTTTGCAGGCTGGAACCTGCCAAAAACTCTGCTAGCTCCCCTCCTCCCTCTAAAGCCAGGCTGCAAAATATGTACATAATATGTCTGACAACCACATTTTCAAGGATTCTCCAACATTTCAATAGATTATGTGAGGGAAGGAGTTAAAAGTGAAAAGTTTATGCATCTAAAAACTCATAATTTCCTATAACATTTGCTGAACGTCTCACAACTTATTAAGTGAAGCCATCTATGAATGCAAATGCTGATTAGCAATTTGGCAATAGCCCAACATTCGCAGAATTCACATAGCTTTTCTTTAAACCAG
Organism: Melanocharis versteri; assembly: GCA_013397845.1. Classification (NCBI taxonomy): domain Eukaryota; kingdom Metazoa; phylum Chordata; class Aves; order Passeriformes; family Melanocharitidae; genus Melanocharis; species Melanocharis versteri. Next base: position 267,969 of record VZTG01004286.1, read on the forward strand.
TAGTTCATACATGATTAATTAGAACATCTCATTTATGTAGTGTGCACTTTAGCTCATTACTCTAAGTAAAATTCGTTAAGTATTTACATTTAGATAATTAAAATCTGGGTACACCCTTAAGAAAGATGCATACACTTCAGGCAAAGTGATTTTTTTTCTTTACACTACTGAAAGTAAATTACAGGCTAATTTACATCCCTGCAGCACCCGTTGGAGGCAGCGCTCGGCGAGCCCTGGTGCGGAGCCCTTCGCTTGCCACCGCCGAGGGCGCGGAGCCCGGCGCTCACCCCAGCACCTGCCCCCCCCGGGTTTGTCAAGACTCTCCGAGCTCCAGGTGGAGGAGTTCAACATGTCTCATCCTCACTTCCCACTGGCACATTCTCCTCCTTTCATCAGGGGACAGCCTGAGCATGCAGAAGTTCAGGTCCAGTTCCTCAACCGATGGCAGGAGCACCAGCTTTGGCTCACCCGGGAAATGTTGCACAGAAGGGAAGGGGCACAGGCACCAAAATGCAGCAGCTCTCCCCCTGAGATCAGGCAGCAGCTCTGATTGTTCCAAAATACAGCTGAACCCAAGAATTCAGCACTGGATGGACGTTCCAGGCACACAGTTTGCCACAAGCCCCCTCGTTTTCAGGAAATTCAATTTTAAAGTACAATAAAGTTTGCAACTGTTGCATTAGAAATATTTTCAGGTATGTCTTTTCTATAAGAGATTTAGTATCAAAAACTGGACATTGAAAAGCAAAAATTAGTTTCTTGCTTTCAAGAAGAAAAAACCTTTCCCTGACTTAACTTGCCTGATGAGACTTGGTTTGGCTACAACTGCTTGGAGAGCCTGGGTTTAATTCATCTCCAGCACCTCCTCTCTGCAGAGCTGCCTCACACAGCACAGTGGGAGGAAGCTCAGAAGACTCTGATGCTTTGTCTTGTTTCTCTTGTTTATTTATAGCGTCCGAGCTACTTGATCCCTTTTCCAGGACTATTTTTCAGGCCTCTGCTTGGTGCCCGAGACATTATTAATAATGTCAGGTTATAAGTGATGGCCTTGTTAACCTGCTCAGAAACCTTGTAGGAGCAGGGATGCTCCTGCTGCCTCAGTGTTTCATCAGGGCTGCACAGGAAAAAGAGAGGAAATGGCCCAAAACAATGTTGAGGGGCAGGGTGGCAGCCAGTGCTCTGTGAGGCTGGTGGTGGCTTCTGAGCTGCCGCACTTCACCCCAATTCGGGGTGAATTCAGGAGACATCTGTGAACTTGGGAAGTGGGTTCCCAGCTGCTCCGGGAGGCCTGGGACCCTTACAGTACTTTTGCCTACAGCAAAAAATGTATTTCAGTGTAATTACAGCAGATAGCTTTCAATATGTCATCTCTGCTATAGGAGCTGTAAATTATGGAAGGCGCTGCCTGTGCGTGGCCATTTCTCCCGGCGCCCGGCGAGGGAGCACTGGGTGATGGCGTGACACACTTTCCATTTCTCTTTCCTCTTTTTTTTTTTTTTCCCGAGTGCCTTCCCCTGACTGGCAACAAATATCAGGATCAAACTCTGCCTGGAAAGCGTCTCCAGGAAGGCGCTCTGGTTCCTGCTGCCGTGGGATGGCAGGAGTGCCCGCGCCGGGCAGGGCTGGCGGGAGCGGCTCTGTGGCGCGGGCAGGTGCCCGGCACGGGCTCCTCGCTGCAGGAGGGCTCCTGCCTCCCAGAACCTGTGGCGCCAGAGGCTGAGATGCCAAGCCCTGGCTGCCTCTCGGGCACTGTGGTGAGACAAACCAGCAGGAGACAGTTTGCTGCCAGGCCGGGGAAATCATCATATGTCTGTTGAGCAGACGTGGCTGGGTGTCAGGATCCATGGGGAAGCATGCATGTCTCATCCTCAGCTCTACCTCTCTCTTCTGCTCCGGCAGCATTTGAGCACTCTCCAAAATTTCCTGTGGTGTGGACGGATGGCTGTGACATTTCAGCTGAAACCTTTGTAAATGGAGCTACAGGGCAAAAAATGCTCCTGCTTCCCCCACGTCATTAAACTTATTAGAGTCCAAGGATGTTTGCCAGGAGCCGGCTGCAAGCACCGAGCTGCCGCCTCTCTGGCCCAGATCTGCCTGCAGCCTGTGTCCCCGTGCCTGTAGGAGCCACGCTGCTGCTGCGTGGGGCTCGTTAATCCGACAGCCACCCCCACCCCAATGCTACGGCTGCACGCGGCGGGGCGAGGAGAGCCCAGGGCCCCACACAGGACTATGGGGCCTTGGGGAGTCAGGGGAGAGCAGCAGATTTGCACAAAGACCCTGACAGGTGTTTGCTCAGTTATTTGTTCACCACTTGAACAACACAGTGAAAGAGACAGCACAGACGAGGCAGTGCCACTGGCACCTGAGACACACGGTGCTGCTGGCACCTGGCAGCATGTGGCCAATGTTCTCAGTGCCACCAGCGTGGCAAATGTGTTGGGTCACCAGGTCCCAGTGGTGAACACAAACCTGCAGGTCTCTGCAGCATGCTCTTCACTCCAAACAAAGACACTGTGTGCTGGCATCTGCCTGAACCAGGATTTCCCTAGTTCCTGTCCCAAAGCCTGGGCCAGGTGCTCTGCTGGCGCCTCACTGCCCACTCCCTTCCAACCTGCTCCAGCCGACCTGCCGTGGCCGAGTCTTGTGCCAGTCTCCTGCCACCTGCTCCAGGAGCCTGGGGGCTGAGATGGCCAACACAGCCCTCGTCTGCCTGTGCTCCCCAGCTTGCCAGACCCTGTGTGAGACCTCATCGGGGCAGAGGGTGGCACTGCGTGACGGACACCTCTCCTCCTCTCTGCCTCTATGGGTGGGCAAAGGGGAGAAACACGGGCTTGGCCGCTCCTCTTGTGCACTTACAGACAACAGAAAACACTCAAGCATGCAAGACATGCGTCCTGGCTCCAGCCAGTGGCTCCTCGGAGCCCGACAGACTCCCATCATGGCTCTCTATGGGCAGAGGGGTGGGGAAGGGGAGGAAGGGTTGTGGTCCAGAGTGGGCAGTGGTGGGCACTGGCAAGCAGAGGAGAGCAGCGTCAGGTACACGAACAACTGAGAGGCTGATGTCTGACCTGTTCATATTTCTCCAGCTCTGTGTGATAGATTTGTCTGATCTGGGTCAATTTGGCTCTGTAATCTGAGTGTTCAATAGAGTTATCTGAAGACCCTCCAGAGGCTGCTGCGGCTGCAGCTGCTGCCGCCGATCCCCCACCTTTCTCCGGACCTGAGACTCCTTCTGCCAGAAGCATATTGTCTAGTCTCATTAGCTGAGGATCGGGAGGGTCTTCCTCCTGGGCTCCTCGGATGCTCAAACCTTGGGCAGAAAAGAGAGAACAAGAGAAAACACAGTCAGTACTTCTGCATCTGCCCAGCTGCTGCCCGCTCACTGCATGCCTGCCACGAGCCCTCTGTGACCCCTGCCTGTCCGGGGTCACAGGCATGGCCCTGCCCCAGCCCTGCCTCCAGCATGGCCCCAGAGCCCCACGGGCACAGCCCTGCCCCAGCTCTGCCCCAGCACCCCACGGNCAGCCCTGCCCCAGCCCTGCCCCAGCCCTGCCTCCAGCATGGCCCCAGAACCCCACGGGCACTCTGGGGACAGCACAGGATCCCACACTGACTGGCCCAAGGAGGACACGCAGCAGATGACCCCCCCACTGGCCAACCTTCCAACTCAAGAAAGCACAGCATCAATTTTGCTCTAAAATACACATTCTAAACCTGTCACCTTCATTTAAAACTATAATTCCATATAATTTCATGGGAATAATAAAAATGTCTCATCATCTCCTTAAATTATTTCTGTTGCCTGTTCAGAGGTGCACAGGCACAGGCTGATGATACCAGACATTGTCCCGGCATGTCCCTGAGCTGGCACATGCGTGTTGGGGACAGCCCTGGCCCGGCTCAGGCCACCCATGCTGCAGCCAGGGAGGGTGATGCCGCACCTGGGAGTCCCTGCAGCAGCAGGGGTGGTGGTCCCTGGCCAAGGGAGCGCTGTGCCCGTCCCTCATTCCCTCATCTGCCAGGCCCCACTGCCTTGGCACAGCTCCTGGCCCGCAGTGCCGTAACATGAGGGTGATTTCCTTGGTGAGCTGTTCCCCTATTTGTCACATTCCTCCTCTGCTCTGCTGTCAGCATGTTCAATAACATCCTGGTTTTAATCCACTCCAGCTCTCCTTCCCTTCTCATCAATGATTTCTACTGTTGTTTTCTCTTTTAGCTTCTGGACCCTTTCTCAGTCCATGTTTACTGTGCTCTATTCCAGCTGTTTTTCCTCAGCTGCACATCTGCTTTTGCTATGGAACTCATCTCCTTCCCACTATCCCATCACAGTCCCACTCTGCTCCCAAATGCAGATGCCTAGCCAAAACCTGCAGCAAAATAATTTGGTAAAATTGCAGTGATTTCTGCATCATGTGCTTCCATCAGCAGGCCGAAGTGAGAGGGCTTCACCC
>VZTG01004286.1:277419-290119 GCA_013397845.1 Melanocharis versteri
CCAGGCATTCCTCAGGATGTGGCTTTGGGGGTGCTGGGTGCAGTCCCCACTGAATCACTGAACGGTTTGAGTTGGAAGGGCCTTCTGCAGATCATCCAGTTCCAACCCCCTCTAAAGGCAGGGACACCTTCCACAAGACCTTCCAGTAGACCAGGTTGCTCCAGATCAGGAGTAAAGCCCTGAGACCTTGCAAAGCCTCCAGGTGCTGTGTCCCAGGGGCTGGGGGCTGTGGCAGGTGCAGGGCAGCAAGGCCAGCTCCCAGCGGCACTTCAGGCACACGAGATCTCTGCATTAACATTGCACAAATGCACCCTTATGTAAAAATGTGATCAAAGTTTTATACTTGTAGAATTTCCTACCAATAAATCACACAAATGGATATCTACACCGGGTAATAAAACTGAACAGATTCTAAAACTGATTGGTAAAGTTGCTCATAAATTGTTGTTTTTAGCAAGCTGTAAACACAAGCTGCATAAGCACCTAGTGAGTCTGAGGAGGGACTCTGCACACAGAGATGCTCCAGCTGCTGCCTTCAGGGAGCAGGCACTGGGTTTGGGCAATGTTTGGAATCTTTTGTTATCACCCAGTGTAAACATTCCGTCTCCAGCTCTATATCCTAGCACCAACAGGAGAGGAGGGAGCAGGAATAAATGCTGCAACTTTCAGGTTCCCCATGGTACTCTCTTCCTTGCAGGGGTTTACATGACCTGATGTACCCACAGTTTGATCCCTGTGCTCTCTGTATTTTATTTAATTGCATTTCAACAAAAGAAGGAAAGCACGTGTAAACCATGCAAACCATGCACTGGAGGCAATACTTACCTGACAGGGGCAGAAACTATGTGGGATTCCCAGCCCAGACACACAGAAGAACACACTGTAAATTCTTACCTTTTTTGTTTCAGAGTGACACAGAAATTACTATTTTAGCTTCCTGTATGATGGTGAAACACACCAGCAAGGCCCCTGCTCAGCCCTGCAGATTGGATTACCTGCATAGAGGACCTGGAACCTGCTAGGAACAGCCCTTCCCTGAGCCAGTGCTTCAGGTGGCAGAGATGTCAGCTTTGATTTGAGCTAACAGAAAGGAATCTTTGGATGGAAAAGCTCCAGGACCTTTGAATTAAATGAAAGACCAGAACACTCCACAGAATGTCTGCAATAACAGTCTCTACAGAAAATTATGAGGAACTACATAAATCCACCCTCTTCCTCTTCACACAGGCTCATTAAAGCAGTACTGACTCTCTGGGCAGCTATAATTCTGCTGAGTGATACCCTGGAATCACCCTGTCAATACCCAGTGGTGTGCTGCCTCTCCAACTATCTGTGCCCCTAATATTCCTCTCTTTGATGGGATTTGCTGACCTTTAATCTGATGCTAGTTTACTCTCATCACTGAAGTGCAAGTCAGAGAGCAATAAAACGGCAACCTCACTGATTCAAAAGGGAGAGCTAAAGCGCCACTAACTGTGAATCTAACCTTTCGGAATGGCTCTGCCTTAAAAGGGGAAACATGAAGTGCAAGGCAGCTAAAACAAACAATATTTAATGCTGACTGCAAGATTTATTGCAGTCCTCTTTGCATGAGTATTAGATTGGAATTCCAGGGCTGTAAACTGAGGAGGAGGAGAGGGACAGCCCATGCAGACGGAGCAGGGCACCACGAAGTCCCTTCCCCATGCCACAGGCAGCGCTGGCACTGCTGGAAGCACGGAGAGCGACAGGGACACGGCAGTGGAGCTGAGAGACCTGACCCCGAAAGGGCAAACGGACCCCGGGCAGCACAGGGAGGGGACAGGTGTGAACGTGTCCGTGCTGCAAGGGGGGTGCATGTGCAGCTGTGCATGGGCACCCTCTCCCAGGGCACTCAGTGCTGGAGCTGGAGAGCCCCAGGAGCAGCTGCAGGCCCCACTGCCAGGCACAGCTGGGCTGCCCACACACAGCCCACCCCAGCCCTCACACCCCCATGCCACTGCAAAGCACCCAGAGAGTCACCGTGACCTCAACCACGAGCTAGGGACACGGGGAAATGGCACCTCGTGCTGCTGGAGAGGGCACAGGGCGCGGTGGGTCCCTGGGCACAGGGGCTAAAGGGCAGTGACCAGAGCTGAGGGGACGGGCAGCAGTTGATCCTGACTGACCCCCTCTGTCTGGGTGGTCCCCAAGGGATCTCTGAGCAGGCGCTGTGCAGCACATGTCTGTTGTACGAGGGAAATCAAGTGGAAATAGAGGTTCTCCAAATGCTGGCGGCTCCTGCGCCGCTGGGTCAGGGTGCAGGAGCCCAGCTGGGCACCATGGTGGCCACACGGAGACAGCAGCACTGCCCCTCCACACGGCCTGCCCAGTGACCGTGCCCGGGGCCTGCGCGTGGAGAGGAGTGTGATGGTGCCTTGAGGAGAGCAACCAGGAGCCCCAGTGGTGTCCCCAGCAGGGCAGGGCGTGCACAAAGCAAGCAAATAACGCAGACAATTCTCACACGTTGTGTACACACAGAACAACACAAAACACATCGAAGTCACAGCATAAAGGAAAAGAGAAATTATTGCATAACAAATTTTTCCCTGGCTCTCTGGGGAAAATAAAGACTGACAGCTTTGGGTTTAACAGGTGTTGCTAGAAGATGAGCTACTTATTAATACTGCTAGGAAGGAAAAGGATGATAAAAACTATAATGTGATTAATTATTTATGTTTACGAGCACGATTTTTAAGAGTTACAGTCTGTCATGCAAATCGCTTGGTGTGGTTGGACTCGGCACGTCGCAGCCCGGAACGCGCCTGAGGGCTCTGCACAACACGTGAGGTGATTACCTGGCACTGCCGGGCAGCAGAGCCCCGAGCGTGGCCAGAGCGGGCACAGGCTGAAACAGGAGCTCCTCATCAGCACAGAAACTGGGAAGACTCCTGGTGCGACTCCTCTGCAGGCAAAGCGATGGTGGAGGGGAGGTGGGAGCCATGGTGGCCCCAGTGCCCCTCCAGGGCGCTGGCAGCGCTGGTCACTGCGGGGTGACCGCTGCCTCCAGCCCGTGTGCTGACCGACGCCCGGGCACCGGGTCCCACACCGCGAAGCAAACCGGCCGCGGATTTGCATAGAGCAATTACTGCTCAAACACCCACCCCGCTCTTCTGAAAAGAAAATTGGACATGAACATTTGCAGGAGCTCACAAAGACAGACTTTGTCAGACCTAACAGGGCTGATAAGGGGAAAGCTTTTACAAGGGACACCAAGAGATGCATCAGTTGAGCGCGAGGCTGAATACAAAACAGTATTAGTGTAAAAAAGAACAAAGAAAAGGCCTGCTCCGCGTAAGAACTGGTAATACATTAAAAATTTAAAACCTGGCACGACAAATCTGGATACTCCCTGCAGAAGACAACTGATATTAATGAACAGGCCTGTGCATTCATTGTCTGGGATCCCAGAGGAAAAAAATAATGCTGGTTACACTGAATTTTTTAAAGAGAAATTCTTCCCTGCACAAACAGCTTCTCCGTCAAATCACCAGCCTATTCCTGGCAGTTTTAACCATCTAAAACCATTCACCTGCCCAAGCAGTGGATTCACCTGAAGGTCCCTCATTTCTTCATGTAATTCCTCAGCATGAGACTCCACCAGAGCCTGGCTGCCCCACCAGCATTGATTTACTCAGGAAGAAGTGCTCAGGCTTGGCTCCAGACCCTCGCAGCCCCAGGGAAAGCAGCTCCCTTAGCACAAAGAGGAGTTCGGTTCCTGGATTATTTGGTCTGGCAGCACTCAGGGAGGGTGAAGGGGAGGCAACAAGGGGCTGCACAGGCACAGGCCCCCCTCAGGTCCTGGACGTGGGCTACTGGAGCACCCAGCTGGATTCGGCTTGGCATCACTTCCGCAGCCAGGAAGGAACAACCAGAAAGTTGGGAAATGCCAAATGTGGCACATGCTTGTCCACTGGTGGACGCAGCATCGACACTTAGCCAGGCAGGGACACAGAGCAGGAGAAGTGCTCAGCACCTGGTCAGCATCACCACCCAGTTGGCACACAGAATGTGAAAGTCTCTGTGGGAAACCTCTCCAAGCTGTGTTGTAAGATCTGGGCAGCCACAAAGCCCATCAGCTCCACAGAAGGTGTTGTGGAAAGCGGAAACACGAACCACAGGGGCCAGACACAGAGAGGAATACATTCGGGCAGGAGGAGCAGGGCAAAGCAGCCCGGGCAGCCAAGCCCGAGGTTGCACAAGGGGCTCAGCCCTCGGCCGAGCCACCCACGCTGCTCCCAGCTCCCCGAGGGCTGTCCCTGAGCTCAGCCGCCCCTGTTCCTTCCCCAGACCTGCACGGCAGGGCTTTGGGAGCATCCCTCACGGCGCAATGCCCGTGCTGGGCACGCCCGAGGCCGCCGGTGCCGGTCGGTGTGGGGACACGGGGACACGGGGACACGCCGGCTCGGGCTGCCCCGGGCTCCGCACGGCACCTCCCCGCCCTGCCAGCCGCAGGGCCGTGCACACCGGAGCGCACAGCAGCAGCAGAGGCTCGCTGTCACCGCGCTCCGGAGGTGCGCGCTGCCGCGGTGCCAGCACCTGCCCGCGGACCGCGGCCGAAGCCGCCCTGGGCAGCACGGTCACCCGTGCGACACGCGATTCCGCCGGGGTGAGCCGTGGCGGAGGGAACGCCTCAAGTTTTAAACTGTCATTAGAATACCGTGGCCTGGTTTTAACAATGCAGCAGCGCTTCTAATGATCTTTAAGGTAATTCGCTATTCAGACCCGGAGCAAAAGATGCAAATGTACCACTGAAAGCTCCTTATTAAATACCCACAGGCTACAGTTCTGTACAATAAGTGGTCCAGGTCTTTTTAGAACATCCTAATTAGATGAACAGAGATGCAGAAAAATGCAAAACCAGGTCATGCAGCAAAAATGTTGGGGGGAATAAAAAAGCTGCCAAACAACCCCCCTCCAAGCCCCTCATTAAACACCCTCCCCCACCCCGCAGCCTTTATTAAATCCTCGCATGTGATGAAGAGGAGCCAAAGGCTCCCAGCCCACCATCGCCCCCAAAACAGAGGTGCCCGATATTGTTAAAGTTAAGTTTTCAGTTTATTGCCAGGGATATGTCTAAGTGATGATATAAATAATACTATGAATAATACATTAAGCAAAAACCCAATCTGAAATTAAATTCGCCTTGGGTTATCTCCCTTTTTTCCTATATACATATGGAATTATTATGCACTAGGGGAAAAAAAAGAGCACATATCAAGGTAACACTTTTTCCCCCTTTGAAAGTGGCAAGAATCGCTGCCCCTAAATAGCTGCTGCCCTGCAGAGACATCAGGCAGAACTTCCCTTCTCCCTGGAATCAGGGGAGAAGCTGGGAGACAGGTTCAGGGCTGATTGGAAGGGTCCTTCAGCACAACTCCGGCAGAGCTGCTGCTCTTCCCGGCGTGGCTGCATGCGCAGGAACCTGCAGCAGCATTTGCAGGTGCACCAAGGTCCCTCAGACCTCCCGCCAGCCTCGCTGGGGCCATTTACCCTCAGTGCTGGGAGCTGGCTCACATTTATCTATCTTTATGTCTCCAGTCTAGCTCACATGAGCACCAGACCTTTACTCACTGGCTGTTTAGCATTTAGCACTGACCTTGCTGTGATTTCCAAACATTCCCAGCATGGCCAGAATAGCAGAACAGGAATTATCCAGACTCACGCCTGGTGAAATCCAAAACATATTGGGATACCAGACAAAGAACGGGAGAGCTAAGCAGGAGCTGGGCAGTGAGTTGGGCTGTGCACTGAGGTCTCTGCCCCAACTCTATCCCAAAATTGCCGTGGGATTTCAGACAAACTACTCGCTCTCCCAGTGCCTCAGTTTCTTCAGAAGGTAAGACTGTAACTCTGCAGAGTCCTGAGGAGCCTTGACTAAAGAGCACTAGGACTGAAGACCTCAAAAACATATTGGTACCTATTTCCCACCAACCCCGAGGCACCAGTGCAGCCAGTCCTCACACCCCATACCAAAACCAAGCTGTGTCTTTCCCAAGCACAATGCCACAAGGCAATGGATACGAACTGGGGTTCTTCTGAGCAAGCAGCTTCATCTGCAGGTCCCTCGGGTGGCCCTGCATGGCACCAGGGATGTGCAGCCTCTGCCAGTCACTGCTGAAGCTCTCCAAACTCCGGGGCGCTAATGCAAATTATGGTGATTCACAGGTTGGTTTTGTCATGGTTACATCAGTTCAAAGGCAGCCAACTGGGACTGAAAAAACTCATTTCCTGAGTTCTTCAGGAGTGAAAATTTGGGCAACTGATCACAGAGTGTGGGAGAAGGCAGGAAGGGCATCGTGCTCTTCCAAAGCACTACCACCCAACCAAACACTGCCAGCCCGGTGGTGCAGGCGGGGACGTTCGCATTCATTCTGTTTCCATAGGTGTTTAGTTAACACTTAGTACAAGTGTTCGGTGCCAACGCATCCCAGCTTTTCCTCCTCTCTCCCAGCTCTGCCCTACGGACAACTGGAGCCCTGGAGGGCAGAGGCTGTGCCCCCTGGCATGACAGCTCTGCTGGGAAATGGGCAGCGTCTTGGCTTTCCTCTTCCGTCCCTGAGCTTCGCCTGCGAGCGACGCCAGGCAGGACATGGTTAATGCACTAATTACCATAATTAAGAGTTGCCAATTTAATTATAGCTGAGAATATTAATGCTGTAACATTTGTTGGAGTGCAGAAAACAAACCTTTAATGCACAGACTTTGTTCGCAAACATCTAATGGAGCCCTCCTCCACTTCGCTTGGTGCTTCAGCGCTGACACAACAGTGATAGGTTCAGATTGAAGAACTTGTCAGCAATCAGGCAGGAGGAGGCTAATTAGCTGGCAGGTTAATGAGTGTGATGGCTCTTGACAGCATTTTGTTACAGCCTCTACTGTATTTAAACAATAAATGATTATTACTTAAACACCACGGAGATAGTCTTATTAGGAGAGCTAGACCATATATTTATTTTCATAAAAATTAGATTAATTCTGTAGTGTGAAGAATAAAATGTAAAATTTTGGTTGATTATATCTCACCTCTGAATAACCTCCAGGGTATCTCATCAGAGGAGGAGAGCACAGGTTTGAATGCCCTTGTGCTCTCCAGGAGAAGCCATCCTGTGCCAGCTCCACAGGGCGGGAGCCCGGGCAGCCATGGACTGTGAGCAGCAGCAGGGCCATTCCCAGAGCTGTCACATTGCCAGCTCCGACCAAACACACACAGCAGATCCCTCCTCGTGTCACCCCTGGGTGCGGGGGGGGCAGGGCTTTGCCATCCCTCCAATCCTCAAGCCCACACCAGGCTCTGAATTTTTCTTCCTTTGACAACTGGGATTTGGAAACAGGTGGTGAAATAGAGGAATGGCTCTGTGGAGAGATTAACCCATTTCTCCGTCCAGTTAAGGGGGAAAGGGGGCATTTTACTGCACTCCTGTCATCCATAAACATAATGAGAGTGAGAAAGAAGGTGTCTGCATCCAAAAAATCCAAAAGCACAGAAATACGGTGCCTTTCCTGCAGGAAAGGCAGGTGGGAAGAAGCCCCTGGCTACAGTCTGAACTGTATTTACAGGACAGGCAATTGCAAATATGTGTCCAGAAAAACCTTATCTGAAGAGAATTAAATTGAATCTTTGGCTGTGTAATAATAAGGGAGGGTTATTTCAATTTAATATTTACTGTTCCCTAGGAATTTGTACATAAACATGGAAGAAACAAAAGGCCTCACCTGCTGAGACTAATACCATTTTCGAAATTATTTTTGCATACATGAAAATGATTTGTGCCCCTCAGTGATGCTGCTGAACATGGGAATAAAACCAGAAAAGGCACTGATCTGAAATTCTGCCTCATCCGTAAGACCGTGGGTTACATGTCTAAGGCTCAAACCACCACGGGCTTAGTACCTGGCAGCAGCAGCAGCGCGTGGCCAGTGATCACCTGCACAGGTAAACACAGACACCCGAGGCTCCCCTGGGGCAGCTTTATTCCCAGGGTGTCCCACCGCTGGCAGAAGCAGCAGCTCAGTGGCACAGCCCCGCCTGACGTTCCTGGGGATAAACCCTGCTCCCGAGGAGTCACCCGGGCTCTGAGCCACATCCCCAGCTCCCCACAGCACCAGCCCACGGGACCTCGCCTGCCAACGAGCTGCACCACGCGTGGTGTGTAAAGTAAACCGATTCCAAACGGAACCTGCATTCCCAAGCTGTGCCAAACACGGCTCCTTCCTCCCAGCCCTGCAGGTCTAAGGATCACACTGCGCTGTGAAACATGGACAGTGTGCGAATACACAGAACTCAGCAACAGCACCGAACTTCCCTACGCAGCTCTTGAACACCTCAGCTCGAAACGGCTTATCCAAATTTTATTTTTTGACATTAAAATATTAATAGCATTTGATGGAGCAATTTTAACCCAATGCCATCCCGGGAAGAGCTGGCAGCTGGCAAAAATCACCAGGCTCTCTAGTTGTTTAAATGAGAATATTCTTCAGTCTGAAAAATTATTTATAGAGGGTTTTTTTACTACCCTTGTATACTGCAATGTTATTTCCTTTCCCACACACTAGCAAAGTCCATTTTCACAACTGCTATAAAGCGGCATGTTCACAGCTAGTAAAACAACTCAATAAATAGCCTCGCGAAGCTATAGCTGTCTCATATCCTTTCCTCAATAAAAACAGAGGTGAACTGCTTATTTTCAGCAGCACACTATAAGAAGACAGAAGCATTATGACTGCTCATACATTCTGACTATCATTTGCCACAAGCTATATCTGTCAGCATTAAATAAAGCTGCATTATAAATGTAAACAAAACACCCACATCTACCAAATGAGCTGTCCGCCATGGCTGCAGGCAGGAATTGAACCCGCTTATTGACTCAGCTTGCTCTTTTTATTTATTCTCCTACAAAGACATGCATTTACTTTACCCTACAAGCAGAGTGGGTTTAGGGGCGGTGACTTGTCTCCTGCACAGGCGGAAAAGGCAGGTTGGTGACAAATGCAGATCTTAATGGGAACACCATTAGGTGGGCAAACATTGAACTATTATTGAAAAACTGATTTATTTTAAAAGGTTATCCTAGACCAAAACACTACATCATAAATAATTTGCAGGATCAGTCAAGTGAATTTATACTTATGATTTTTTTTAAAAAGGTAATTCATTGCAATCAAATAATAATGCCAGTTGGAGAGGAATTACACTCAAATATCAACTGCTCAGAATTTACAGTCTGAAGAGGTTAAAAGGTGCTTGGCTCTACAGCAGCACAGAGCAGGCTGCTCCTCTGACAGAGGTTATACATCTCTCTAGACTAGAAAAAACTTCTGTCCCTGTCAGACAAAACCCACCTTTGCACAAGCCCAGAGCGGCCACCGACAGCCCCCGGGCCGGCACAGGGCTCACCGAGCCGTGCCCCCCATGGGCACACTCCTCCCTCCAGCCCCTCCAGCCCCTCCACCCCGCGGGCACCCTCCAGGCTCGGGCACGGGGCGGCTGCCGCGGGAGAGCGGGACCGGCACCCGGCGGAGCTCCGCGAGAAAACACCAGTGCTGCAGAAACACTGCATGTTCCCCAATTAATAATTGCAATCAATTATTTATATAGATATTCACATTTCTACAAGGAAGGGAGAATAATTATAAATAATGCATTGGCTAGAGGGAACGGAGGCTTTTTTACTATTTGCTGTAGAAGAACAAGGCTTTGCCAGAACTGTAAACAAATACTGTGGGGCCATTTGTGGAGTGGGACTGTGAAGTGTATTGAACTCTGACTAGACCTCGTACTAGTGGAGACATCACTTCCATGTCATTCAGGTAGCCATTAAAGGAATTCTCATAGTGTTCCAACAATCTGACACTTCTCCCTCAGACCTAAGAGAAAGCTGTGCTTGGAGACAGCTTCTCCTCTTTCAGGTGATGCCGTTAGAGCTGCAAAGATAAACTCCAAAATTATCTTTATTCTTTGTGACTGGAATTAGCAGTGAATGTGGGAGGGTGCTGAGATGCCCAGTATCACCAGATACCCCGCCCAAGCACCACAGACCTTCCTTCCTCTCCCACCACGCCTCAGCCCCATCCCACTGCTGGGTGCTGAGCACCCCCAGAGACGGGAGCTGTGTCCAGCACAGCCAAGCCCTGATGAGGCTTCTGGCACACACAGACCATGACCAGAGCAGGACCACAAGCACTGCTGGTGTGGCTCCATGTAAAGCAGATTTCGAACCTGGGCCTCTCAAGGCTCACAGCTGTGATGTGATACTGCTCTTTGACATGACATTGCTCTTCACTGTGATCCTGCTCTTCCCTTTCTCTCCAGAACACGGCAGAGAAATCCAAAGGTGACGTCAAAATAGGCAGAGTGCAAGCCCAAGTTAAGCAATTGGATGAAGCTGGCACAAGCCCCCTCATGAATGGACAGGAGCAAGCGTTCCTCTGTTTCACATCATCCATTCCTCCAGAGGTAGATATCAAATATTCCTACTTTTCCATTTTAAGATAAGCTTGCTAACAAGAAATCATCAGGCAGCTCAAAGCAGCGGTCCATTGGATTGCTGCATCAGTGTTTATGATGTTTATAGAGAAAGAGAAAATCAGTGTAAGGAGTAGCAGGGAGTAATTAATGTATTGTAGTGTGGAATTTCCACTTCCTACCTCCATTTAAATCAAATCAAGTTTGGCAGTGCCAGAGTAAATCAAGGGGCAGCCACCAGGGAGAGGGGATCGGCACAGGCATTAGAGCCAGATCCAAACCCGTGCCTCACCCAAGCTCCCACTATTATTACTTGTGCAAAGCAAATATTCAGCCTCCAACCCTAAATCATTTCAATTCCTATTTCCAAGTATAATTTAATCTTTTTCAGCGACACTTGATGCTTACTTCATCACAGCATAATGACAGATTAAAAAGTTGTTGAATTAAATATTAAAGAGGACTTCAGGCAGTTCTGCATTTTTAAGGAATAACACAGATTGGAGATGAAATGAGAAGCCCAAATGCATATTTTATTCCAAAAGGAAAGAATACATATATTTTTCCTCCAGGCCACCTACTTTGTAATAAAACATAGGGCAGGTTTTTATTTAGTGGATAAAAGCATGATATAGTATTATAGGATTCGTATCACTGTAAACTGGTACCGTGCCATGGTGTCAAAGCCAATGACACCATGAGATCAAACATAGCCCTTTGTTAAATATCTACATGTATCTGCACTGCTTGGCTGTACTGGGTATAACTCCACATAGCCATTCACAATATTTTCATTAGACTACCTAAGCACAATTTATTGACTCTCAGATGCGAAAGTTTATCTTGTGATGACACTTCCTGCACGACATCAAAGCACAGAATGCAAAACATAATTTAAACTATTATTGAAATATAAATCATTCCAAGGAAAATTTTGTCAGCATATGAATAAAAATAGTCACTTATTTAAACTGTAGTTTAAAGTGTCTGGAAGTCTTGAAGATAAACAGAGATGACAACTAGTTTTGAACTTTAGAAGAAACCTCCACATTTCGAGGAAAATTATCCCAAACTATTGTATCGCAATATAATATTGGGAGATTAATCTTTTGTATAAAAGGATCAAGGTGCTCACATTTAATATTTTACAAATGTATTAGTATTTCTCCCCATCTTTATAGATGGTCATCTCTGTATGGGTCACACATTTTGCA
This sequence comes from Melanocharis versteri, assembly GCA_013397845.1. Classification (NCBI taxonomy): domain Eukaryota; kingdom Metazoa; phylum Chordata; class Aves; order Passeriformes; family Melanocharitidae; genus Melanocharis; species Melanocharis versteri. The sequence goes on from VZTG01004286.1 coordinate 289,120, forward strand.
TTCACTCCCTAACAAGCATAATGTCCACATGCACGGAGAGGCAGAAGGATCTGGAAAGGTTTTTGATGGCTGTGAGCATGGTGACATCAAGGTGGCACTGGGATTCTCATGAAACCGTCAGCTCAAGTTTACTCAGTGCCATGTCCAGTGAGTATTTTCACACGTATGCAGTTTCCCATCCTGATTTGTGGTGTTAACCAAAGGAGTCCGGCATCTCAGCGTGGGTGTGGGCCATGGGCTGGCGATGGGAGACCCCCGGTGCCACCCACCCACGGGCGCGGCCACTCTGGGCACGCGAGAGGGCAAAACAAAGTGACCCATCTCCAACCACTTCTCCTGGCACCACGAGGAGTGGTCTTGCTACATCACTAAAGCCTTGGATGCTGGAAACAGACAAAATATCACTGTCAATAAACAAACTAAAAGAACCCTGCTCTTCTGTGGCAGAGCCTGGCCCTGCAGGCCCAGAGGCCGCTCAGCCGAGCGCTCCGGAGCGCTGCAGGCAGCCCCTGGCACCCACCCTGCCATGACTGCGCCAGCCCCGGGCAGGAACAGGGCCTGTCCCGCCGGGCAGGGCTCGGTGCTGGCCCCGGGCAGGGCTCGGTGCTGGCCCCGGGCAGGAACAGAGCCTGTCCCGCCGGGCAGGGCTGGGCAGGGCTCGGTGCTGACCCCCGGGCAGGGCTCGGTGCTGGCCCCGGGCAGGAGCAGGGCCTGTCCCGGTGGGCAGGGCTCGGTGCTGGCCCCAGGCAGGAACAGGGCCTGTTCCCGAGGAGGGCTCGGTGCTGGCCCCAGGCAGGAGCAGGGCCTGTTCCCGAGGAGGGCTCGGTGCCGGCCCCGGGCAGGAGCAGGGCCTGTCCCCGCCGGGCAGGGCTCGGAGCTGGCCCCGGGCAGGGCTCGGTACCGGCCCCGGGCAGGAGCAGGCCTGTCCCCGCCGGGCAGGGCTCGGAGCTGGCCCCGGGCAGGGCTCGGTACCGGCCCCGGGCAGGAGCAGGGCCTGTTC
>VZTG01004286.1:290135-311025 GCA_013397845.1 Melanocharis versteri
AGAGCCGGGCAGGGCTCGGGGCAGCACCAAGCGCCCTGTGCTGGGCACCGCGGTGCGCGGGCGCTCTGGCGGCGCCGGGCCCGGCCTGGCCGCAGCCTCCCCGCTGGGCAGGGCCTCAGTGGTCCCGGGGCGCCATGAGCTTCGCGATTAGAGGGATATTATTAATTATTACTGCCGTTATTAATACCAGAGGGATCGTGGCCGTGTCTTTGTGAGCGCACCCACTCTGCCGGGGAGTCATTAAGCCGCAGAACAATACGGCGGCGAGCGACAAGAGCAAAGCCATTGTTCCCTGCCAGCCTCGCGGCCTGCGCCCATGTAAATGAACTTAATGCTCTTCATTCAGGCGCACTCGGAGGGTTCTCATTTACTGCCTCTCTCTCTGTGACAGCATTTTCTCACCAGCCCTGACTGCATAATTAATGCAAATGCAGCCTTAGTGTCATGAGCCGGGCTCCTTTGGTTTACTTTGGTACGACACTTACAGAGGAATATTAACTAGAGAAAGCAGCATCACAACAGGGGTGGAAAATCAGCCTGTCAGGGACTCATTCCAAATGCCACGGAAAGGAGAGCGCCTTCAAGATTGTTTCATCAAGGTGATTGAGAACAAAAACTACTGAGGAAAATTCGAGCTTACATTTATGAGCTTCTCCACATACATTATTTATATCACCTGAACCTATAGGAACGTTATTTCCAAGCACATATTCATACAAAGACAGTGTTTGGGCTGAGAAGTGGCATTACATGTGCACACACGAACCTGTGCTGGTGCCAGGTAAGGGCCAGCGCGCCCGGGCAGCTCCGTGTGCGTGTCCCCGCGCTCGAAGGCCACAGCACAGGGATTTATCCCAGCACAGCTCCACACATGCTCGCTCCTCAAAAAGGTCACTGAGCCGCGTACCCGATATAGCCTTTGCAGGGATAATCCTGCATTTTAATCCTGCCTGTTCCAATCAAAATTGGCTCTGTTGGGTTTTTTCTTTCCCAGTAAACCAGACAGCAGTTCTGCACTAAATACAGCCGAATTTAAAGCAGGAGGGCAGGATCCTGCCCTATTCTCAGCACTTTGTACCCAGCCTTGCAAGCAGAACATGCCTTTTTTCCACAACAGCCGCACTGGAAATGTTTATTCACATTAATCCTGCCTGTATTTCACTACCAGACAGAGCTCTGCCTTGTATTTTTGATCTGGAACAAAAGGAAATTCACGAGCACTATATGTTTATTTGCTTTGCTGCTTATTCTTTAGCTGCCCTGAAAGTCTGTAGTTACACTGAAAAACACACCTCTTGGTGTGTTTCTTTCTGTAATTTGAGGATTTGTGTGTTGTCTTTCATTATTGCCTTCTGCTCCCAGGCACACCAGCACTATTCAGACCTTCTGAGAATGCTGCTGCCCTTTACCCAGCTGCTAATACCACCGTTCACAAAAATACCCGTCAGACTCTTGCCTCCTTCTCCCCACATCATGCAAATTCAAAAAGCACGAGAATTTTAGCAGCAATAAATATGGACCCTGGTTATCTGCTCTCCCATGTTGGAGACTCTGGGTCACCTTTTTGGTGTGTCTGTATAGGCTGGAACCTTGACGTCTTTTTTGTCTAGAAAGTGGAGATTTCGTGGTCAACCCCAAAACCTGTAACTTTCACAAAACAAGAACTGAAATAGTGAAATCTGTTATTTAATGCTAAAAACTGATGACACCCGTCTGCTGAATCTGAGCAAGCTGGTTCTCCACTTGTTTACTTCCAGTGAACAGACAAACCAAGCCCTGCCAGGGGACACACAACTGCGCTGTGGGCAGCTCCAGCCGAGGTGACCGCGTCCTGTCTCCCACGTGCCTTTGGACTGAATGCAGCACAGCCACAGTCCCTTTGTCAGGGATTTGTGCCCAGAATGAGTGCAGCCACCCCAAAGGGACCCTGCGAAGGAGATTTGTGAGAGGAGGAGGCTCCGGGCTGTGGGTGCTGCTGTCACAGCAGGAGGCTGAGCCTGGTGACGGCGGCCGCTGGGTGCGGGCTGCCAGTGTCACCCACCTCAGCTCCACAGAAGGACACGGCTGATCACGAGCACAGCTCCAGTGCAAAGGTTCCCTTCGTGCTGGTTTTCCTGTTTGCAATCCCTCCAAGCCCCAGGTATTCTGCACAGCCTGGCCTTCGACTTCTCCTTGCGTGGCTGCCACGAAGGCCGTGCCCGCAGCAGCTGTGCCGCGTGTGCCGGAGTCCTGCCCCAGGGTCACGCGTGGGCCACGGACAGCCTGACACCTCCCTGCCACCCAGAGCCCTCACCGGTTTAACTGAATGTACAATAACTGAAAATAATACCTTTATCCCTCTAATATCCCATAGAACTGAATGGATCAAACGAACATGCCAGTCAAACAGTTTATTTTAGACAGGAAACAGCCCCGCAGACCATTATTACAAATTAAAGGTATTATATTGAAGTCATTTTTAATCCCTTATAAATGAATAACCCTTCTACCAACATTAAATCATTTTCTTCTGCACAAGTAACATTTCCTTTCGGCAGCACAGGATCTATTCCCCCGCAGACCGGGAGCTATCCTTCCGTCAGAGCCGGCGGCGGCTGATTACACCGCACCAGGACTCATAAAATTCCCACAGAACTGGCACTTGCGTCTTCCCAGGGCAGCGCTGCCTTCTCTCATCCATAAGCAATAATGCCACTTTATTCTCTGTAATCAGCACGCAGATGATTATTTAGACGCTGCCTCATAATCCTCCTCGCAGCAACTACAGAAGATCTGGATCTGAAATCTGCAGCCACGGAATTCCCCCTCCTGCAAGCAGGGACGTGGGAGCCGAGCCCCATTCCACAGCGCGGGGACGTGCACTGGGTTTATTTATGTTTGCCAGCTGGACAGAAAGTGGAACAGGAGTCTGGAAAGGAGCGAGTTCCGATAACTCCGAGCAGGAACCGCCCAACGTCCGTTTCGGCACAGCTCTAATAGGGCATCAATATTGTCATTTAAACTTAGGATCAGTACACAAATGTGCTATAAATGGGAAAATCCCTTGTGATACTGGTGTGAAACACGCAGCTCATTGATTTTGTTCTTGATGGTTGGCTATTAAAGCGGCGAACACGCTGACCTTGTGTGCACAGGCAGACAGTGTGCATGCAACATAAAGTTGAAAAACAGCTTTAAAATGACTGTTTAAAACTGCAGACTGCAAACCTTCAAATACAGACAGGCATTCCATAGTTTATTTTAAATTGGCAACCGCAATTTAACAAGCTATTCCAACAAAGGATTAGCATAGCATGTGCTTTTCCTTAGCCATCAATTATGACATGGGGAATGCAGGGCACAACTTCAGTGTCAGATTACAACGTGCTGCACAAACCCACTCACGGCTCTTTGCTCTGCAATTCCCACCTCGCAGGAGCCAGGCCACAACACTTCCCCAGCATCATCCTGCATCTCCATGGACCTGCAGATTACAAGTCCTTGGCTGCTTCTCTGCCATATTTCTACCATTTAAACGAAGAAAATACACACACTGGTATTTATTTCTATGCTCTCATTTCAAATAAAACCTCAAGTGCATCTCTTCGTTGTAGATTCCATTAGATAAACATTTTTATTTTTTAAAAATTGATTAAATATTGAATATTTCCATAGGATGAAAACAGCAATTTCCACTTAGCACGATGACAGTTTCAGATGCTTGATCCGTTATTAGGCATAAAATTAACGGATTTTATCAATCTCAAATATGGGATGATTGCATGCAGATACTGAGGTGCAAAATGCACAAGCCTAAGAAGATGTGTATGTAATTTAGCAAGATTTAAAATCTTATCTTCACACAAATTTGTCATACTTACAAATGCCTGCCTTATGAATTGAAAAAATAATAAGAATTATATGTATTTTGAATAAGAAAGTTTTTATTATCCCCATCACGTGGATGCAGAGTGGATTTCATGCAAAGAGGGAGGGGGAGCCCCTGTTTTAGCTATTTTTCCTGTCCTGCTGTCCTTTCTCCTGCATTTGCCTAAAGGCTCTCAGTAAATTACACTCCAAGTAAATGACTGTAATTTACCCGTTGAATTCCCTTGTTCAGGAAAAGCACACACCACACATTCCAGCGTTTCCACAGCTCAAATTTACCATTCTCGGTGTCAAGAACAATCCACGGGCAGTAATTTGAAACTGTTTGAGCCTTCAAATAAGGGAAATTAGAAATGTTTTGAGAGCTAAGATTTTCAGTGAGGAGATAAAACCTGATAAAATCTGTAACAGTTCAATTCCTTCTCCTTTCTATTTATGAGCAGGGCATTAACGGTTCTGCTCAGCACCCTCGCCCGGCCCCGCGCCGATCCTGCCCAGGAAGCCACACTGGTAATAAACGGGAAGCGTTCTTAATGAGGGAAAAATTTTTAAAGGCCTAACAACAAAAACAAATGCAGAGGAACGACCTTCCAGCAGAGCCGAGCAGCAGCACAGCGCCGAGTCCCGATCCACCCGTGGCCAAACTCCCTCAGCTCCGCCAGGAATTCCCCCCAAATTCCTGACTAGGCTTAAATTCAGCCATTTGTTATCCGACGGCTCAACCCTGACAACAGAGCTGAGGCTGTACAGCTGGGCAAATCTCGAAATTAAAATATTCTATAAAACAGGATTTTAATTAACGTCTAGAGCGATTAAAGCAGAGAAATCCATACATGCTGGTGATGAATTATCCCACGCGGCTGCGGGGAATGTTCTGGGCCCGGTGACGGATTCGCTGCCCGGGCAGACACAGACACCACCCCGCGCAGACCCCGCCGCTCTCACGCTCCGTAACCGCAACCGCCTATTTCACTCTGTCTAAAGGCAGGTTTTCATATGGTAAAACTGTTATAAATCCTCATTATCCTAAATAAAATTACAGCACTTTAAACATTTCCAGGGAGAACATTCTCTCTTCTAAACAACTACCTTAGCGAGTAATAGGAAGCAATATGGTTGCACTTGTGTCACAGTTGGAAGTCTTTTTAAACTGTCGCCCTGCTAGCAAACCAATTCTACATATTAAAATGAATGGATTGCTTATTTCGAGAGGAAAAATCATTTATAAAATCAAGACCATTATTAAGATACTGTGACTTATTTCCACTCCAGAGTGCACGAGAAACAGATAAATGCAGCAACCTATGCAGCCTGAAATGTCTTTTTTTTGATGCCACAATTTTCTTTTTCAAATGAGTCATCCATGCGTACAAGTAAATTAAAAATTGATCTAGATTCCACATGCAAGGAGCTGAAGTTTTTACACGTTTCCATATTATAAACAAGTACAGAGCTTGCAAACATCTGGCTCCAGGCTTTTATTTCTGAAACAGGAGAGATCTCCCTCCTGCCCCCCCTGCTCGACGCTGGCAGTGCCAGAGATGAACAGGCAGGATTTTGGCTGGGTGCTGCAGCCACACCCGACCTGCAGCAGGTCACTTTAATTTCTAGGGTAGATCTGACTGACCTCCTCAGGAGTTGTCATCTTACTCCAGAATAACACCCTGCTCTGGCCATATCGCCTATTTATTCAGGACCCTTTAACAGATTAGTTGTTTGGATTAAATCTAATCAGAGGTTCAGTTAACACCCCACAGCAGGTTTGGGAGCATGCACCTTGTAGTCACTGAGTAAATTATAGGATCCCTATAATTTGATGAGAACATGTGGGCATTTTTCCACAAGCTCATAAATTACTGATTGCTTTTTGTAGGTTCCATTGATACTAATGCGTGCTTCCCTCCACGGCTCTGCCCCAGATTGTTGCTGGCACAAACATCGCCACTTGGAAACCCAGTAAATTACAGAAACATGTTTAATCATGAGGTTTAAAAACTTTGCACATTAATGATGGGGAAGGCTGCGGTTCTTGAGCTTGCTGCAAACAGCCTCGCTGTGGGTTGCCCAGGGCAAAAGGCTTCCAGCACAGATCTGCTTTCCAGTACAATGGCGTGGCTGGGATTAGCACAGGAGACCCCTCTGATGGGCTTTTCCCCTGCGAACTCTTACCCACCAGCATTTCCATTTTTGTCCTGCTTGGTCCCACTCCCCAAACCAGGCAGCAGCCTCTGCACACATTGCACCTCGTGCAAACCTCATTTCAATGGAAAAGGCAGCTAATAATAAAGCAATTATAGCTGCTCAACTAAGAAACTGCCAGTTTTGCTGTTGTCTTTTTTTAAATCATTGAAAATTTCTCTGTTAATTTCCAGCCATTTGTAGAATCTTTTTCCATAATTGCAAACCTGGATGGATTGTTTCTAGAAGTTGAACCATGGCTGATGCCAGCAGAACCTACGAACACATAAAAGCTTCAGTTTCTAATGTCACCATCAAGCCAAAAACAATTACACCCATTTGAATTATGGCAACCAATAAACTTAGATAATCACCATATGCAACATAACATTTTGGCACTTGAACTAAAAACTCTTGTAGACAACTATAGATTGCTGCTAATGTTGAGCGTTCTTGTCCTACCCAAGGCTGCCAATAGAAATGCCAAAGCTGCTGAATGCTGCTCATCCTCGTAATGTTGTCAGTGAATGGCACATTCACACAGCCCCCAATCCTCTCTTCCCAGGCATGGTCTTCTCCAGCTGCAGCTTAATTTCCTGTGACTTGCCTAATTACTGTAATTAAGGATTAATTGCCATTAATTATTCACACATAAGCTCATCGCAAATCATGGGGTAAATGTCTTATGAAAGCTGCCATACAAGCCATGTATAAACACACTGGGATGCTCCAGGCAGGAGAATCTATCACTCAGCCCTGAAGCAAATCTCTGTGCTTCTCTTACAAAAACAGCTATAACTCTCCGAAACTCGACAGTCTTCCCAGGTAAGCATTAGGTTACAGAGCATGTTTTCCTGTGGAAGCCACAACGGTTTTATTAGTACTATAAATGCTGTTTTATCTTTCCAACTGCTATTTTTATGTTTCCATTTTTATTCTACGGTGCTCAGTTTAGGACAAGCGTTTGCTGGGAGGAGGAACGCTGGCCTGGCTGTGCGGCGGTGCCGTGCGACGGAGCCGCGTGCCAGGGACAGCCCGGCCTGCCACGGGAACCCCACGTTCCCAGCCACCTTCCCAGCGTTTGCCTGCTGAGAGTGCTCGGCGCCAAACACCCTCTGAGAGAGCAGAACGTCCTGCCAGGCAGGGCCAGGAAAAGCCCAAAGCCCAGCAAAGGTGCTGGATCTGACGGAAACAAACCGGGAGCGGCGATGGAATGAGCCCAGCGTTACCTGGCTGCCCTGGGCCTTCCTCTGCTTTAGTGTGACTGTCGGCCATCCCCGTGCAAAGCAGCCTAAAGGGTGAAGCAGCTTTCTTTGTACGTGCACCAAGATAACATGGGGCGTCGGCAGCGTGGGCACGTGGTGCTGGCTGATCTGCACGTGGCAACCAGAGGGGCACCAAAGGCAGGCCCCCCTTCCCCAAAACTGTGCATTACTGTCAACCCCCCAGTTCCTTCACTGCCAGGTTTGAAACTGTACAAGTTTGATTTAACAGAACGAACCGCAGTGCTGGGGTGTGCTGCGCCAGGAGTCAAGGAGATCCTACATCAACGCTTGCGTTACCACTGAAACACTGCCCCAGGAAATTTAAGTGTACGCAGGCAGAATGTTGCTCTAATTGTTATGTTAGTACCTTCTGCAGCAAATTAATGCATGAAACATTTTCATTTCGGTACATAAGTTTGTGTGTCTGAGTTAAACATTTATGTTAATGGACCTTCTGGCAGATCTGTAATGTTTCAAATACTCTTGTAGAACAGCTTTTTCTAAATACATCATTTAGCAGTTCTTTCCCCATTTTCTACCTGATCTGGGGGCATGCAGGAAGAGAAACTATTTCACAGTTTTAAAAACCTCCTGCTTGAGTAACTACAAACTCAGCTGCATTCAGGCAAGGTAGCAATTATGCCTGCACCGCCAACAGCGATGTAGGATTGTATTAAAAAAAAATTAAATAAAAGGCACACTAATAGCCAGCATATGCTGCAATCATAACACCCTGCATCAGCACGCTGTGCTCCCCAGCCCCACTGCCGGCACCCATCCTGCTCCCCATGGACCACGCCAGCCCCGAGCACCCCGCGGGGCTGTGGCCGGTGCCCGGGTGCCCGCCCGTGCTGGCAGGACCTGCCCGGGGCTGCCCTCGCCCCCAGCACGGCTCCTGGACACTGCCACCGTGCCGGCTGCCCTAGAAACCCTCCCCTGATCTCCATCCTGTGACTCTGACAGGAGGACACGCTCACGGTGTTGGGATGGCTGCCAGGATCCTGGAGCGTGCCAGGACGCAGCGCTGCGGGGCACGGAGCAGGAAAGGTGCCCTCCGACCCTGCAGGTGCCCATCAGGCTGGGGCTGATGGGCATTTCTGTTTGGTGGGAACACGTGCCAGAACATGGCTTGGGAGGGGTGAGGGCTGCCCCAGGCTCTCCCCCAGCCCATACCAAGACCTCTCAAATGTAGGAATGGGTCTCGGCCCATCCCAATGCCTGAGGCTGCCTGTGGCCCTGGTCCCACGTCTGCTAAATTGGTATTTCCCTTTCTCTGGCCACCTTGTTACTCAGGCATCTGCCAAGCTCTGCCATGTCCCACTCCATTTATGGCCTACCAGCTCCTGTGACCTGGGTAATTAGGATTTATGTGTTAATTGGAGTAAATACAAAGATGGGAGTCACAGCCATGAATTCCCAAGTGCCATTGAGGAAGATGCTTAGCAGAGCAGTGCTGAGCCCAGCATGGCTGTGCACCACAGCGCAGGGCACAAGGGGGAGCGGGCAGGAGAGTGCCCCTGCAGCCAGTCTGCCCCAGGCTGGGGCAGTACCCTGACCCCAGTTCCCATGTTCTGACCACAATTCCCATGTTTCTGGGCCACGTGGCCAAGGATGGTGAAGGCTTTCTTGGGAGGTAGGCATGCAGCACGGAGCAGAAGTGCAAAGCAGAGCCTGCTTGGGTGTGAGTTAATGTTCCTGAAAATGCCTGGAATAAGCCCAGGTTTTACAGCCACAGCAGCCACAGGCAGGGCCCAGGGAAGGGGCACATGGGGAAAGGTCACTGCCAAAGGCCGAGCGCTGGACTGCACCTGGGGTGAGCCACCCCTGTCCCTCCTGCCTGCCCAGCTCTGCGGGGTCTGGGAGCCGGGAGCTGGCTGGGGTCTGGGGTCTGGGGTCTGGGAGCTGGGAGCTGGCTGCTGCTCCAGCGGGGAGGGACCCACACAGGCTGCCCGACCTGGCACACGCCGAGTCAACCGACAGCTGCTGCACCGAGGGCAGCCAGACCTGCGGCGTGAAACCTCCCCCAGCTCCCAGCCCACTGTCCCTCTGAAAACAGTACCTGCAAAAACTGCAACTGCTCTGACAGAAGCACCATTATGCTTGAAATATGTGGCTAAATATTACACAGTAAAAGCATTTCCCCTCTAGAATTAATTACATTTCACTTCCCCCCCTTTCATACGTAAAGGCTTTCACTGTCCAGGAAAGGGGGCCTCCTCTCCCCGGCAGATATGAAATTTGGCAAGCCTCATTTATCCTGAAATTTATAATTCAACAGACACTTTTGCTAACACTTCTTGATAACATTGCAGCAGAAATGCAAGTCTTAATTCCTGGGCATGGGAGGCTGAATGTAAATGTAAAAAATACTCTTATTTTTTTAAATTCTGCTTTTAAATCTTACACTCTGCATGGTTTCCAAATCAGTTTAAACTTTCCTGGAAACTTTTATCATAAACAGTCCTGCTCCATAATTTGATGTTTTTAAATGAAAGCATCCAAGCTAATCTATACAAATTAACAGATGTCCTCCTGAAACAGTTAGAAACAAAGAAATGCAGATGCGAACATCATCAGCATCCAAATGAGCTTATTGTAGGACCCTTTAAGGCACATCTGAGCAGAGCTCCAGCCTGTACTCTACCTTTCAACTTGCAAATGACAGTGTCACCAAACACTGTCCTTCCATCAATCAAGCTGGGTCATGAATATACAAAAGGCAGCCGAGAAGCTGGCTACCTCCTGCAGTTCAACTTGCCCTAATTATCTGGGCCTTTCTTTTTGTTCCCTGGAAGGGTGCACTCCCAGTCAGCTGCTGGGCAGCCCCGGGCTCGTTGCGGGAGGTTCCGCACGCTGACCCTCCCGCGGACAGCCAGCGCACGGGAAATGTGAGCACCAAATGTCATCTTTCTTATTCATCATTATAAAACTTCCCTCCCCTTTCAAAATACCAATCTGCTGCCATTTTCAGACCCTCCCCCGCACCCCTCCAAGCTGTCATTCCCAGCGCTCGCTGCCAGTCGAGTGAATTAGCATCCTAACTGATGTGCTGTTATTCTCCCGTGCAGCCCTCGATGCGGTAACTAATGACCTCCCCCCAGAAAATCCAGCCGGCCGCCAGCTCCGGCTGCTCCCTCCCCGACGTGGGAGCCGGCGAGCCGGGACCGCAGCAGGAGCAGCCTTTCCCGGGGAGAGCAGCTCGCGGCGCCGCATCCCGGGAAAACCGGCACAAACGCGCTGCTGCCATGTGCCAGCGGCAGGAGCCCGAGGCTCCCGGGCCACCAAGCCCAAGCAGCGTCACCGCAGTGCCCGTGCCAGCCCCAGGACCCTCCCCTGGCAGCAGAGCCGTGTGTGGCAGGGGCTGGACGGAGCCCAGCCCGCGGGTGCCCGCCTGCCCTGCTGCCGGGGCACCGGGGCACCGGGGGCCCTGCTGAGCCCGACTGACCGTGCCCCGGAGCCCGGGGTGTGCCAGAGGTGCCGAGGCACCCCAGCGGGCTGAGGGGACACTGCCTGGTCCCCCTGGCAGCTCTCCCTCACAAATGCCAGCCCTGAGCTCTGGGGGACAGACGCTGGGCTGAGGCACTGACCCCACCGTGCCCCAGGGCTTTGACCTGGAACCCCTCAGCTCTGTACCAGCAATTAATTTCTGTCCTTTACACTTTTTCCAGGACATTTTAGATCACTTGATGCAAACAAAGAAGCACAAGCTCTCCTGCCTGCCCCTGGAGACACAGCCATGTCCGGGAGGGCAGCGCCCCAGCTCCAGGTGCCACTGCCATGGCGAGGGGCACGAGTGACCCGTGGAGCCCCCACGGACGTGCTGCCCTTGCAGCCAAGGGGGCTCCTGCCCTGGCTTGATGTGGGGTCATTGTAACAGGGAAGGGACAGTCTCCAGATGAGGAGCAGGGGCTTCACAAGTGGAGGCCCAGATCAGCATTTCCTGGTGCCCACGCAAGGCCACAGCGCTGCCGTGCCCGTCTGCACCCCTGCTCCGGGCACTGTGCCACGCTCCGGGCACTNAAAAGAATTTTGAAACTGAAAGGCAATTCATGTAAGTGAAATACTTCCATGCCTGAAATTCCCTGTAGGACCCCAGAAACTCTAGAAGCATGGAGCAGGGAAGAAATCTTCAAATCCCTCTTTCGGAATTGAAATCACTTTATAGACTACCAGAGTTGGAATAAATGTGGGAGGAATTTTAATGACTGCAGGTATTTCCTGCCTATGAATGATTGCCACCTGGTGAGAGGGTTGATCCTGGGGGTGGGAATGCCCAGAGTGGGCAAAGCCCTCTCGCCCACCCTCCAGCCGCTGGGCCCCCAACTTTGGCGAGCCCTGGCCAGCCCTGCAGTGCTCCAGGCACGGATATCGTGAGCCCGGTGGATCTCTGGGCACAGGTAACGTCAGCCCTGCAGTGGCATCAGGATCAGCCCTCACCAGGAGCCGTGCAAACACCCACAAAGGGGTCTTGGCCGCAGACAGGAGAGCTGTGACCCCACAGAATCTCCCTCTGTCCGGGCACCAGTGGGCACCGAGCGTTCCCACACATCCCTTCTCAGAGCTGCCCACAGAGCAGCAAAGTTAGGGAAAGTTACTCCTGGAAATGACCTTTAGAAGGATAATTTATGACATAGAAATGAAAGCAAAAATAAAATCTGCATCCCTAATTTCTCTTTCCTTTCAAAGCCGGGTCTCTGACTCCACAAACTGTGTTATATATGTTTACATTTCTATAAAAGCAAGTGCTCCTCGGAGGAGCAGCGAGGTAATTCACATTTGCATCATGTGTAGCTATGATAAATAATAAATATGGAGCTGATAAATGGTACTGTGCAACTGGAAGACCTATTTTTTATTGAATGGCTGACTAAATACTCATGTAAAAGTCATAACTTGATGCTTCTTTTACCCTGGGGCTGCAGTAATTTATTGTTGTAATTTATATGCACTGCCTTGGTGAGGGGACAGTTTTAGCCCAGCCCAGGGACTGTCCTGTCCCTTTGGGTGCAGGAGGGGGTCCCAGGGGATGTGCAATGAGCAGAGAGGTGTGATGGGTCAAACCACGGTGTTTGGGGTGAGATGGTGCCAGGAGAGCAGGGGAACAGTGAGCACAGTCCCCCCTGGCACCACGTGGAGCTGTGGGGCAGTGTGTGGTGCATGGCCTGTGGTTGTGGCAGAGCAGAGGGACTGTCCTGCCCAGGACCCCAGCACGGGGTGACCCACGGGAGGGGATCTCCAGCACCACCAAACCCACACGGTGCTCTCACACCGTCAGTTCATGCTCCTGACCTCGCACGCACAAACACCCCTGTGCACACACCCCTGCACATCCCAGCACGTCCCCAGGTGAGAGCAGGAGTCTCGCCGCTGTCCCAGGGCTGGGCCCCTCTCGTGGGCGTGGGATCTCAAGCCCACTCAGACCAGGACGTTCTGGCTGTGCCCACCCTGCACTGGCTGCACTGTCAGCCTGGAGACTGCGACTGGAGCAGGAGAAGTGAGGTCCATAAAGCAGAGAGCTGCTGCCCGGGCTGGAGACAGCAACAATAAATCCTGCTGTGTACAATGGCTCAAACTTGTCTTTAAAAAATGTCCAGAGAAAAACCTCACCCCTCCCAAAACACAAGTCGGCCCCATTGCTGCTAACAATCAACAGGATTAATTGGAGAAGGAATTTAAGAAATCTATTTCAGCAATATTGTGCCTTTGATAATTTAGAGGCAGCCATGATACCACGATTTGTACATGACAGTCATATGAAATAATAAACCTTGCTAGCTATAAACATTACCAAATTCTGACACTATTGATTTATTATGTCTAACAGTGACATCAAACCGAACAACTGACAGAAACAATGTTACAGCTTTAAGAGCAGTTTGTCAACGATTAATTCTGCCAAACGGGGTTTAGTTTTATGCTGGGACTGCTTGTCTAGCAGTTGTCAATCCAAGCAAAAATTACTACTGCCACACGTCTGCTCCCGCCAGCCCGAGGCGCCGCTCCGCTAGCCCTCATTACCCCGATCACCGTGAATACAGATGCAGGGCCAGTCCCTATTTAATATGCGTGTTAATTATGCAAATTATTAATTGGGCTGGTGCTTGAGGACTTGTGTTTATGCCCAGATTAGAGTCAATAACTGTATCACACAGCATTTTAAGGCTGACCTGTGACAGAAATAAAGCTGTGCTGAAAGCGACGTGTTCTGCTGCGGCTCCTCGGGGCGGCTGTGAGGCTCCAGCACCGCCCAGGACCGGGATCGGGATCCCTCCCGTCGGCACCTGCCTGGCACCATGGGCTTGTTGGCTCCCAAACAGATCCTCATCACACTCCCGACCTTTTCCAGGTATTTTATAGCCATTTTCTCTTCCAACAGGAAGGTGGGTTTGTGCTACTTCTATTGCACTGTCAATACGAAGCGTGTGACATGATGCTACACGCTGTAAATTTGTTTGATTTTTTAAAATCAAATACATTTAAAGGTGCAAAGATCGAGGGTGAAGCTACGAGGCTTTTCCAATTAAAATTTACAGCAGACAATGTTGTAAATTTTATACAGTTGTAATGCTGGCTGCAGTTGTGCTGAAATGGGAACTATTGATCAGCCTGATTTCCCAGGATACAAGAGGGGGAAGCAAGGTATTGCACCAGCAGAAACAAAACTTTCATTTGTAAAGCCTTCTATTATACTTTACTGCCCTCATTTGGTTCCAGATGCATCTCTCTTAGCAGGAGAAATAAGGTCACAGCCTCTTCCCCAAAGAACACGGGAGCAGAGGAGGTGAAGGGGAGCTCCTCGACAGCCCTGCACCGCGGCTCTGCCGGCTCGCCCGGCACAGGAGCGGGGCCAAGGGCAGGGGCACAGGGGTCACCGGGGCCCCAGGACCTGCACCCAGAGTGACCAAGGGGCCCCAAACACAACACAAGGGCTGTGGGCCCTGCGAAGTCCTTCTGGGAACAGCGAGGCAGTGTCTCCAGCAAAGATGAGATTTACAGACACATCCAGCCCGATTCCCAGGCAGGAGATGCCCGGTGGAAGCCTGGGGCTGTGACCAGGAAGAGGGCACCCAGGCCAGTGGTGTGGAGGGACTCTCTGGGGCCAGACCATGTTCCAGCTCTGGGTTCCAGCCCCACCACGCCCTGCCGGCCACGACTGCTCCTCCTCACCACCAAAGCACAGGGAAGGGCCCTGGCTGGCAGCACTTCACCCAGGGTGCTGGTGCTGCCGCGGGGGGCTGGACTCAGGCGCACCCAGGCACAGGTCCTGGGACACGGGTCTGCTGTGTGCAGCGTCCCACGGCACCGGGCTGCTGCCAGGGCAGCTCCTGTGGCCACGGGGCAGCACCCGGAGGTGCCCCAGTCTCCACCACAGAGCAGATACCCGCTGCATTGGTCACCACCCCAGCAATGCCAGCCTCCTCCTCTCCTGCCTCAGCTTTTAGTACAATCCCACATATGGTCCCTTCTCTACGGACACCACAACTGATTTTAAGGGAAAGTCTGGCACCAACAGCACTGCTGCCTAGCCAACAGCTCTGTTAGTCCTCACTCAGAGAATTTACATATGAATTAATGCCACCTTCACACTGAAATACGATGTTCTCGTTCGGTTAGACATTTTCTGCACTTCTTGCTTCGCTGCAGCCCCACGGCTGTGCCAGACCCCGGGTGCTGAGGTTTCTAGGAACACTCACGCTGGCTCCCATGCAGGGATGCTCCTCACCTGGGTTCCCCCACAGCCACCATCACCTTTTCCAGGACAGGGTACCCACCACCGAGTGCTGGGGCACCAAAACCCATCACCTCCTGCAGCAGTGCCGGGAGGAGACACGGTCCCTGTGAGCCACCGGCTGCACCCAGCGCTGCCTGGGGAGCTCAAACCTGCCGTGTCACCTGCCTGAGAGCAAGTGAATCCAAAACACAAACAACAAAGCCAGAGCTAAGTTAAAAGGAGAAAAAAAACAGACAATGGATGATCCTAATAATGGGAAAAGATAACAAAGCCCCTGGATCCCAGCATCTGGCACTAAATGCACTTCTCTGTAAACTGAATGGCGGCTCCCAAACTGCGCCAAGCATCACTCCTCTGCCAAGGCAGTAAACAGCTTTTATCAGCAATAATGATGGCATAATCCCAGCTAAAAAGGAAAGTAACATATGGCAGCAGCCCTCCAAACCCCATCCCGACAAAGTAGGGGGCATTTTTATTACAGCGTCCACTTGCAGAAAACCTGCCAGCCTCCTTCTCTCTTTTCTCCTCTTTTTTTACAGGTTATCATCTTCGCTGTTTGAGCCGAATGTGGCATTTGGGAGTTTTAAACTAATGAGTTCATTTTTCTAGGAAAAAAAAAAAGAAGAAAAAACAGAGGGAGCTTCGATAGACAGGAGAGACAGGATACCCAGAACTGACAGGAGACACCAAGCCCAGCCGGGCTGGGGAAGGGAACATTCAGGCCTAACAGGGCTGGGAAATACATGCTGCTAAGGGGCCACGTTATTTCAAATACTGCCGCACAGTTTAGGCTTAAGTGCAATGCAGTGTTTGGAAAACAAACACATGGGAAGGAATAATTCAGCCCTGACGCAATTTTTTTCTCTAATGCTGTGATACGTTACATAAGAGTACTGCTAATAGGTCAGGTGTATAGCAGGGCAAATTTTGTTTACAAGCTGATTTCAGAACCAAAATGAATCTAACATTATTAACCTTTTTTAATGGTTGGCATTCTCATTTATATTTGCGGATCTAATATTCACAAAACTGATTTTAAGGCCAGCTGCGTATTTATCAAGAGCAGAGTGAGATGGTGTAGAAGGCATCGGGTGGACGACGGAGAGTTGGTGTCACATGGTCTCACCTTTAATTGATAGAGCAGGGGCTCATTTTCCCTTTCTTTTATGATTTGCTGGAATACCATCTCTAAGTAAAGAAGAGATTCCAATCTCACTTTGGCTCTGCAATCTCATCACGCAATTATTTGAAAACATTACGATTTGCTAATTATCATGCTAATTATTTTGCCCTATACATTTGCCATCATGTTGTACAATTAAACCCAGAGCCAAAGCTTTGTTTGCACCATGCAAACACGGATGTGATTGGGAACAAGAGGGGAAAAATGGAGGAATGCACTAATATTTTTTTGACATCTTTACCTATAAATATTTTTTCAGACTGAAAAATGTATCTAATAGCCCCACTCGCTGATGTGCACTGCAGTTTACCACAGTGTCTATATTTCTGTTGTCAGTTTTACAGTATCTCCCTTCATTAAACCTATCAAGTTTTCCTTTTGATCATGCAACCAAGGCCAGAAGACAGATATCTTCCTGGAACAGAGCAGTCTGCCAAGTCTTTCACAAGCCCAGCTTTAACCTCCCTATTGATTTTCTCAACACTGCAGCCATTCATTGTTTGTGACATTTGGCTGTCGGCTCTTTAACACCCTTCAACCAAATCAATTTCATATTTTTGTCAATGCCCTGCTAGAGGATGAGCAGAATGGGAAGAGACTTAGCATGATTTAGAATGTTGATTTTCTAGAGCGGTTTTATCTGTAGTTTTTACAAGCCTTATAAAGTTAATTCAACATGTTTATTTAAGCATATGCAATAAATTGGGAAAGAAGAGCTACTAGAGTAAAGTTTCAAATTCCCCAAATCTAATTCATGAAGGAAACTAAATTATTATATCAATGTCAGTAAAAACAAATGTGCCGCCATCCTGTTCCCTCCAAACCCAAACCACACCGAGGCGGGTCCCTGCCCAGCCCAAACCCAGGGGACTGCTAACACACAGCCACAGCTTCAACCCAACAACCCAGTGCCACCAGTGCTGCTGTGATGACTCTGTCACCCCCCGGCCGTGGGAAGGAGAGGCAGCAGAATGCCGAGACGGGACCTCCACGTTCAGCCCCAGCCCCATTCCTCTCCAAGCCCAAACCCCGTCATGCTGGCCCACACCCAGGGGTGCCTTTTGGGGACTGAAGATGCTCATGGCCAGGCTGGGCTTTCCTATGTTTCCAGCTGGGCAGAGATGTGCCAAGGCTCACACACATCGCCCCGGAGTGTGCCCAGCCCCCGAGCAGCAGATACTGTAGTGGGGATCATTTTACACAACATTTTCACCTGACAGACCAGCGGCATTAAATGTGGATTAGCAGCCTGGCAGCTTGAACAGCTTCTTCAGAGCCAGTAGCTCCATGGTGTAAATATGTATTTAGGGCACTTGCAGGCTGCGTGTTCCATGGCAGCGGCTCACGCTCGCGCTCCTCGCACACCTGGATTTATGCCGTGCTCATCAGAAGGCCTGCAGACACTGTGGGCTCGGCAGATACTGCTGTGGAGGCACTTACTGCCTGCAGTGATCTGAGCTGATCTTTTGTGTGTGTCCACACATCCCCTCACCCGGCTGGTTCAATCTCCAGCCCTCAGGAGCCACGTCCAGAGAGGACAGGAATGCTCTTGCCAAGCAGGACGAGGGACGTGTCCCCTGTCCTACCCCACTGCAGAGGTCACACTCCCGCACATGGCCCCGGCTCCTGGGGAGCAGGGACTGTCCTTCGCAGCCTTCCCTCTATTTTTAACTGCTGATAAATTGGAGAGACTCTTGGTTAAACCGTGTGGGTTTCAAGGACGTGGAGGACGGGGATGGCAGCAGTTGACACTTCATTGCATCAGAGATGCAAGCGGGAGGGGACTCCCGAGTCCCGCCAGGGCGGCCGGAGGGGACGGGCAGGGCTGTTCTCATGCTGCCCGTGCCCCTCGGGGTGCCCAGCCCCACGGTGCCGTGGCACACACCCCCGTGCAGGGCGAGGGGCTGTGCCCCGTGGCCCAGCAGCTTTCTGGAGATGTCCCCTTTGTGGACAGGAGACAGCCCCTGTGAGGCTCCCCTGGATCCATCCCTCTGGCTGCACAAACCCTCCAGGGTGGGGGCCCTACCAGCACCACACCTGACTGTACGTGGGAAAAGGCCTGATGAGAAATGAATTTGAAAAACCAATTGTAAAAAATAGTTTCAAAGTCCCTCAGCCTTGCCCCCAGGGAAGGAGGACATGGTGTGTTTAAAATACTGTGCTTAAAATAAAAAATATTCTCCGTGCTGGCAACCCATTTTGCTGGGTTCCTGATATTGCTGTTTCCAAGACCACAAGAGCCAGACCCCCTCCTCCCCAGGGACACCACAGGACTCGAGAGCCAAGGTTAAAAATAAAGCTTTCAGGATGGTTTCCCAGCCTGGCATCCTTCAGATGCAGACTGCACCCAAACCAGCCTCTGCTAAACCTCTGCTTATGGAGGGATGGGATGGGATGGGACGGGTAGATGGATTCCCATGCATGGTGCCCAGAGAAGGGAGCAGGAGCATCTCTCTCCTGCAGCTGAAACAAGAACAGGACCCGGTGGGAAGAGAGCTTGGAGGCTCCTGACAATGTCGCCCCTCTCAGCCCAAGTCAGCCCTCTCTGAACAAAGGCATTTCCTCCTGGTCCGTGAGCCATCCCAGCTCATCCCAGCACACCCAGAGGGACCCCAGCACCAGAAAGTGTCTGCAGGAGGGGATGGCACCCCTTGACTCCCCATGGCCAGAGGGGGGTCCCGCAGTGGGGGTGGCAGGGCACAGCAGCACAGCCCCCCAGAGCTGCTCACAGCAAACACAGGCAGACTCTACCTGTGGAGAGAAAAGGCGTTTGTCTCATAGCTCTGCGTGTGTCACGTATGATCTCAACCCGCTCCTTCACCAGGGAGCCTTCCCAAAACCTCACCTGGCTCCCAGCCCCGTGGGACAGCTGCGGGTGGCCAGAGGTGCCAGGACAGCTGAGCCCGGGGATCCAACAACCCCTGTGGATTCTGGCACAGGCTCCCTCTCCCTGCTCCAGGGCGACCCACAGCCTCTCCTGGCTTTTAACCTGAGCCCTGCCACCTTTTGTGAGTCTGCTCTCACACTATTTCCCACTGCCACAATACCAACGTCGGCAGTAGTCCAGGAGAGAAACATCTGCCTGGTTTAACAGCAAAACCTGTGGAAACCTAGAGGGCTGGCAGCTGGGGTAAATGATTGTGGCTTCACAACTGGCACCAGATGAGGATCTGCCCCAGGGTCCGGAGGTGGCCAGGCTGGGGCTCAGGCCCTTAGTGGTGTTTGATCAGAGCTGCCTTTCAGTGTCACAATGAGGAAATGCACACAGACTTCATTCTTTTAAATCAGGGGTTTTCAAAATTGTAGCAGAAACCTGTCCAGTCTTGAGTGGAAGAATTGAAGGATCAAATGATGAGCAAAGGGGGCTGTGAGGGGGAGCGTTACCTGTCCCCATCCCCCTGACACCTCCGCTGCCCACAAGCTGGGGCCATCATGCCAAAATGGCCCTTATCAGATGGACCTCCAGGCAGGAGAGGCTGCTCCACACCGGGATCAAGGAGCTCCCAAAATACCAGAAATACAATGGGAAGCATTTTTCATGCCCAATGGAGCAGCAAAAGAGCAGCCTGAAAAATGCATTTTAATATATTTACTATCTTTTTTAGCTTTTTAGACCAGATAGGAAGAGGGAGAATTTCTTGCCACAGCCCCAGAATATTTTGCTATTCCCGTGTTGTTTTACTGTGAGATTTTTCCCACTGTGCCCCAATATACTAATTTTTTCAGCTGCAGTGTGTTTGCTTTGATGATGCCTTAACCTAGAAATAGTCTGCAGTTGTTTACCCACTGGTAGAGCTTCAAATATTATATTCTCACATTTTTAAATCAGTGCAGACACCTGAGACAAAAAGTGTCCCAAAAGCTGCCTACAAGAGCTACATGCTGGTCACTCTTTCTTGTCAAGGTTGATTTATTGCCTCCTTGCTGTTCAATTTCACATTTTGTCCTCATCATATCCGTGGCTCATGATCATTCTAGGCTGACCCTTGTAGGGCAGGCAGGGAATATTGATAAAACAATTATCTGTTAGCCGTTCATTTGATTTTCCATTTCAATTACGGATTGCACGAGGCAAAAGGAAAAAGATTGCATCATTGATTTTTCTACCTTACAACAGTAAAGAGTTGCTTTGATGGTTATAAAATGAATGCAACTCAACCATGCTTTTAAAGGTCATATTTTTTGTTTTACTATATTTCTTAAAAGCCTTAATATATGCAACTGTACGGGGGGGAATGCCCATATCATCAGCTTGGATAACCAGATACAAAGCACACGCACAAACACACACAGAAACACGGCTAAAAACCCTGCTCTAATGTATTTACAATAAATCTGATCTTCCCCAGCAACGCCTCGGCATCACTCGGGAGCCCAGCGCCGGCCTGCGGGGCCTCTCCTCGCGTGGGGCCGGCAGCATTCGGGAGCCGCGGCTCCGAGACCGCCGGTGCCAGCGCTGCCCGGGAGGGGACAGAGCCGCGGGGCCAGCCCGGGGCAGGGAGGGGACACAGCCGCGGTGCCACCTCTGCCACCCCTGTGCAGGGAGGGGACGCAGCCGCGGGTAACTCCATGCTCCATGAGTGCTCTCCTGAGGGATGCCACCGGTGCCACCCCTGCCCGGGGAGCGGTGCGGGGACACAGTCGCGGTGTCCCCGCCAAGGAGGG
>VZTG01004286.1:311250-336250 GCA_013397845.1 Melanocharis versteri
GCCGCTGGCCGCTGGCCGCGCAGCGGTGCGGGACGGTCACGCTGCCGCGGGAGCGCGGCCGAGCCCGCGGCTCCATCACGGTTCAGCGCCCCGCACCGCTCCGGGGGATTTTCACATGGCCGACCCTCGGAGAAGTTCAGCCTTTGATCAAGGTTTAGCGTGCCTGGAGTGGCCGCGGAGCAGGAAAGGGCTCCCATTTTCTGTGTCACAGGGTGCCGGTGCTGATCTCCTTAAAGCCCCAGAGTTTTCTTCCAAGACTGGATTACGCTCAGCAATTAAGGTAATGAACTGGCTGAGGTAACAAAGCATAATGATCTCTTTTGTCCTCTGAATGCTTATGAACTCGCTCCCTCACAATAGTCTGGAATGCAGAGCTTTCTCCAACACCGGGGCTTAAAACTGTGTAAAAATGATTACTTCCATTATGCCTTCATGGCTTGACATTTTTAATTTAAACACCTGTAATATTTAAGCATACTTCTCAGAACCCAAATACCCGCTCTCAAAGAATGCTAGCTTACATTCCTGCAATATTTTGACATCTTATGAGTATTATTTTAATGCCTGAAAAGATAATGTGATGAATCCATTGCAAATATATCAAAATATGTGTATAGAGGACTGTTGCTCGCGTTTTGTTTGAAAACAATGGATTTTTCAAAACAAGGCACAACAGCTGAGCGAGCAGTCAGCATTTCATCAGGCACTCTGTCGTGTCAATAAGGAACCACATTGTCTAGGCATATGTGCAAACGCAACACAACTTTTGCTCCAAACCAGCCCTTTTCTGTGATATCAAACCCTGCCATGCTCACTGCCACCCCTCCCAGCACAGGGTGTTTTGATGCAGCTATTTCACTTTTTTAAAGCATTTACTTAAGGTTTTATTTATTTATTTTGAAACATCTGGCTACTACTTCTACATTTTTCTCAAAATTTTTGCATGATATAAACCTTCTGCACTGCAGAATCTGCTGCACTCTGATCTTTCATCTTAACACATTTCCAGCCCCAAATTTCACTTCAATCTCACCTCATCTCTCCATACTACATTAACCCCTGGCAATTGCCTTCCAAATGACCCCATTAAGCTGTAATTGCCTCAGCAGGCCTGCACTTTCGCTTGTAATTCTGTACCTCTCATCTCCCAGACGTTCTCTCAGCATCATTTCGTGTTCTGGCTCCCTTCACTGAGCTCAGCTTATGACCTCGCTGCACCATGGCCGAAATGACTACTAAAAGCATAACAGAGACGGAATTCCATTACTTATTTTTAAAAGTTCTCTGGTGCCCTAATGTAATATTCTTTGGGGATTGTTGTCAAGGATACCAAGCACCAGCCATTAAAACCTTTTGTTTCCCAAGGCATTCCGTCTTTTATTAATAAATAAAGATAAAGAGAAGCTCATCCACCCTCCACAAAGTCAGCGTGTGTTTGCAATGCTCTGGTACAGCTCCAATCCTTACTGTGCCCCCGGACGTTACCCGGAGCAGGGGAGGGCAGGCTGGCAGCTCTGCCCAGCGCCGGGGCTGCCGCGCACGGAGAAATTAAACCATTGCAGATGATTCTGCAGGAGCAACTCAGCACAGTAATGCTGCCGTTAGCATATGCTGCCGCTGTACCCGTAATGGAAATGAAAGCCAAGGTCCAAGCAGCCTTTTGTGGCCACCGCGCCGAGGAGGAGGAAAACTCACACTGTCATATCCCACTGTCAGGGCTAACAGTCTATCAAGGATAATGGGAATCCCCAATGGGGGCGAACAAAACAGCATGGAAAAAGCTGGCTAATCCTTTAACCGGGTTTGTGGCTCAAATGTGTTAAAGAGGAACCTCCCGCTCCCGGCTGTTGTGAGACGGCCAGGAGACATATATTTCAGATTGAAAATTAATTGGTGCTGGATCCAAGCAAGCCTTTGCAGCAAGCAGTAACCTTTTCATTTTATGGTCATGACACTGAAATATTAAGAGCCCTCTTCTCCCATAAACTATATAAACAGAGGCTCTCTGAAAAATGGAGGTAGTTTTTTCTGTGGCAGAGAAGGAGTTTTACTCTTAATTCATAATAAAACTTAGGGCTGAGGCTGCATGGGGCAGGAGGTTCCTGCTCAAGGGGCACCAGTGCCCGCGGGGGCTCTCCCAGCCCCAGGGGGATGGGGTGCCCCCGGTGCAGCAGTGGGGCTGGGGCCATCTGAGCATCCTCCTCAGCAGGGCTGGCTTGGCACTGCCAGCAGAGCCAGAGGTGGCCACACCTGGATCACCTCCTGCCTTGCTCTCCGTCTGTCGCACAGGAAGGGGAGGAAGCTGGTGGGGCTGAGGGAGGCTGTGCACACACCGGGACTGGGGGCAGCAGAAGGGCCCGTCACAGCCTGTGCAGTGCCTTGTGACCCCAGGGAGGTGACCTCCCGCTCAGGACACCCTGCTCACAATCACCAGCCTCGGGCAGGGCGTCACCAGGGTCCTCCCTGCACACTTGACCTGTGATCTGTTCCTTCAGCATCTGCTGCTCGTCACCAGCAGGGACAGCGCTGGAGCCCATCAGCCTCCATCTGATCAGGACATCCATGTGCTTTGGGTTGATTTTTTTTAACCCTATTTGTGGCAATAATGAGTTCACATGGATTTTTAGACAAGAAATACATTTTATCCAGGATTCTCAACTAAAAGCAAGTTCCTGAAAGCTTTTCACTTCTCCTTGCCAGGAGGATGGAGGAGGTCAGTGTCTATGGGCGTTTGCATGTCCATGGTGTGGGGAGGTGACACTGCCCACGGGAGCATGTGCCACACTAGGACTGAGGCTATTGTCTGTTTCTCTGCCAGCCCCACACAGACACCTCAGCACTGTCACTAAGGCAGAACAGGGTCTGTGAAGGCTGTCTGGCCACCCCAAAGCCACCTTCCCCAGCCATCCTCCATGGAGGTAAGATGATAAAATCAGTCTAATCACTGAGCTGCTCCAAAGGTCCCAAAGGAGATAAAAAATAACCCAGAACTTTTCCACAACAGTATGGTTTCTGCAGGCAGATGCCTGGGCCTGGCTCATTCCTCTGGCGGCATGTTAGCCACGTGTGAGCCGTGTGTGAGCCACATGCTGCAGCACCCTCACGCCTTAGGCTGTTTTTATTCTACACACCAGACAGGAAATTTTCATTTCATGCATCACTCACGTTTCGTCCTGATTCTGCGAAGTCAGGTCTTGCACTGAAGGTAAAGCCTGGAGGAAATCAGATTGATTCGGAGTTGCTATTGTTTGGAATTCCAGTCTGGGCTCATTGGGCACTGATTTTGTTTGCTTTCAGCAAAGCTTGTGGTACAGGAGTGCAGAGCTGAGACACGAAGCTGAATGAAGTCAATCCACATACTTCAGTTATTTTTGTTTTCTTTAAAATGAACTTTGATTTCATCACATTCTGCCCATCTGTAAAACCCAGATAATGCTGTTTTTGTCAGCATCCTGAGGAAAGATTATCAGCCCCAACAGAAGTCATGATCAGCAGAGCTGGGTCTGTCCTGGTTCGATTTTAAGGGCTGGGATGGCCTGTACCTCTGGCTCTGCGCATGCTGAGCCTGGGTGGCCACCAAACGTCACCTGCACGTGCACAGCGCACTGGCATCCGGGGCACTGGGGCAGCGACGTGCACCTTTCCACACAGCACTTTGGCTTTGCTCATTATCAGCTTAAACAGGACTGAATCCTGAACAGAATCTCTTGGGCTTTTCCATGCAGAGGTTATGAGTACGTTGCCGAAAACACCAATCAGAAATGTTACAAATACACAAACAGGTGAAATCACTAAATATAAAGCACCTCCAGCTCCCAGTCTTTGCAATATTTCTTGTTTGTCTGGTTTCTGGAGTAACCACGAGTTAGAGAGACACTTCATCGCCATCTCCAGAGTTCTGGACATATCTAATGAAAACAGCAAGTCATGAAACATGACGTGGCATCAGTGCCACAGCCAAGGCAACTCTGAAAAATGAGTTGTGCTTCTCATATTCCAGGATCCTTTTCCCGTCTTCCCAGAGAAAAGAACTAAGTAACTCCATGCTCCATATACTCCTCACCTACCTGGTGTGCAGGAGCCACCCCAAGCTCCTTGGATGAGGCACAGCAAAGGGAACAGCAGCATTCCTGCTGGGCTGCCCTGGCACTCACAGCCAGAGCTCTCACTGCAAGGGCACACTTGCCATTTTCGATGGAGAAAATAAACACCCCACCCTGCATTGCCTCCCCTTGAACCTTGCACCAAGTGAAACCCTGTTTCACCAAAGCCGTTAGCTCCCATCCTAAAGGACACGTCCAGGGAGCTCCATTCTTTGGTCATTCTGGCTCCTCAACATATTTACTTTTAACTCCTAAGTAACTTCTAATCCCTGAACTCCCAAGGAAGTTCTCAGTTGTTTTCTTGTGCCGACACAAGCACTGCAATGGAGCACACACCCTTCAGTAATACCAACACCCTGCCTGGACTTACTCTGTCCGTGTTCCATCAACCCCTGTACAACAAACCCAAATGAACCATAGATGGGTTCTGTAATTCAAAGTAAAAACTGGGCAACAAAGAAGGAATTCTGTGGATAATTGGACGCCCAAAGCGTGTCCAAAGCCCTGCGTGATGACCAGCCCGGCAAAGCATCACTGCAGTGAAGATAAAGTGAAGAGCACCTCTGGCCCCATTATCAACTGCTTTGTATGAAACAAAATACTCTTTTTGTAGGTAAAAATGATACAAAGCAGAAGCTGACGATAAATTTTTCCTTTCAGTTTTAATCAGGCTTCCTGTTGTAAAAGCTCAGCAGACAGTGACGCGAGACACTGCCTCCCAACTTCGGTTCACCTTTGCCGTTCCACCAGGGACACCGTGTCAAGATTGTTCAGCTTTTTTGATGAGTGCTGCGTGAGTAACTAATGTGTAAATGCAGATACGTATAGAAAGCAGTTTTGACAGTGATGTATTGCAACTGGTTCCAGATGTCGGCGAGGGATGCTTGGCCAGGCACCTGGGGCTCGCCTGCCACGGAGCCGCACCAGTACCAAACCAGTCTGCACATAGATCACAAGGCTTTAACTCTCCAATTATAATCTTATTAAACAACCATCACTCGAGCTTCTGCTTCTCCTCTTCCAGGATGCTGCAAAATATCTCTGTGTTGTTGCTCACATTTTAATTTTAATTAAGGAGAGATAAGCTGCAATGTGGAGCTTAGCACTAAACCCTGCAGTTTGGCTGTCAATGGGAAACTTAAAAGCAAGCTGTTGAATTGGTCAAAATTAACCTTATATTAACATTCCACATTTTTTATATCACTACAACAAAACTTGCACATTGCAGATGCCAAACATTTAATTGGATATCCCCTAATTCCTGAAGTAAATGTTGAAATGTCTCTACAATACTGCATTTTCCATGGAAGACGAGCTGGTACTGGATTTGCATCTGATACTAGAGCAAACTGCCAGTGAGGTAATTCTAAAGAGGAAGGACTTGAACACGATTGTAAAATTCATTAAAGACACACTGAATCACTGAAAACCCCACGTCTTCAGCTGTGTCCCATGTCCACTGTGCCACAGAGTGGGCATCCTGCGGGCAGCAGAGCACAGTGTGCCCTGGGACAAACGGCCACTGCTGCTCCACAGAGTCCTGTCCCTGTGCACCTCCCTGCAGACACACTCACTCCTTCTGGGGCACTAACAAAGGGACATTTCACATAAAAGTAAAAATAAAAAAAAGATAAAAATGTGCGTTGAAAAATTAAGTAATTAATTAGTGCAATAGCAGTCAGACGCTGCACAGTTGATGCTGACAGGCTGCGGAAGGAGGCGGCCAGAGGAGCCAGCAGGCAGAGCGCATGGTACATTCCAGGAGCAGCATTTAACCCAGAACACTGATAAAGTTGCACTCCGTACAGCAGAAGCGTTTGTAGCTCAGCTCAGCATCAGTGTTTGGTCTAAAGGGAATTTTCTCAAACAACCTGTCTGTCTCCCTCCTCGTTGGCTCGGAAGCACGGCGCTCCAATCGCCGCTCTCGGGGGATCGCCCTGCAGCTCGCTCCCTCCACGCCGGTGTGATTCCAGGCGCCGCTCATTGATCACCATCGCTGCCGAGAGCAGGCGTGTGCTCATCCCAGAACAAAGGAGAGGGAGACCTGTGCTGCGGCTCTCCTCTATCGCACCGAGGGTTCAGGGCACGATTAATGGAAGCACTGGCAGGGATGATGCCGTAGCACCACCGCCGTGCTCCCTTTCCACCCAAACCCCTCCATCCATCGCCCCTACTCTGGGGTCAAAGCCCCTGTGATTAATAACCTTATGATGAGTAAACTATTGCCTAATCGGAGGTGTTGGGGCTCGTGTCACTCAATGTATGACTGGGGGGAAAAAGGCAGACTGACCAGTATCTGATACTTTTCCAGTTGGATCATCAAAAATTCATTCTAACCTGTGTTTAAATGATCAACCTGTAAAATTTCATTACTAGCATGGAACCTACTAATGAATGGCACCAGCCAGCACAGGAGCCGTAAACTATCACCCGTGTCCTTCTGCTTACAGAGCTCCTGTTATGACAAACCTTTATTGGCCATTTGTGGTACAACATAAACCACCCGGAGCCAGGCTGGGCTTTTGTTCCATCTCCTGCAGCCAGAAGGATGGAGATGTCCTGGCTGAGAGAGAAAGTTCCAGGGGCATTTGATTGACCTGTGAGCTTTCTTCAATGACACACTCTGCATTTCGAGACGGTGGATGGGAACCAAAGGACCTTTTGCTTCACTAAAGCAGAAACTGATAAAAAATGGCCTTTTCCTGCAGTCAGTAAGGCAAGGATGGGAGCGAGATGATACAGATATCTCACGCCCGGCATGTTAATGTGCAGGAGCATCCTGGTGTGAACAGCCTGGCTGCACAGGTAGCACTGCTCCCGAGGGCCGGGTGCTGGGGGCAGGGGCTGGGGACTGCAGCTGTGCTGCCTGTTCCCAGCCCTGCTCCCCACAGCCCAGAGTGCCCAGGGCAGGGCAGGGGCAGCACATGGGCTGGAACTTCACCAGAGCTGGGGCTCCTGGAGCACACGTGCACATGCACAGTGTGTGCCAACACTTCCAGTACGGCATCGCCTCCCCAGCCCCCCTCATTCCTTTGGCACTGGGCACAAGGAGCTGCCAGCATTTCCAGGCTCAGCTGGAATATTACCTAGAGCACTGCAGCAATTTTTACTCTGATTTTCTACTTTCTTTTTAGTCCCCTGGCTAACAAACTGGCCAGAAGTTGTGTCTGGAAAATTCAAACAGGATTTGGGCAGCTAATATCAAGACAGAATATCGGGCAAGTAATTAAGATGGTTGGATAATTGTGAGGAATGTTAATTCTTCCAGTCTTTGTAGCTGGGAACAAGGGATGGTTTGCGACCAAGCCCCCCTGTCAGGACGTCACACGCGGAGCGGGGGAGCGTGGGGGCCTGGCAGGTGCCCACACATATGACAAACCACGAAATCCTACAGAAAATTTCCACTATTCTGGGAGCACTGCTGCTGTTCTGTACCTTTCACTGCCTTCGGAAGACGAGGAGGAGGATTATGATGAGACACACAATGGGGATTATATGCATGTTTTTTCCAGCAGAGATGAGTCCTGATCTAAAACCCAATGAAGTTAATTCTAAGGTAGTTTCCAGCCCCTGGATCACTCCTCCAGCTCTGATGAGCCAGCTGACCAAAGCCCTCTGCACCAAAAATGCCCCTTCCCCTCTTTTATTCTGATGCCCTTGTGCACAGGGATGCCGAGTTATTAACTGTAGGGAATAGAATCAATGTGTCCAGCAATGGGTGTGCCAGCAGACAGCAGGAGTAGCCAGTCCTACCTGCCAGCACGGCTGGAGCCCTGCCCCAGCTGACTGCAGGAACCGAGCTCCCACACACATTCTGGTTACAGTCACATAGAAGTTGCTTAGAGGAAAAACAAAGTTTCATAGAAACACACTCAATCCGCCCCTGCCCTGTGCAACGGGACTATGGAGCCACATCTTCAAAAGCTGTCCATATGTCTCTCATTCTCAGCAAAATACTGAAGGAGCAAAGACTGGGGCTTCAAACAGAAAGGATGTAAATGCAAGCAGGACACACCTTTGGAGGCTGCATTGGGAGCCCTTTTTCCCGCAGAGAACCTTTGGTGTGGGACGGCCTGGCCGCAGGGCCAGCTGGGCAGAGAGGCTGAGATGCTCCAGGGAACAGCTAGCAAGGGCCAGGACATGGCGCTGCACAGGGAACATGCCTGAGGGGGTTTCACTCAATTTAACAGCCACCTCGCAGCCCTGCTGCCCCTGCTGTCCTCTCCTTCAGGCTGGGCAGCAAGTCGGGAAGAACTTTTCACAAATATTTTTGCAGGCAT
The DNA here is from genome assembly GCA_013397845.1 of Melanocharis versteri. Taxonomy (NCBI): domain Eukaryota; kingdom Metazoa; phylum Chordata; class Aves; order Passeriformes; family Melanocharitidae; genus Melanocharis; species Melanocharis versteri. The sequence goes on from VZTG01004286.1 coordinate 319,634, forward strand.
ATGCTGCAGGACACGGTCCCTCTCCAGGCAGTGCGGCCATTCCAGCTGCACAGGGCCTGCTCTCCTGAGGGACACGGTGTCTGTCTGGGCAGTGTGGCCATTCCAGCTGCACAGGGCCTGCTCTCCTGAGGGACACGGTCCCTCTCTGGGCAGTGTGTTCATTCCAGCTGCACAGGGCCTGCTCTCCTGAGGGACACGGTCCCTTTCTGGGCAGTGTGGCCATTCCAGCCAGGGCCTGCTCTCCTGAGGGACACGGTCCGTCTCTGGGCAGTGTTGCCATTCCAGCCACACAGGGCCTGCTGTCCTGAGGGACACAGTCCCTCTCTGGGCAGTGTGGCCATTCCAGCTGCACAGGGCACGCTGTCCTGCGGGGCAAGGTCCCTCTCTGGGCAGTGTGGCCATTCCAGCCACACAGGGCCTGTTCTCCTGAGGGACACGGTCCCTGTCTGGGCAGTGTGGCCATTCCAGCCGCACAGGGCCTGTTCTCCTGAGGGACACGGTTCCTGTCTGGGCAGTGTGGCCATTCCAGCCGCACAGGGCCTGCTGTCCTGAGGGACACGGTCCCTCTCTGGGCAGTGTGGCCATTCCAGCCAGGGCCTGCTCCCCTGCAGGCTGGGAGAGGCACGGCCGCAGGTTCATGTGTCGAGCACCGGCCACTGCCGCGTTGGGAGCAGCACAGAGCCCCACTCTGCTGAACGCCACAAAACCACCCGCATCCCATTGACATGAGGCCCCACACTGTGATTTGAACTAACAAATATTTCATGATCTCTATGCGGAAATCTACAAATGAAAAAGAAATTACCACAGGCACACGGTCCGCCGCCAGCAGAGTAGTAGTAAAAGGAGTTAAGAGACACTGAGGAGACATGGTTGCTTATCACAAATATTCTCCCAGAAAAATAATAATAATCATCAAAAATTGCATTTTAGGACATCGACATTAAGAATATGCTGCTTTAAAATGTGCTCTTTATCTCGGCGACAGCATGAGTGTACAGCATGTGACGGAGCAGTTGCCATGGCAATGCTCTTTAGTGAGCAGCAGCCTAAACAAGTGCATAAAGCCCATTTACAGCAGAGCATGTGCCAGGCCATGGAACTCGTGGAACACACCAGCATGGGAGCACTGCCCCAGCCCGGGGCCTTCCCAGACCCACGGAAACCCCTGCAGGATTTTTACAAGCAGCCTGGTCTGTTCCCCAGGCGTGCACCAGTGTGCAGCTCCCCATTGCCAGGAGCCGTGCCCTGGAGATGGGCACACGCCCGGCAAACCCCTGCTGCTGACCTTCCCTCGGCCAGGCTCCACGAGGGGGTGAGGGGCAGGGGTCCCCCCGCGCTTCCCCCACAGCAGCGCAGCTGTCCCCACTGTGCCAGCCCCACTGTGCCACCTGCACAGGGCAGAGGTAGGTGGATCCCCCCGGCTGGGGGTGGTGCTGGGGACAGGAAATACCAGCTGAGGTTTCCCAGAGGTGTTGGAAGATGGAGGTAAGGGGTCACCTCCCTGCTCACCCCAAGGGGACAGCTGTGGCACTTGTCTTTCGTGGCGGCTAGAGGATGCCAGCACTGCCCCAGTGACCTGCGGGATCTGCTCTCAACCAAGAGTTCCCCCGCCAGCTGGGAATGGGACCCCCAAGCCTGGGCACAGTCATGGCTGGGAGAGGCACTGGATGGTCCCAGAGCACAGGAGCAGTGGAAGCATCTCCCACGCTCTGGCCCAGAGCACTCCCAGCAGCAGATACGGACAGAGGTGTGTGAGCAGTGGAGGAGCCTCCGCAGCGGGGATGTCAGGGGCCAGGTGTGCTGGGCAGAAGCAGGGGCAGCTCTGGGGGTACTGACCCCAGGCACTTGGGACAGGTCCCTCCCGCCGTGCCCACCGAGGCCCTGCACCACCACAGCCCCAGGGCTGGGCCCTGCCTGCCCCAGCCACAGGTTACACCCTCCATCAACCCCTGCAAGCCACTCTCCAAAGGATCGCAGCAAGAGGACGGCAGAAAACTAAGTTTGCATTCTTCCGTCATTTCCAAAACTTGTTTGCAAACATTACATTTTTATTTTACTTATTTAGGGAAAATTACACAATTCTTCATAGCACAGTTTAAAAATAACTCCACTATTAATGCAGGCCCTTTATTTAATCACTGGCTAATTTACTCCTGACAGAAAGTAAATTCCACTATTTTCTGTGAGGCTTTATGAAATTGCCATCATTTTTAATTAATTCTTAATTAAAATATATTACACCACAGCTTCTACCCATCTCTCTTGATATTCTAACATAATCAATTCAAGACCATTTACATATCATTAATTAAAAGCCTTCCTCTCTCATCCTTAAAATCATAATGAGGCTCTATTTCTCATTAGCAGCCTTTAAGGGATAAAATAACAATACAGACAAGAATGAATGGTGATTTCAAAAACCTCTTTTCTGCTCTTGCAGCCCCTCGGACTGGACAGTGACATCGCCCAAGTTTGCTGCCAAAGGAGATCCTGAATATTTGGCAAAAACAAACCCCGAGACCAGGAGCACTGCAGCGCACCCCAGTGCCATGAGTCAGTGGCCTCCTCGTGTCTGGTTCCTGCCCTGGTGGCTCCCCCCGAGCCCCAGCACCGTCCCCGTGCCAGCCCAGGCAGGACACGCGCCCAGAGCGGTGCCGGGGCACCGGCCACACATGGCCCCAGCCCAGCCTGGGGCTCCAGGGATGGCTCCAGCCCCAAAGCCAAGGGTCACCAGCAAAACAAGATCACTGGTGACTGCCACATGCGAAATCGGCTCAAATCCCAGGACGGTAAACGCACAGGGGACAGCGACCAGGAGAAATTCCAATTGGCATGGGCTGGTTTGTTCTCGTACCTGCCCGTGCCAGATGAAACCCATCCCACCAGTGCCGGTGAGGAAGGGTTGATGCAGAGACGACAGCATTAACTCCCAGTAATTAAACTCCAGAGCCAAGGTACGTCTCACACGTTCATAAACCAGCTGTGATATATCCTGCTACTGTAAAGAATTATCATTTATTGATAATGAAAGGTAAAAATTAACCATCTATTCAACGATTCCACTCCTCTTCCAGGAGTTTAAAACCACAGACATTTCAGAAAAGATTTACTGCAGCTCCTGGCGTTGAACCTGCTATTTTAAATGTTTGGGCTGTGAGTGAGGGAATTAATACAACTTCCACTGTGATTATTTTTATGATTAGTGTAAAATAAAATTTCATGGTGTATCCTTTGCCTTGAGCAGCTGGGCCAAGTGCTGCCTTTTCCCACTCAAGAAGAGGCTGAACTAAACCTTAATTTGCTATTACCTTTTTTAACACGGTTTATTATTCCAAGCAATTCCTAGGTAGATCCTGAGCAGGGAAAAGAAGCAGAGCCAGGATCAGAGAGTGACAAAAAACAACACAAGTAATAGACAAAAAATCAGATCTATGTCTGGGGAATGTTATGCAGAGTTATTGTCACCAACATTAACGATATCTAGGTGCTGCATATCAGGCAAATCAGATTTATATCACTGTCTTCTGCCAATTGCAGGTGCTCCACCACAACTTGTCAAGACAGCCTGTCTGAGTCTTCACACGTCAGACAGAATCACAGCACTTGGTGTTTTGGTCTGTTGACAGCAATTTATTTTGATGTGTTGTCACAATACGGAATTCTTCGAGGCTCTACACCACAGTGCCAGCGAGTCCTACTGTACTTTCCTGCTGCCAGATGCTACAGGTTCGTAGAGGGAAAAAACACTGACAATTTATAAAAAAAAGAAAAAGAAGGGAGATTTTGTAAGTGCGCTGAAGGCGTCAGAGCCGAGATGTGCCCTGGGAGCGTGGTCAGGGGACAGAACAGTGCTGGTGCTGGGGAAACCTTGGTGGGTGCCCACTTAGGGTAAGGGAGCAGCCACTGCAGACATCAGCACCAGCCTGCATGTCCCACGTCTGGATGCATTTGTCCAAAGAAATGGACAAAGTCCAAAATATATCCATTTTCCTGCCCTAAATCGAAGGGTTTGGTTTTGTCCAAAACAGCTGTGTCACCCCAGCAGGTGCCTCTGATGTGGTCCCAAAACCCTCAAACTGGCCCACTTTTCCCAGGCTGCTGACTTTGAAAAGACAGCAGTTTTCAGACCATATCCATCCTGAATCCTGAGCTACACTTCTGGATGCAGAGATATTTAGATGTGGGGTTTCCCCCCAGCCCCACTCTCCCCTCCTGGCCGTGCCTCCCTCCCGCCCATTGCAGGCTGGCATGAGGAGCATTTCCTGAGGAGAGAAACAGACAGATTACAAGGAAAAAGGTTAAAAAAAAGAAAGAGGTAAGTACTAGTGGGGAATTCTTTTCAAGGACTGCTTGATTAGAAACAACCACATTCATATTCAAACCTTTTAGAACCAAGTTGCCTTTCTCAACAAGGTGTCTCTGCGGATATTTGCCTGGCTTTGTTATGGGACTCCTGACACTTCTAATAGAGCTTCTAAATAAAAAAACCCAGTGCATTTGTACTGCCAGGCAATAACCTTCACGTTTTACTCTCCATTCATAATGAAAATTAAGGGCACATGACCTGCATGCTAGGTGGCTTCGAGGACCACAGGCAAGAAAATGTAGAAAGTGTGTGTGGTGAGCATGTCGAGGGACACTGAACTGTGCAGGGGATGCCAGCCAAACCCACTGGGCCAGCCCAGCACCAGCTCAAGAGGCCGGCTGGCAGGAAAAGCATTCCTGCTCTGCAGCAACGCCGCATGAAAATCTGTTTGTGATTATTTTTCATTCAGAAATATGATACAACAAAGATATCACTATTATTCTGTGTTTCTACTGGAGGAAAAAATACCTAATGCAATTTGATCCCACACCAAAGCGCAGCGCTCGCAGGAAGGAAGGCTGTAATTTGACAATCAACCCTTATGGAACAAACCTGATGTGCTGAAATGTTTATTCCAGAAGAAATACTTCCAGAGAATATTTCAGTGAAATCAGGTAAAAAGTAGAACATTGATATGAAAAATACCACCACTCAGGAAATAACTGTAAGTAGCACTTTGTTTGCATCTGGGAATTGGCTCTGGACAGCAGAGCCCACTCTGGGGCAGCTGGCCCAGCCCCCAGTACCCCAGCCCCTCGGGGTGGGGGGCAAAAGGATAAAAGCTATGGTGGGCAGCAAGAGACCTTGCTTGGGAGGTCCTGAGCAGTTCTTGGAAAAAGGAACCAGCTCTCTGGGTCGTGTCCAGAGCTCCTCACGCCACAGCCACAGTGCTCTGCCAGCCAAGAATGGCGAGCAGCAGCCCTGGAGCAGGGCAGGGATACGACCACCAATATTCGTAACAGCACCATGTGTGTGCATGGTGTGAAAATCTGTGCAATCGTGGGAGAGCACAGGCATGTGCCAGTGGCATGGATAAGAGTTGGGGCTGAAGACTCCATGTGGGCAACCTGCCACTCGGTCCTCATCTCGCAGCGATCGCCATAACCAAATGGAGTCAATGACGCGGACACCAATTAACACATGCCACTCCGATTTGCGTTTCTGTGCCATACTTTATTAAACACTCTCAGATGTAATTGAACAACACTGTTCCACAATTAAGCACCACCCAGTCCTGTACTTTAAAACAAAAGCTATGACAGTTCTGTACTCTATTAGCACTGGTAGATACTGTGTAATGTAGTAAGTAATTAAAAGCTAAAACTACAGTACTGGAACAATCCTAATCAGGCTCCAGTTCCAGTAGCAATACAAGTGTATTAATTTTTTTAACACAGTGCAAGTACTTTAGCATTATCCTACAAAACCTGCAAGTTGCCTGCTCCAAGAATAACCAGACATCCTCTTTTTCTGCTGGCAAGCAGGAGCTAACCTGTGATGGTGCCAGAGCAGCACCAGTGAAGACACCACCTGTCCCCGCGCTGTGGGGACGGGGGCACTGTGCCTGGAGCCGGGAATGCCCACGGCTGTCCTGCCACCGGCTGCCACCCCCACGTGCAGAGTGCGGGGAGAGCCCCAGGGCACCGCCGCGGCTGCTCCTTCCATGCAGACACCCAGCAGCCCAAGCCCCGGCCGGGGGGCCGAGGGCTGGAGCCCGTGGGGTCTCCAGCCCACAGCGGCGCTGCTCTCCCCTCTCCCCGCATCGCAGTTCCTGCACATGGCAGGGGCTGGGAAGGGCAGGGAGGTGTGCCGGGGGACGCTGTTCTTGCACAGGCTGACAGAGGAGCCGGTGCGGCTGCTGGCCGGCTCTCCCACCCACGGCAGGCAGCGGTGTCCCCGCCCGTGTCACCCGCCTGGCGCTGGACGTTGCAGTTTGAAGAACTTCCAGCTTCTGCCTCTCAGGATAACAAAATGTCAGTGCTGCACTGATGGACTCTGCGGCGGCAGGCGCTCCGCTGTCCCTCCGCAGCGCGCAGCTGGAACGGGGTGTGTGCCACAGCATCGGGAGCCCAGCCATCAGCCACACCGCCAGCACAGCCCGGCCGCTCCGCTGCTCACAAACTCCAGAGCTGCCTGACAGGGAGCAAGAACCACGGGCAAGGTGGAGACACGGGCTGGGAAAGAGCAGATCCACGGCCAGCACCACTCTGCGGAAAGGAGTCTGTCCAGCTGGAGCACCCGCTGTGAATCAGATTCACCCTGGTGGAGGGGGACAAGCCCAAGGACACAGAACAGCCCTTCCTGCCCTTTCTTCTTCCTCTGCTGAGTCTGCACTACTTCATGGCTAAGGGAGAAGATGACAGATTCATCCTGGCTTCATCCAAACAAGCACAAGCATTTTGGGATGTCATTTCCAGCCACACACCAAGGCTCAGGGGAGTGGGCTCACAGGGACACAGCAGGCTTTGTCCCTTGCCAGCCATGTGTTTTCTGGAGCAGAGCACATGGACAACTGTGTTCTTGCTCCCTGCGGGGCAGCTCTGGAATTCCTGAGAACAGTCTATTGGCTTGCAAATTTAAAGCTAAATTTAAAACCAATTCTAAACACATAGTGGCATGTACATTTCTGATAGGCTCTCATTAACTTTGTTACGCAAGTTTGAAGATTTAAACCGTTACAATTTCCGTACTGTGATATAGTTGCTATGGCATCATCACTAAACTCCATCCTGCATACCTATGGAATGAGATGAGGACAGAGAAACCGCAATGGAAGCTAAAGATACGCTTAAATGCAAGGACTGAAAGGAAGTGTGAATTAATGAAGATAATTCCAAGCTGCCCTTTTCTCTCCCCTTGGCAGGAGAAACATGATATAAAATACAGACCCTGCACCTGGCTCCCTCCAACCAAGGGGATCAAATCCAGCACTGCAAACACAGCATTTACTGCCAGTGTCCGAGTGCAGACACTCAACCAGCCAAGTGACCTTTTCTCCATTCAACAGTCTTTTAGAAGCAGAATTTGTTGTGAAGGCTTTGTGCTTAAAGAATGTATGAGTTTATGTCAAATCCATCAGTCCAGGGACAGATAATTGCTCAGGCTGAGATGGCATTGGGGCCAGGCACAGGGAGAAAGAAAGTGAATACACCAGTTATTTATTAACTTCAGTCCCCAAAGCCTTGTTATATTCCCAAATCACAATCCTATTGGCATAAGAGACTGCTGAGATGGAAATCTCTTAACAGCTGCCTCTCCTGCTCCCGAGCTGGTGCTCCCCTCCGGTGCCAAGTGATGAGGTGGCTTTAACGCCCGCTGGAGGAGCAGAATTTTATGCACCCCATAAAAAAATCATGTACTGCCCTAAAAATCCAACAGCACTCCTTTGACATTCGAGTGCTTCAAACCCAAGGTTTGTGTCTGAAGTCTCTCCTCTCCCAGGCTGGTGCTGTGGAGCCGGAGCAGTGGATGAGCCCCCCAAGCCCAGGTCTGCTGCACCCCCCGTGACCCCCTGCACCCGGGGTGTGCTGAACAGTGATGCCAGCTCTGCTGACCCCGCTCCTAAAGAAGTTTTGAGATTATGCCTCCAGGCTTAGATGGGACTTAAGTGCTCCCTTGGCCTTCTGCTGGCACAGGGCAGCTCTCCCCTGCCAAGGCAGGGTGATGGGTACAGAAAACACTACAGGAATCAATGAAACCAGCCAAGGTAATGAGGAGAGAAGCCACCTTCACTCGTAAAGCAAGGAAGCACACTGATTTTAAAAACAAAACCACAAAATCTGTGTTGCCACACATGTGGTTTGATGCTGATTATTGTCACAGAAATGAATTTGGGATTTTTGTCATTAAGGAGGAAAATCTCCAAGATCCTTGCAACCACAGGTATCTTTCTGATACAGAAAAAAAAGTGTTTAAAAATAATTTTGACTGGTTCTGGAAATCAGCCTCCTGGCTTTCGGAGGGTTTTTTACGGTTGTTGATTCTGGCTTGTAAAGGAGAAGTTCCTCAGGAGGAGTGCTGGAACCAAGTCCCACAGCTATGTGCAAACATCATCCTGTGAAACCCCACCCAGCAGAGCTGCCATCGGTGTAGTTCGTAATCCTAGATTTGAGCAGCTTTTCTGACTGCAAGCTGTCTGGGTAATTGCTAAGCTGTCTGCGAATTACTATTGAACTCTGTCCTTTTTTATCTCACTGACTGACTACTATTTGTTATTAGTCCAAGTAATAATAATATATTAATGCACATGCTTAATATACAGAAGTGTATGTTTGTACTGCAACTGCACTGCACTCTGCACTCTGCAGCGTGGGAAAGCGCCGTGAGCGGAGCCAACAGTCACACAGGGACCCAGCTATCATCTTCCCAAAGGCCACACAACCCACAGGCACAGTATTCAGTGATTCCTACACATCAAATGCTTTGCTCTGACTGGCAGTGCTGGAAAACTCAAGGAATTTCCTCACTCGGCCTCACTGTGTACCACACTCCGGATGCGGTGTCCCAGACCCACGCCCAGCTCGCTGTTCCTGGGAAGGCTGTGCTGGCTGCTGGAGTGTCTCCTGGCACACGGGCAGGCCTGGAGCTACAGCCAGCCGGGGCAGAAGAGAGGGGTGAGGCACTGTCGCCCGGCAGCTCCCAGTGCTCCTGGTTGGGGACACTCAGCTCCATGGATGTCCCTTCCCACCCCCCAGAGCATCCAGTCCCTCCCTGAGCTGCCCCCAGGAGCTGATGTGCCAGGTCTCCCCTCCCAGCTGTGTCTATGTAACTTCTATTTACCAAAATATGGCAGAGTTTACACACCATGTTGACCACTACAGCAGCTCGGCACCTGGCAGCAGCTCCCAGCTCCACACACAGCATCGGGGCACTGGGCCACGCTCAGAAGCTGGTGCAATTCGTTCCCTTTCAAAAGGAAAGCTGGGAAAGTTGACTTCAGAAAGGAATTCTTTTTTGTTGACCTCTCCACAAAAAGAGCGAAATGACCTGACTAATAGGGTTAAACATCCTTCTCCTGAGGCAGCAGCTGCCAGCCTGGGCCAGCCACAGCTCTGCTGAACATGCCTGCAGCTGCCAACTAACTCATGGGGAAGCAGAGCTAGAGAATGGCAGTGGTCGATAAATTAATTTCTTATTAGCAAAACACTAATCAATAATCCAAACCAATTTTTTTTTCTTTCCTTCTGTATTTCATGCCTATTTGTGATGGGGGAAAGAGACAAATTACCTGTACACTGTCATTGGAGAGGTACTGCCACAAAGTTAGGCTTCGAGACAATTAGAAGGGCCAAAGTTCAACTAGAACTTCACCTGGCTACTGCTGTGAGAGGCAATCAAGTGTTTCTATAAATACATTAGCAACAAAAGGAGGGCTAAGGAGAATCTCCACCTCTTACTGGATGTGGGGGGAATCACAGAAACAAAGGATGAGGAAAAGGCTGAGGCTCAGAGGGAACCTTCTTGCTCTCCATAACCACTTGAAGGAGGTCGGAACCAGGTGGGGGCCAGCCTCTTCTCCCAAGCGACAGGTCAAGAGGAAACAGCTTCAAATTGAGCCAGGGGATTTTCAGGTCAGATATTGGGAAAAATTTCTTGACAGAGGGAGTTGTCAAGTCCTGGCACAGGCTGCCCAGGGCAGTGGTGGAGTCCTCATTCCTGCAAGGATTTAAAAAACATGTGTATGTGGCACCTGGGGACATGGGTCAGTGGTGGCCTTGATTGGTTGGACTCGATGGTCTCAGAGGGCTTTTCCAACCTGAATGATTCTGTGATTAGCGGTTCTTTAATTACTCCCCAAACCTGGTAGTTGGTCAGAGTGCAGATGAAGCTCTTGAAGGAGGTGACCTGACGACAGTTAATTGAAAACTTGATACAAACCACACTCATTGATGAGTTTTTCTTAAATAGAAATCAAGAACTGATTTCTCATGTTGTGGTGTTTTTCCTTTTTGCTAGCCCATCATTCTGTCTCCCATAAAGGCTGAGATTTCATACTTGTGTGATTATTGAACCATTGCACCCTTCCCCTAAAAATGTGTTTCTCAGCCTTCTATTTGGAAAGAAAAGTCTCACATAAAAAAACCAAACCAAACCAAACTGATTTTTAAAATAACCTGCATATGTGCAATTCTGGGCTATTCATGATACAAAGCTGTTACCGACTGCTAGCAGCAATGACTATCTTGATGTCATTCTTAAAAGTCCTTATTCAGAGACTTTGATTCTTTTTTATCATTATTCCAATGTAGAACAACTGCCATTTTCTTCTGAAATTGGCCACTTCAGCACAAACTGCTCCCTCTAGAAGATCGAGTGAAAGAGCTCCGTGTGTTTGGAGTATCTTGGCCTAGATCCAGATTCCTGAATCACCGATCAAAATTCTGGATGCAACCAAAATAGTAAAAACTAAAAGAGAATAAACCCTGGGTATGAAAGCCCTGCCCCGGCCTTCAGTCAGTGCAGGAGGCTGAGCAGGAGGGCTGATGGCTGTGGGAGACAGAGCTGCACGGACACAGAGCATCGCCGCAGCCGCGTGGCCGTGATAGATGGGCTGCAAAATTGTACCAAGAACAGTAAAAGACATGAACTTTCTGATTAAAGATGAGGAAGTAGGTGATTAGCAATCTGCAGGGAACTCGAGGCTTGGCCACGGTCTGCTGATCTAAGAGACGTGGGCAGCGCTTGGCTGCAGCGGTCGAGGACCCAGCACAGCTCAGACCTTGTTCCAATACCAAAAGTCCTGATCACTGATGAGTTATTAGATATAGCCATCTCAAGGATTTAGAAAAAATACACCATTTGTATTCAAATATTTCATTTCCCAAGACCCTTTCACTGCAGTAGCAATGTCACATACGCTTTCTCATGTAAATAATGCTTCAAAACAATCACATGATAATTATTCAGTCCAAACCAAACAACAACTACTAATTAAACTGAATAGAAAACAGTGCAGCAGAGAAAAGCCTGCAAAGGGCCTCATGTTGTTCGCAGCAATTCTAACCTAAAATAAATGCTGTGAGCAGGAAGGTGCCATGTAGGGAGCTCCACCTAACTTGTTGTGCTGTTATTTGCACAGTTTTAATAGGATTTTTCTATTAATCTGTGACAAACCATGAAATTTTATATTTTCACCATGACCAAGCCATGAAATTTGCCAACTTTGTCCATGATTTACATTGGGTCATAGCTATAAGGTCTGTTATGCTTTTTAACTAAATAACTACTGCAGCTTCCCCTTTGGACGGAATGAAGAATTTGCCTATAATTAAAGCAGGAATTGTTAACTGCTGGCAGTAAAAGTTTACAGCATTGTTTGACAGTCACAAAGATAAGCCAGTAAAACCCTGGGACGCTGTGTCTACCTGCGCTTCCCAGCCCCCCCAACAATAGGGCTCTATCTCTCAGCATCACGAAATCAATCTCAGATTAGGTAATGAAATATGCACCAGCCTTTTCCCAGAACCTTTGACAAATCACACACAATCCTAAATCTTCATAAATCACGATTAAAGACAAGTATATCATCACCAACGCATATATCTTTCCATGCCTGACCCAGAGACTAATGAGAAAAGGCCTAGACTATCTCATCTGATTAATTAATTCAAAATGTCTGCTGTTATTCAAATGTGAGGCTGGTATTATTTGAATAACACTTGACAGCAGTGCCTGAAGATATCATTTCTGATTTGTGAAGCTGCTGCTGCATAACTGATGATAGTTTATGAAAATGTTCCATCGAAGCTGCTTTTCTTGGCACAACTGTGAAAGATTTTCTGGAGAGAGGGTTTTGTGTCAGTAGTTGATGCTGCTAACATTGTCAAATATTTCCAAAATCTGTAACATCTTGGAAGCCCTTTTTTCCTGAAGCCTTGTTGAATATTAGCTTCTTCGTTCTCTGAGAAATAAAAATCTCAATATATATATGTTTGCAGCAAAGCCAACGGCAGCTGGATTTGACCCTTTCCGTGCTGCGTGTTCCTCACCAGGTCTGGGAACAGAGCATCATCTCCCACAGCCAAGGAAGGGCTCAGGGAGCCCACCTGCTCTGACACAGCTCTGCAATGCTGTGTTCTTAGGGATTCTTAGGGATATTTTTTATAGATGGGAAGGAGCAGCACTATAATTCCGTAATAAGATGTGCATGAGCATTAATTTTGCAGGGCAAGACCAAGGTCTCATCCAGAGTTGTTTGGTGGGTGGCCGTGGCAGGTGCAGGTTGGTGCACCCACAGCCCACGCTGGCATTGCCACGCAGGTCCAGCCGTGCCAGAACTGTCCCATCCACTCTGAGGTGCTGATGGACAAAGCCCTGGGCAGGAGGAATGAACCCTGGCACCACTCCTGCCCCGCAGTGCAGCCTGCCCTGAACTGCCCTGGCTCAGCTGATGTGGAAATCTCAGTTATTCAGACAGTCCCACCGGAGTGGCCACCAGGGATAAGTTTATTTCCTTTTCTGAAAACACTGGAGTCTCCTCTTTTTCCTGGACTGCAGTGCCACCGAGCACTTGGAACGCTGCACACGCCAGCAAGGTACCTGCTCTGCCTAAACACCTACAAAGACATGAACTAGCAGATGCCACTGACAAAGGATCACGGAGAAATCAAGGCTGTGACACCAGCTGTGCCACCAAAACCCAAACCCCACCACTGCAGGCACCAAAGGTCTCTGGTTCCAGACCCCAAGGGAGAGCAGACTCTCCATGGTCTAAGAAATGCACACAAACAGCTTCCTCTACCTCAAACCACTCACACGTGCTCCTGTGAGGGTTCTGCTCCCAGGGGAATGATTTGGCTACTCGGGGAGTTTGTTCCAAACAAAACTCACAGCAAAGGCTCTAGGGTTTTTTCCTGAAGTATTTATGGACTAAAATGTGCTGAGACTCTTGTCCAGCACATAAAGGGAGGAAACTGGGTTAATGTAAATGCAGAGCAGCCGCCCGCCCAGGCTGAGGTTTCCAGTGGTGCCGGGGGCCTGATCCGGACCGGGGAGGAGCAGCTCACAGCACACCCCCAGGGAGGGCAAAGATGCTCAGGACTTATTTTTATAGCACCTGTAATAAAGCCATGGGAGCAGCATTCTGCACGTCACTGGGCCTTTGAGGCACTGTTATTAGGAACAATTTAAATTACAACTCTGTAAAAACAATTTTTAACAGAAATCTTCATTTTAAAATTTTCTTTTTCCAAGGGATAATAAAAATCATCATTTTATTCTAAATACACCATAGCACAAAATACCTACAACTCATTACAACCAATTTTATTGTGAAATGTGAATGTGATGCCAGGCTCGTACCAGTGTTAAACTGGGCTGTTCTGAAGCCATGGAGCCATAAGCACTAAAGAAGAGGATGTAAAATGTATGGTCTAAACCGAATATAAATCAATCATTATGACAGAAGTAGCACTTATTTGAGAGTCAGAAGTGAACAAAATATTCTGTGTCAGCAAAATGTCTCCTGTCAAAACCTGCTCTTTAAAATTTCACTACAATGTGCTGAGACAAATGTCCTTTGCAACTCCGTGGAAGGAAGCATGTTCTAAATCTTCATAATTCAAACCTTGCCTGTTTTCAGGCAACAAAGCAAGCCTGAAAGGGTTCAGCATTCCTGCTGATGGGGTAAATGCTGCACCTCCATGCCTGGCGAGCGGCAGTGCTGCTGCTCCTCCAGCCAGCACTCACCCAGGACAGGAGGCACCTCTGACCCCCCCACCCAGGAACCGTGGGGAGGAGGCACCCAGTGTCCCCTGTCCTGGGCATTCCTGAGCAGTCAGCATGAAGCTCATGGAGGCCAACAGACAATCCAAAGGAACTGGTATGTTTACATGCAAATGACTCAGGACCACAGCCTGCATCTCTGGCCGGCGACGCACGGGTCGGTGGGACCCACGCCAGGGATGCCTCGTGCCTGGGGCTCCTCCAGCGTCACCCCAGCCTCGTCTCTTCCCCCACCACGATAACCCTGCCACCTCGCTGACGAGGTGCTGCTGCACCCCATCATGCCCAGAGCTGCTCCTCCATGGGCCAGCTCTGGTCAGCATTCCGGACACGCTGCTTCCTTCCCTGCCATCCCAACCACAACCCCAACGGGATCCCAGCTCCCTTCAGCCCTCTGTCCAGAACCTCCCGCTCCCTCCCTCTGTGCCATTTTAAGTAGACCATGTATCTTTGATTAAATTATAAATGGTTGAGCCCAGTTAAATCTTACAACTAAGCGATCTGGGCTAATGTTGTCTTTTCTTCCTCCCCTTTATCCTTCCCAAACACATGACGCGTTCCTGGGAGATCTGCATTATGTCACTCTTCAGTATATAAAATAAAGGGCAGGCATCTAAATCAGATCTCTGTTCTTCCTTACTTGGGATGACAGCACAAGCTGAACACTTTTGGTGGTTACACTGTTTGCCAATCTGCCACTACCGTAAGATACATAAAATACCAAATTTAAGACCTCAAAGGGGTGACTCCATTTATGTCATCAAACTCAAGAAAAAGCAACATTTTCCAATTTGAAAATACTGGGGGAATGTGCAGTGGTCTGTGAGATGTCCCATACTGCTGGGAATGTGTAAATGTAACAAAGGTTTCATGTTTACCCATTCAAAAGAACCGTAATTTTTTTCCAATTATATGTTTTAAACCGGACACAATCTGCCATAGTCTCTAAACCAGCAGAATTAAAGGTCTGGAATCTACTGCAACTTCTAAAAAATCAAACCCCAAACCAGCAGAGAGGACAAAGGCAAAGCAACGGCTGTTGGTAACAACGTCTTCCAACTCGAGTCTATTTTTGCAACTGTAGACATTAAAAAACCTGTTTGAAGATTAAAAATGCATAAAAGTCGCAATTGACATTTATTTCCTGGAAAACAATCTATTTTTTCAGAGATGGTTTTTCCAGAAGATGATAAACTCCTTCTCCTTATGTTGTGCCTTAAGACATCATGTGCTTTTATCCTTTAGCAAAATATGAACCAGCTCCGAGGCTGACAATGCCAAGAACCATGACAAAATGGATTATTAATGAGAAACTGATCTCCAGAACTCTATTAATTTATGTCTTCCTGTCGGATCCCAAAGATGTATCAGCCCTCTCACTCAAAGAAAAAAATGCCAACATTGTACTTTGTTTTAAAGTTCTGCTTAGATGAAGAATTCATTATCCAAAGCAGTGTTGTGTTATTTCAGGCTCCTTGTAGAATAAAGATTCTTTATCAAATAGCTTAAAAAGCCACTGACAAGTGTGAGGATCTTGCAAAATATATTTACATCAACAATTCAATGAGGAATCTTTGATTTTTAACCTTTTTTTTCTTTCCTCGGCAACACTCCTCGCCTTTTTTTGACCTCTCAGCACTTTGGAAATGGAGACCATGAAATTCCATCTGTAAAACCTCAGAAAAACTAACACAATGGTGAGCTTTTGAAATTCTTAATTGTACTAATTATTCCACTGAATATAACGATCTCACACATAAACAGAAGAAATCCGATTTCTTCATTGAGCACAAACAGCAAACAGACAAAATATCCTTTTAAGCCTCCGTGAAAAAATCTATCTAATCTGTGCTTATCATAATATTTATGAAATAAAAAACAGAGAGAAAAAATTGCTGTAATGTACTCTGGATGACCTCTGCTTGCGCGAGAGAATGAAAACAGCCTTTTGCTTTTCAATCCCCATCAAAGTGGAGTTAAAGGAGGGACAGCATTCCCTTGCTCACTGCCATTAATCATTGCTTTCTTCAAGCAAGTGCGTATTAATTTCTGTCATCCCAAACATCATCGAGTATTGTTACAGCACCGTTCACTCCTCATTCACCACCAGTTGTTACCAGTTTCCCTACACTGAGCAGAGACAGGGTGAATCGTGTGGATTTCAGCGTTGGAGGCCTTTATCCCTGGGGTGCTGACACCAATTAAGCCATTTCAAGAAGAAACGAGAGCAGGCGCAGCCCTTGGCGGTAACAAGAGCTCGCACCCAGCCCTGGCCGGGTGCCACCGGGCCCCGCGCGGGGACACGGCTCGCACGGAGCTCGGGCACCGCGGCCCACGCGCTCCCCACGGAGACCCACAGCCAACCTGGGCCTTGCCACACCTGGGCTTTGTGACCCGCGACTGGGCTGCGAGAGCTGAAACGGGATCGGGGAACAGCTCCTGTTCCTCTGCTCAATTCCAGCACCAGACGTACACATAACGCAAATTACAGTGATTTTACCATTGCAATGTAACGAATACCCTAA
>VZTG01004286.1:341250-347369 GCA_013397845.1 Melanocharis versteri
CTGTCCTCGGGCTTCCTTTCCCCTCTTCACCCAGTGCAACACAAGAAAGAAATACGAGGTAGAAAAACTGATAGTTCCTACTCTATTTGAATAACAAGTGAAATCCTAAAAATCCCTCCACTGCATGTTATTACCAAGTGTATCTCCAGGTTTTATAGTGACAGGACTGTGCTATAATTTTTGAGAAAACCTCGGCATAAAGCTCCATAAACCCAACCACTCCTGTAATGTATCACCTTATCTAGTGCACAATCATTTCCACAACTTTTCATGTTAGTATAATTTGTTCAAAAATGGTAATAAATACATCCTTGAAGTCAAATAAGAATCATTGCACAATCTACTGTAACTTGTTCTTACAAGTGACAGTCAATCATGCTCCCAGGATCTCGCATGAAAGAAAATAAGCAAACATTTGGGTGTTCTGTAATTACAAACCTCACTAAAAGCAGGCTTCCTTCTTTAATCAACAAATATATGAAAGTGTGCCCGGCACAGCCTTTCGAGTGTGCCACCCTGCCTTGAACAGCTACCGCGCAAGGAAAGCACTGATCCCCGGCAACAGGAGCAAACCTTCTCCTTCTGTACTGAGCAAACCAACCACCAAGGCACGAAACCTTAAATCCTTTAAGCAGGGGTCTAACCATGGAGAAAAAAAACATTCCTGATTAAAGCCAAGAACAGAAGAAGTCTCAGGAAATCTTAATTTCTTCATCTCTAGGAGGTAAGACTCATCTGCGGCCAAAGTAGAATGAAGTGGATACTGTAAATATTTTTGATAGTTTACCTCTCACGTAACAATTTTAATTAAACCCAACACTTGATAAAAATATTCCTTTTTAACACACAGCACCAAGTCAACATAACCGTCAGAAAAAATCCGATGGATAACATTCTCATTTTAAAGATGAGAGAAGCAAGCTCTAGCATTCACTTCCACGAGGCAGCGGCCGATCTCGGGGTCTGCCCTGCCGGGGTCACCACATCCCTCCTCACTCAGCGGGGAGAAAGGTTTCTTCCCTAGCCAACAGCAGCACCAGGACTCAAACCAGCAATGCCAGGATTTCCTCTCCAGCATCGTCTTCTCCTGAAACAATGCCATCAGGGGTCTACTGGTACTGGGAAAGTTAAGGGCAGCTTCAGAACATTTTCATTACTTAGTTCTTTTGTTCAACAATCTGAAACCCAAAATGAGCAGCTGGAGCCCAGCAACGCTTCCTTTTGCTGCCTGTGAGAACTGACTTTGCAGTGTCGGGCGATGTTTTGTTCCTTCCAGTATCAAAAAGGTTCACTATGACAACTAAAGTTTTGGATTATAAATTCCTGATGGGATTCTTTGGGCGAAGCTCTGGGGAGCTGTGGGCGACCAGGGACATCAGGCTTCCCATGAAAGCTGCACTGGGGCCCCTTTGTTGCGGGCGAGCAGGGCGGGCGGGCGCCCAGGGCAGGGCACGGCGGGCAGGGACCCGCACTGCACGTGCCAGTTGTCCTGCGCTGACGTGAAAACCCCTGTGGCTCCGGGGAAACCGCCGTGGTTTGTGTCTCATGTGGTTCATGTTAAAAATTTCCCAACAGTGATAGACTTCAGCTGCCAGGATCAGGGAGAGCATGTGCATCCAGCATGAACAGCCCCCGCACGCAGCTCTGGGCCATTTTTTTATCCTTTTTCCTTTCTTTTAAATAACTATTGGGGCTCATAACAAGCACTGTCACTCCAGCACTGCTCCCCTGATTGACTTTGCGACAATGATCTGTGGAGGAGATGGGCACTCAAACAGCCACTCTGCTGCACTCAGGCAAAGAGGACTGGAGAGGCTTGGGTTGGGTTTGCTTTGGGTTTATTTTTTGCTAATTTTTTGTTCAATTTCCAGAATTACTTCTCTGATTTTTTTTTAAAAAACAGCATTGTAAAAAGAAAACTAATCACAAAACTGTAGTAAAGCAACTCAGAGGCTGAATGAAAACCACACACACATGCGCAAAAACTCCAAACCTCAAAAAACAAAGGAAAATTTGAACTAGATCAGAACGTCTCATCTTTGAGCCATCCTGGAGCATCCTGCTACAGCAGAGGTCTCAGCACAGTGATCTTATGTATCATATATGCTCTAATAAATAGGTTCAATGAGTTGAGTTAAGGGCAGAGTTTAACTATTAACTCCAAATTCCCTCGCTCTTATGGCTGTAAGTCAATCCCTTAATGTTACTTTAACACAATTTCTGACAGTTGAATAAAATCTATGGTCAATATTACAACCCC
Source organism: Melanocharis versteri (assembly GCA_013397845.1). Taxonomy (NCBI): domain Eukaryota; kingdom Metazoa; phylum Chordata; class Aves; order Passeriformes; family Melanocharitidae; genus Melanocharis; species Melanocharis versteri. The sequence continues at coordinate 343,511 of VZTG01004286.1, forward strand.
TTCCTTCCTAAACGAAGGAAAATACACATGTGATTTGCATCAGAAATAGTGGGAAAGGCTGTGGGTGAGTGGGGGTGACGAATGTCCAGAGCCCCATTGGCCAGGTATCCGAGCCTTCCCTTTGCCTTCAGCTGGTTGGGCCCTCAAACCAATCCCCAAAACAGCAGAACTGGCTTTTGCCACCTCCACACAGGTACAGCTCTCAGCTCAGGAGCTGTGAGCAGGCAGAGACGTTAGAATACAAAGCTGTAAGATATATCTAAAATAATCCCACAAAAATCAGATGACACAAAGAATTCTAATACTTTCCTTTTGTTAAGATACAGTAACTGAGAATACAATGAAATTCTTCATGTTCAGTATCTCCCATTAGATCAATTAATATTCAGAGAAAGGCTTTAACATGAAGTTTAAATAATCATAGAAGGAGAAAAAGAACCACCAATGTTCTAGAAGCTTCTCTAGACCTTTCAATCAATTTTATTTATATGCAAAACCAAGAGAAACTCAGAAAAAACAAAGCTCCTCCTGATGCTAAAGCTCTCAATTTACTGACAGGCAAATGGCTTCATGCTGCCACTTAATCTCATTTCTTGCATAATGCCCTCTAATTAGCATATCAAAGTGAATTAATACTTCTAGGGCATTAGCAATGGGAAAATCTGCTCCAGGCTTCACAATAGCAGTTAAGCAAGAGCCAAGAAATCCTCAAAAACACCACAAACCACTTTGCATTGCAAAACTGTTCAATTTATTTATCCTCTCTCTCTAAACACTTTTACCGCACACTGTTTTACTACTGTTCACCAAACAAAATGATAATTGCCAAAGTTACCAGCATCTGTAATGCCTGTTTAGAATCTTAATTTAGATTGTGTACTCGAAGCTCTCTAGATGCTTCCATTGACCCCGTCATACACCACAGGACATACTGGAAAACTGTTGTTCTTCTAAAAAATGCTGTCAGGATAATATTATTAAATAACCTTTTCCACTTACAATAAATGATTAAAAATTAAATAATCTATGACAAAGCCACCTGCTGGACAATGAGGAATGAGAGATTGGCTTTAAATGTTGATGCATGACTGAAGTATAGCAAAAGGGTTTGACCTGTAAACACATGATACAAACCCACCTCCCTTCCAGGTGATGGATTTCTATTACACAGGATATTCAGTGATTCACATTGTTACAGTGTCCCTGTGACTGTGCAACACGCATTGAACTGATCATTAACAAAAGAACTGAAACACCTAAAAGAGCATAAAATTAAAGTAACTGCATAATGATTTTTACTATATGCTTCTACGCAAAACATGCTATTTTTGTCCAATTCCTGACGCAATAAACACATTTGAGCTGTTACAATCAGAAATCAGAGCTTTTCTCCTTTAAAAAAATATTTTCAGAATCTACATTCAATCACAGGTCACTTTGCAAAATATAAATTGTAATTTATCAACAAGGTCTAAAAACCCCTGAAACTTCATCACCTTAGGGCTCCACACCAGTCCTTAAAAATAGAAAAAGAACATCGAGGGGGAAAAAAACCTCAAAAACCCAAACCCTACCTCCAAACACCAGTACTCCCACTCTAAGCCCAGGAAGGGCCTGGAGCACCAAAGGAAGGCCAGTAACAAAGAGCAGAAGAAAATGCCGGGGGTCAGCGGGGTTTTCTGCATTTCTGTTTGCAACAAGAACGGGGGAAAAAAGCACAGGAATAACAAAATAAATTATGCTGGATATTTATCTGGTACTTCGAGCCTTCCTAAAGAATGCACATTACTGAAAAACACACGGTGTTGAAGGACCAGGCTGCATTACCTCTCCTATTTAATTCCCTGCTTCCTCCCCCAGTCCCGGCAGCACGATGGAGCAGCTCTAATGTCCAGCTGAGCTGCACAATTCATCTGTTTGGCTGATGAACTACTCCAACTCTATAAAAGCATGAACTGTAAGAGCTGACAGAAACTTTAATAATTTATATTAAATATTGATGTGAATTATTTACTCCATTCACACTTAAAGCCAGGAATTGCCTACCAGAGAAAAGCAAACGTGACAAAAGGTCAACACGCTGGTGAGAAAAGGCAGGCGGTGTCAGGCATGTGTTATCTGAACCATGCTGATCACCTTGATAAGCGAAGAGCATTAAACATGACTGCTGAGCAAACAAACAAAGCATTCTTCTCAGGGTGTCAATCCCGGCCCTCCGACAGCTCCAGCGAATTCCGCCGCGACGCCGGGACCGCAGCTCCGCTCGGGGCTCCGCTGCTTTGGGCTCGCTCGCACCCGGATTCGCATCCATTCCTGCTGTTCATAAAAATATTCATCGAACCATCATGTGCGCGATGTGCAAGGAATTGAAAAACAGCCTAAAATCTGAGGGCAGATCCGAACCGGACTGCCACGCGCTCCGCTCCGTAATTATTAATACAGCCTTCATTCAGATTTAAATATTGCGTTGCATTTGTAACAATTTAGAGTGTCTAATTCTGCTTATATTTGTCTACGGTAGACTGCAAATATCATTATATTAATGTTTCACACAAATCAATGTTTAAATTGAAAAAAGACAGCATAATATCCATATCATACAACTTTTCCATTGAAAGCTGCAGAAACAGAGCTTGATAAATGTGTTAAATCCTGTAAAAAAAAAAAAAAGGACTGTTTTGCATTCCCTACATGCCATGATAATAATTTATCTCTGAATGCAAAAATTCCTTAACTTACAACAAGCATCCTAAAATACACCACACGGTAACTGCTATAATTTGGTATTTTCAGATAAGCAAGCAAATGTGTCGAATTAAAAAATAAATGGAAGGACATGAAAGACAGCTATAAAATAAAAAAATAAAATAAATCCCTGCTCCTGGTTAAATTAGTATTGACAAGCAGGACCAAATTTATCCTCTCCAGAGGGGAAAAAAAATCTCTGGACCCACTAATCCCAGTACTCAAGGTGAAGATGGATATTTAAATGCAGCAAGGAGCACCAGCAATGGGAAACACTGAAGGTAGGTGCAGCCTCAGGTTCTGTGAGACAAAATACCACGAATTTCTCTAATGCCCATAATCACCAAATCGCCATTTTCTCAACTAGGGAAGCGCCCTGGTAGAAATCCACAAAAGAACCAGGCAGCTGATAATGAATGTGTTGGAAACAGATGACCAAACGACAGTCAAGACACTTTATTCAATTTATTTTTTCCTAGTAGGACATTTATGAAGAAAAGCAATGTCATTGCCATAAGGACCAAACGTTCTGCTGCACGGCATCATTTGTAATACATCTGCTGGCAATTAAAAAAATACATTCAAAAGTACAACCACTGGGTCAGTGACAAACCTTGGTACTGAAGCATGAGATGGGAAGCAAAAGCTAAACAATTTAAGCTGAGCTGGACGCACATCAACACACAGCACTGACTTCTTCAGGTAGTCAGGGAACAACAAAATATGTATTTAGCAGCTTGAAAAAAAAACAGGACTGCACATAAATATTTTAAACAGCTAAAGTGAGTAACAATAACACCACAGCTGATATTTAGTAAATAGCCAACACAGACACACACACACACATATATATATATGTATAGTATCAGTGCCATTTCATTGTTCCATGTGAATCCTCGCGTGTTCCGGCAGGACTGCCAGGACTGCGGGTCACAGTGCATTCCTGAGAGTTGCTGGCACTGAACAATAGTTCGCAAAGGCTGCGAAGTTGCGATCGGCGCAGCGCGAGGGCAGAGTGCCGGCCGGGAATCACGCTGCCCAGCGCCGGAGGCAGCGGAGCCCCTCTGCCCCGGGAGCCCGGCTGCTCCGGGAGCCCGGCTGCCCCGGGAACCGC
>VZTG01004288.1:0-117410 GCA_013397845.1 Melanocharis versteri
TGAGCCAGCCGAGCCCGGACCGGTGACAGGAAGGGCGCGCTGCTCTGCCTGCCCGGCAGAACGAGGCGACCCCCGAGGGGGGTTCGGGCGAGCGGCAGCACCGCGTTACAAGTGGTGACAGACTCCAGAAGCAGTTGAGCATGAACCTAAGAGTGCTTGATTGTGTTTCCTTCAGGGTCACCCTCACATCACAATATGGTTGCACTGCACTTGCGAAGGGTAAGTGGTTTTGCTCTCAGTACCTGTGCTGGTTTGCAGCAGCAATCACCAAAACCATAGTGCCAGGGACCCATCACTAACTAACAAGCTAGAGGGTCCATGTATGTGTAACACACACACTGGAAGCACAGGGATGTGCGTGCAAGCTCTCTACACTAACACAACCCAACATTAAATATCAGTGACAAGTCATGATTCTCCATATTTAATGCATGTCCTACCATTCAGAACCACAGAATCCCACTTTATTACCCTCACTGGTATGTGCTGGGGACAGAATTGGACACTTAATTGCTCCTTGCCTCAGTTTACCCCATCCATAAATGGTACATTGTCAGAGTATACAGAAAAACTACCATCTTGGGATGGTGTGTGAACTGTCATAGGTGTTTGCAAAGACGGACGTGCATATTGGTGATCACCTGCTGTTTTTTTAAAATCAAGTAACATGCACTTAAATACTATATACAGCCTTCCAGTACCATACAACACCTTCCAGTACCTAAGGGAGAGCCTACAAGAGAGCTGGAGAGGGATATTTTACAAGGGCATGTAGTGACAGAACAAGGGGTAATGGCTTCACACTGACAGAGGGTAAGTTTAGAATGCAAACCATTCTGTGATTCTGTGATAGCTGTTGTCATGGTTTCAACTCAGTCTTCCTTCTGCTGGGTTAGGGGGAGCTTTGCCTGAGAAAGGGCTTTGGGAGCATGAAAGCTATTGTTTACACAGTAGAAAAAAAGTCATTCTTGTCAAATAAACTGTATATTATTTTAAGAAGAGTTCAGTAGGGATAGTTCATTCTCATAAGCACTTGCTGCTGTTCAGTCTCTTCCCAAGTGTTGCGCAATTGCCACTGATGAGGGACTGACAAACCACTCTGAGTTTAAGTTGCCAGAGACTGCCTTCCTTTAGACCCAAACAGAAACTTCCTCTTTTTCCCTAACACAAGACCATCTTGCATTTGCAGGAATAGGCTTGGCTCTTCTGAGACAAGGCAAAGGAAAAGCTCAACCAATCCACTGTACCTGCTTTGCAATTTTACTGTATTGCAAGGACATAACAAACCTCAAGTTTTGCCTCTTGAAAGGCAGGGACCAGACGAAACCAGCTACAAATACCATGCAAGTATCAACTTCATCACAGACCAACCATACAGAGTACAATGTTGACAATGTTGACAATGATGTTGAAACCCAAGGAACTCACAGGACCTTTTTATTTAAACAAATTTGAAAAATCACAACAAATGACCATTTTTTTCTCTCCCATTAATGTGGGTTAAGAGTTCTTTCCATCAATGCAGGTGAGATTAGTGTCAAAAGGAGAAAAAAACCCCAAACAAACACAAAGGAAGGAGCTGGAAGCAGATATAGCTCAGGGAAGTCCTCCTTGGGGGACATGAGGTTTGCAGAGAACCAGCACTGATAGCACTCCAAGGAAGTGTGACTGCAGATGTGAATGGCTCTGCCAGAGAGAGACACCTGCACGCTCAACCCCATCGGCAGATCTTTGGGTCAGTGGGTTTAGCAAGGTTGTGGGCCTGGGCTACATCCTTATGCCTTGCTCTCTTCATTAATTGCTAGGCAGAAATAAGCCCTGGCCGGGAATAGCAGCACTACAAAACTGTGTTAAAATGATATTTCTTGTCTCACAAAATACCTACTGCTTAAACTGTCAGAGGAAACTAAAAGCTACACTCTCAACTCCATAGCATAATATGCTTTATTTTTTTTTCCTGCAGAAATGCACACTCTTTCACTAAAGGCTACTTCTCATGTCTCATAATACGGTCTTTGACTCAAAGGAATCTGCACTACAGTGTTTGTAAAATTTGCTGCTGGTCTGATAAGACTCAGAAGACTTCTCCCCAGCACTGTCAATCCTGTGCACATACCAGCTGACCTGAAAGACTACTGGAAAAGCTCCGGTGTCTTCCACGATGGGTGCTTGCAGGGCTGGTAGGTTCTGCGTTTCCTGACTTTCAGGCCAGCATGGGGATTGCTCAGTGCATGTTCACTTTCACAAGTGGAAAGAGCTTTGTGGTAGGGTAGAGAAACCCACTGCATGATGATTTGCTTTCAAGGGCAGGCACCAACTGGGTTATTATTTCTCTCTTGTGTTTCACTATGGCTATTCTGAGATGTACCCATGAAGCTGCAGCCCAATCCCAAATTTTTGTGTCCTTTAAAATCTTTAATCAACCACTCCATGGGCTGAAGATGGCAGGAGGCCAATGCCTTATCCACAAAACAGAGGATTATTCTGGGTTATGATACTGTTCTCTAGGTTCCATACATCCAATGTGTTTACACACATCACCATGCTACTTTGCCTCTTTATCATTTTAGCTCAAGGTAAAAACTTAGTCCTACCTACACAAAAGACCTGCTTTTTGCCATCATTAATGAATGCATCTCACCACTATTAACACTTGGAAAATGTGCAATCTGAAGTTAAGCTTGCTGGGTGAAAGCCAGGGGAACTAATGGGAAACTTCTCATCAAAACTGCCCTGGGGAAACAATGTGTCTCTTCAGGGAATTTGTGTGAAAACAAACCATAACTGCATGCAAGCACACACACACACACACACACACACACACACGCATGCAGAGAAGGACTGCCTACATGATTTGACTATGAGCGTTCTGACACACAAACAATGACAATACCCAGAAGCATCAAGAACACAATCATGTGTTTTCTCTAAATCTCCTTCCTGTTTGTGTCACCATTAGGTTTCTGCCAATAATAACTGGTGCCTGGTCATGATGTTTAGTTCCTCCATGGCCTGGCTGAGCTGTAAGTGAAGCCAAATTCAGCGCTGGAGGCCAAGAGCCAGCCTGGCCCTGTGGGTCTCTTTGTCCTCTACCCTGGTGGGGAGAACTGGTAGGAAATCCTCAGCAGGAGCAGCTAAAGCAGCACAGCTGGAGAGCTGCCAGCATTAAGATGCACAGGGTTCAGGAGCTAAAGGAATGGAAAACCTGCATAGATATTGCCTGAAAGTATGTATCAATAATATTAAGGGAGAAAATTCTTTTAATTGTAGAATCATAGAACAGTTTTGGGTTGGGAGAGACCTTAAATACCATCTCATTCCAACCCTCCATGTACAGGGACACCTTCCACTAGATTAAATTAAATTTACCCATTTTCTGTACTTGACAGAGACAAGCATGCTCTACAAAATGAGCAGGTTCTAGTTTCACCCCTTTTAAGTTTGTACTGGTGGTTGGATTGCAGTGCCTATCTGAGTCAGATGGGCACCTTTCTGAGAGTGGCTCTGTTTGTCATCAGCTTGTGTGCATTATCACATTGTAATCAATCCAACAGCCCATCTCTTATGTAAAATATAAATACTAATTTGAGGGCTCAGGGAGAACAGCTATTTTATTTTCAGTTAAAGAAAGAAGAAAAAAAGAAAGGAGGAGGCTGAGCATCATAACAGTAATTTATGATTTTACTGGTGTATTATCATCGGGTAATAAGAGCAACTTGAAACTGCCAATTATCTCATAAGAGGAGTATCACCTTTTCTATTTTGAATGACTCCATCGATAAATGCAGGTTCTGCTTGCTAACAATCCATCACATAATCAGCGGCTTTAAAACAGGAGAGACCACATGAGAAAGGGAGACAAACAAACCTGCAAACACGCAAACACCTGATGTGAGCTGAGCCCTTGGCTCGGCAACAGAGTGAGGAGAGTGGGTGAGGGGGCTGGGAGGAATCGCCTGGAGCAGTCGGCAGGTCACACACACAGAGTGTGCAACAGCAAACTCAGTTTACAAAGAGACATCTGTTCTATTACTTCGATGCATTGTGGCTAATTACATCCTGGCCCATCTGTGAAATGACAGCCACTTATTCTCCAGTGAACCATAAAATCTGTACATGTTCAATGTGGGCAGGGGGGAGTAAGAGGAGTGCAGGGGACTAGGGGAGGGGAGAGGATGGGGAGGGGAGAACAGGAGAATGGCACCAAGGCTAAGAACCAAGAAAACCTCGTATCTCTCATTCCCATCTGGTGTTAGCCAGGAAAGAAGGAACTCGAAGAAAGGCCCTAACAAAGCCCTGCCAGTTTGATGCAGGGCTACAAAATTTGCTCTAACCCAAAGATCCTCACTCCCCATTTTTGCATGTGTAGGGGAGTGAGATGTGCCAGCAATAGAAATTATACCAGACCTGCATCCCTGTGCTTTACATGAGCATTTCTACAGCGCTTCTGCCACCGCTGCTTATATCATCTCTACCTGCTGGTTGCGCAGCTTTGTTAGAGGCTATTCTCCTATGCATAAACCCAAGTTTAGGCTTAGAGGAATTAAAACCAAGGACTTATCTCCCACCACCTCCAACAGATTTTTAGAAAAATGAAAGGAACTGCAAAAAAATGAATCTCACCTCAACTTTTCTACATGTAACAAAAAGAGCCTTGTGTTCAGGTGTGACTGCAAGCTCCCAAGTTACATAAGACAAGGCACATCTTATTTCCATACTGAGAGTAGATAAGCCAAAGTATGGCATTCAGCACCATACCAGCTAAGAGTTAAATCCTCATCCTGGTAAGTCTGTCAGGAAACCTGCAAACTTTTCGGTAAAGTTGCCTGAAATATCAACTGAAGGCTGCAAAGATTTGACAGCAAGTTTTGCTAGGGGAATGGTGTCTTGGCTTGATGCTAGTGCAGAGCTCTTACAGCGGCAGCTTAACCAGCAGCTATCAACAATTGGTGACTTCTGATCTCACATCCAGACACAATCCTGCTGCACAAACTTCTGCAAAATTCCCTGTTTAGGTGGCTCTGGTGAACGGGGCTCTGGAGTGGTGGAAGTAGCCAAACTGTCACGAGGCAATTAAAAAATGGCTGTGGGGTTAAGAGTGGGGCACAGACTAGAAACAGAGTCTGGTTGCTCAATGCCAGCTTGGTAACTGGGGGCAGTACTTTTGTTCCAGGATTTCTGGTGTAAAAGCATCACTTTCCAATTAATGCAATCACTCTGTGTGGATTTGGGCAGAATTTGCTCAGTGTGATGAAATGCTCACTCCCAGAATATCAGCAAAACCAAGTGTACAAGGAAGGAGGGTAAGGAGGATTGCTCATATCATCTACAAGCCAAAACTGTGGAAATCTGATGAAGTCTATAACCACTATTGCAAAAGCCAAACCAAAGAAAGCTAGGATGCTTTGGGATGGGATTTCTTGTATTTGGCCATGGGCTAAAGGAAGATATTAATCCATCTGAATCCCTGACTGAACCATACCCTGCAGGTGTTACAGCCATTCAAGACAGTCAGGTCTAGAGGGGAGGAAAAATACAATTAATCCAGGTGCACTTACACGATACACAAACAGATGCAAAAAAGGGGAAGCATTATAGGAGGCTGGCTTGTGTTCACAGCCTAAAGCAAATCCATCTGAGGCTGAAACATCAGGATAAACAGTACGAGCTTGGTGTTTTTCCTCCACCTTTAAAACTGGCCTCAGTAGCTGTTGACAAACCAACGTAACAGGGATGAAAAACGATCAGGACCTAGTGTTGGGAGCAAAAGTAACTGGAAAATGTAATGTTTTTTCATTAAAATGTTCGCCACTTCCTCCAACTTTGGTCTGCATTCTATTGATTCTCTTCTAATCATTCTTTTCTGATGAAGGCCTCAACACATTTTAAGGCCAGAATGCATATTGAAAGTCACCTTGCTTATGAACACAGAGGTCACAGACCCAGACAGTGAAGAAGCTTGAAGCTTGTTGTGGTCAAGCAGGGATATTACAACTCAGCCTTTTAGGGAGCCCTGTGGTCCAGCTGGGGGCCTTCTGCTGGGACATGAGGATGCTAGAAGAGTGGTGTCTCTAGGACAACCTGCCTGTCCTGTGTGAAAGCAGCAGCAGCACCTGAGCTCTGTGTGGTATTTTTATAATGGGCACGGTGGTCAGGGTTTTGCAGGGCTTCTCCACAGATAGATGCAGAAACCTCTACACCTTTGAGCTCTGCTAGTGGTTAGCATATACCATAGTTTGTGAATCTCAAAGGTAAAACACAGCTCTTCTGAAGCACCTGCTTTGACTAACAGGTTTGAAGCAAAGTGGCTCGGTCTTACTGTACTTGGCAAAACCTGCAAAGCTATTGAAAGGCAACTGAGTGGTATCAGTCTAATTTAGAATGCATGATACATCCATTTTACCAATTTCACTGCACAACAAGCAATCAGAGAAGGCAAACCAAGGGGAAGAAGAGGGCTGACTGAGCTGAATTCAATCTTGCAGTGTGTTCTACTGCTGGAACAGCTGGTGCTTAGTCTATGGATAAATAAAGGATTTAATTTTCCATGGACATCAGGCTGCCTTTCCTCACCAGCACTAAACTCAGCCTCACAAAAGAAAAGATTAACAGAAAGATGTTCACAGTGTGAAACTCTAAAAAGAGCTTACGGGAAGGATTTGTAGTAAATTAATATCACTAGCAACCATACAGTTCCCAGAAGTTCACAAGCTTTTGGTGTAAACTGTGGTTTAGTTGCCTCACACATTAGGTGCAAGATACAGCAACCTCAGTTGCACAGAGGGGTCCTCCTTCCACACTGCTTTAACAATGAACTTGGTCTCAGCCATGGTTTTGTTGGATGTACTGACCTGTCACTTCTGATCATTCATCTGGGAGTGATGGCCAGCACAGCATCTTAGCCTGCTCTTGGGTCTGAAGCCTTAATGTTTTACAGTAGGTTACCACAATCACAACTTAATGAGCATCAAGAAAGAGTATCAGGTGTGGACCCAGGATCGATCCTGAATTCATTCTGATCTGGAAATATTAAAAGAGATATCCCCCTCCTCTATTTTCTTTTTCCCTTACCTTTCACACCCAAGGACAAGTTTCTCCTCTCTTCTCCAGCGAAAGCTATGACAACTGGAGAAGAGCAAATGGGTGACATCACAGGAGTCACAAGTAAAAAATCAAGCAATGGCAGAAGGCAAGGTTTTTAATCATTCCATTTAAAATGCTGCTTCCCCCTGAGTTTGTGTGGTATGAATTCTTCCTCATATCTATTTCAATAGGAATGAAAAATTTGTAACAAAGGACATTGTTTCTGTAAATGCAAAGCTTCCAGCTTTTCAATAAAGATGAAAAAAAAGTCTTTGAGACTTTCAGGAATTTCTCTGTCAGAAAGTAGAGACATCCTTGAGGCCTATACAGCAAAGTGAAAGCTACCTGCTCTTTCAGAATCTATCCCTTCTCCCCCAACAGTTGCCTGATGTGAAATTCTTTTCAAGTCATTTTCTCCACCAGTAAAATAAAGGTGACCAGCACAGTGTTTCAAAGATATGGATCTATGCTTCCTCTAAGGTAAATTCTTCTAAGNAAAATATCAGTTGCTCACCTCTTATCCTTATGCTGGCAGAAAGCTGTTTAGCTTGGGCCTTTGAAAGTTCAGTATAAAAGGGTAGGGGAGGAAAGAAAACTTTGGGAATATGTATTAATTACAAGCCAGCAGGGGAAGGGTTTTCGGTAAATGAATGCCATGCTCACTACGAAAAACAAAACCTGGAAAAGGCATTAAGAATATGTGTGCACACAAAATATACAACAGGGCTGCTACATGCATCACTGCTGGTAGCCCTGCAGTCAAATGCTGGGTATTCTATTCACAAATGCTACCTGTAAGTAAATCTGGATAGGAACTGCTTCTGAAAACGCAGAGCAAGGCAAATTACACGTATTTTACAGCTGCCCACAAAAATGACAAGTTCCAGATGCTTCAGAAAAGCCATCCCAGGGAACAAATGAAATGCAGGCACAAGCCCTAGTGGAAAAACCACTTCACATGTGAGCTTGCATGAGAGGGGAAGAGGGAAGGAGAGGGGCTATACTTTGGCAGAGGACAGGCTCAGCGTTCCTTTTCATAAATACACATAAACCCAAACTTCAAATAAAACACCTGTCACACAGAGCTGACTTGGGCTTGCAACCACATGGCATGAAGTGATGCCACATACTCAGATTTATTTGCCCAGGAGCAAGGGTGCCAAGTGGTCTAACAGGAAGAGCTTACCCATTGGGAAAGCCAATCCTTGGAAAGCATCATTTCAAGGAATGCAGAGTGTTTAATGTTATTCAAATAAACCTACTGTGACTGTGGTAGCTTGAAGGAAGAGGCTGTGTTTAATTCTGATGTGCACATTGGGAAGTGATGGCACAGCTGGGCTGCCCAGGATGTCTGAAGAAGAGCTCTGCCTCCCAGTCCTTGGCCACTGACCTTGGAGCTTCACCTTCCAGAGCGTAACACTCAGTTACTGGAATGGTCACTGGCATGATAAAAATCCCAAGTTTAAGCTCCCTCTCTGAGCCTGGTTTACAGTAGCTGCAAGTGCTGATTCCTGGAGGTGGAGGAATATGCAGCTGGACCTTGACTGCAGGGGGCTGCTGAGGACATGGATCCCAGGACAGTGGCCCTCCCAACCAGTCACAACTAGCAGTGCTTGCAAGTGAGAGACTCAAGTCATTAGCTGGCGTGGAAAGTTAATCACCTGTCCGCTCTTACAAAAGGGATGGTCCCTACAGGAGAAAGATTGGTGGCTGAGACCACTCAGGGGACAATGTCTGTTCTCTAAATGGTGTCCTATGAATAAATCAATGTCCAAATCCCAGGGCTTCTAAGCCTCTACAAACACAAACACTCAGAAAGTATATACATTAAAAAATGATTCTGAATAAAAATGTCTCCCCCTGAGCCCCAGCTTTCCAATGCCAGCTCTCTGGTTAACCCTTCCCTGCCCAGACTGTCCTTTCTGTCTGTTTTGTTGTTCCCATAGTGCATTATTTGTTGAAATAAATATGGAGATAAGTCTGAGCAAGACAGCCAAGACAGCCAGATTGAAATAAATTCATCACTCACGGGCTCTCAAGGGAAGAAAACCATGCATTTTTTCTAAATGATTATTTCTGAAGCACTGAAGGAATGGCTGTATCACTAATGAAGCCAGTGCTCCATGACTGCTGATTATAAATGACCTAAAAAGAGACAAGGGGATGTATGTGTGTAGAGGGGGATGGGAAAAGGGATGAATTGTTCTTCCTTAGGATCTGGAATTGACTCTCTGCGCTTCTCAAAAGTCTGAGAGCATTTGTAGTTCACCACAAAGGCAGGCCTGGCATATTTACAGCCGTGCAAGGAAGTTTGGACTGCAGTGCTAGGCTATTCTAACGAGTAGACACACAATTCCTCTCCTCCCATGATAGGTCACCATCTACTCACTGGAATAATAATTAAAAAGGAAAATGAGCTCTCTCAGTCCCCCANGAATCTATCCCTTCTCCCCCAACAGTTGCCTGATGTGAAATTCTTTTCAAGTCATTTTCTCCACCAGTAAAATAAAGGTGACCAGCACAGTGTTTCAAAGATATGGATCTATGCTTCCTCTAAGGTAAATTCTTCTAAGGCAAGGGAGGTATGACTTTGCAAAAGCTGAAAGCATTCCCAACCAGCAGCTGGAAAGAATAAAGTGCTAAATTCCTCCCATGAGAACTCTGCCTGTTCACAGAGAGATGCCACCTTTCCGAGCCTTCCTGGTTATACCACTCATGCCCGCAACCCGCCCCCNTGCCCACAAAAATGACAAGTTCCAGATGCTTCAGAAAAGCCATCCCAGGGAACAAATGAAATGCAGGCACAAGCCCTAGTGGAAAAACCACTTCACATGTGAGCTTGCATGAGAGGGGAAGAGGGAAGGAGAGGGGCTATACTTTGGCAGAGGACAGGCTCAGCGTTCCTTTTCATAAATACACATAAACCCAAACTTCAAATAAAACACCTGTCACACAGAGCTGACTTGGGCTTGCAACCACATGGCATGAAGTGATGCCACATACTCAGATTTATTTGCCCAGGAGCAAGGGTGCCAAGTGGTCTAACAGGAAGAGCTTACCCATTGGGAAAGCCAATCCTTGGAAAGCATCATTTCAAGGAATGCAGAGTGTTTAATGTTATTCAAATAAACCTACTGTGACTGTGGTAGCTTGAAGGAAGAGGCTGTGTTTAATTCTGATGTGCACATTGGGAAGTGATGGCACAGCTGGGCTGCCCAGGATGTCTGAAGAAGAGCTCTGCCTCCCAGTCCTTGGCCACTGACCTTGGAGCTTCACCTTCCAGAGCGTAACACTCAGTTACTGGAATGGTCACTGGCATGATAAAAATCCCAAGTTTAAGCTCCCTCTCTGAGCCTGGTTTACAGTAGCTGCAAGTGCTGATTCCTGGAGGTGGAGGAATATGCAGCTGGACCTTGACTGCAGGGGGCTGCTGAGGACATGGATCCCAGGACAGTGGCCCTCCCAACCAGTCACAACTAGCAGTGCTTGCAAGTGAGAGACTCAAGTCATTAGCTGGCGTGGAAAGTTAATCACCTGTCCGCTCTTACAAAAGGGATGGTCCCTACAGGAGAAAGATTGGTGGCTGAGACCACTCAGGGGACAATGTCTGTTCTCTAAATGGTGTCCTATGAATAAATCAATGTCCAAATCCCAGGGCTTCTAAGCCTCTACAAACACAAACACTCAGAAAGTATATACATTAAAAAATGATTCTGAATAAAAATGTCTCCCCCTGAGCCCCAGCTTTCCAATGCCAGCTCTCTGGTTAACCCTTCCCTGCCCAGACTGTCCTTTCTGTCTGTTTTGTTGTTCCCATAGTGCATTATTTGTTGAAATAAATATGGAGATAAGTCTGAGCAAGACAGCCAAGACAGCCAGATTGAAATAAATTCATCACTCACGGGCTCTCAAGGGAAGAAAACCATGCATTTTTTCTAAATGATTATTTCTGAAGCACTGAAGGAATGGCTGTATCACTAATGAAGCCAGTGCTCCATGACTGCTGATTATAAATGACCTAAAAAGAGACAAGGGGATGTATGTGTGTAGAGGGGGATGGGAAAAGGGATGAATTGTTCTTCCTTAGGATCTGGAATTGACTCTCTGCGCTTCTCAAAAGTCTGAGAGCATTTGTAGTTCACCACAAAGGCAGGCCTGGCATATTTACAGCCGTGCAAGGAAGTTTGGACTGCAGTGCTAGGCTATTCTAACGAGTAGACACACAATTCCTCTCCTCCCATGATAGGTCACCATCTACTCACTGGAATAATAATTAAAAAGGAAAATGAGCTCTCTCAGTCCCCCATGGGTCTAAATTACAGGGCCTGCCAGGTTGATGTAGCCAGATTTGAGGCTAAAGCAAGGAATAAGATTTACTTATGTCTTCTCTCACTCACTAATTCCCATGGAAACAAGAAACTCCTGACAAATGACTCAAATATGCTTGCAAAAATCTTACTCATATGTTTGGCTGGCTACCTGCCCCCACACTTTCAGGCTGAATGATTACAGGTGCATTACACATGCAGCAATCCCAGGGCAACTGATGGTGGAACAGAGCAGGACGGCCACATGTAAAGGAGGGCCAGATGCCAGCCACAAGCAGGAAAATCAGTAATGTGAATTCAGAGAATAATATCACAATTTGACCATAAAAAGCTGCAGCTTTCAGATTCCTACCAGTATTATTTATATCATATGGTATGTAGAAGTGAGAGCATTTAGAATCAAAAGATATCTCAGGAACAGCCCCAATACAAAATGTGACTTGAGGGTACTGAGAAGATGGGGTTTACTTATTTATTTAATGGCTTGGTTTATATACAGAAATTATTCAGGACACCTTGGAGAACAGAGATCTGAAAATGAGCTTCTGCAGAAGCTCAGACAAAGGAGCCTTTGACAGATATTGAATGGATTCTAGTCACACACCACTGCCAGAGGTTTCCTAGCACTTTGTGAAGACTGTCCGTTTTTTGCAGGCAGCAACATCCTCTTGCCTGATCTGACAGAATTTGGGAGATGCAGCTTTGTTTCCATCAAAACTGTTCCAACTTGTGTGTGGATTTAGTAAATGGGAGCATTCTCAGTGCAGAGGCTCAGATCAGGGCCCCTACAATTACCTATAGTCTCTATTTCAGCTGACTCAGGCAGCTCATCACTAATACTTACTGCAATCTCAATGGGGAACTCCAGAAGGTTTTCTCCCCCTCTCAGGAGACGCCCTTTCCTCAGAGCCTAGGATCACTCACTGAACTCCTCCTCACAGGTACCCACCTTTACAAAGACAGAAAGCCTGCATAGACTTAGTACAGATGATAAATCTAGGGGTGGAGGCAGGGAAGAAAAGTTTAACTAAGTTTTCCTCCTCCACACAGGTCATTTGTCACAACCCTTTATAGTTAATAACCTCTCTGTAAAATTCATAAGCCAATTACAGAACAGGGAAATAATTCACTAATAGCCTATATAAGGTGGTTTAGAAATCTTGTAGGAAGGAACTCCAATATATTAAATGGCACAGGTTTCAGAC
This sequence comes from Melanocharis versteri, assembly GCA_013397845.1. Lineage (NCBI taxonomy): Eukaryota > Metazoa > Chordata > Aves > Passeriformes > Melanocharitidae > Melanocharis > Melanocharis versteri. The sequence continues at coordinate 12,617 of VZTG01004288.1, forward strand.
GCAAATGTTGTAGGTGACACTCTTTGTAAGACTTTTGAGTTCAGGAGGCCTAGATCTATGCCAGATCTGTTTGAGCCTAGCCACTGCCACAGCTCTTCCCTCAGAAACATCACTGCTGGGAGCTGGGGCCACCAGCCAGCTGCACACAACCTATGCTGGAGCCTGTTTCCTTTCCTTTTCTCAAAGGTTGCAGACAGAGTTCTCTTCCCTATCCCTCAGGTAAGTCAACCTACAGATAAATGAAGTACCTCATTTGCTTTTCCAAAAGCCAGTACTTCACCACAGAAAGTAAATCTGACAAGCAAGTGAAGACCATCCACTGGGCTACATTGCCTCTCTCTCTCTTGCTTGGAGCCGGGACCATAAAGAAATCAGCCCAGATGATGTATCGCTATCATTTCGGAAGTTCTCTAATGAATCTGAGCCCGGGTTGGAGCTTTAAAAGACCGCAGTAGTGTGTCAGTGTAAACAGCCAAAAACAGTGTCATGTCAAGTGGTAACAAGGCCACTGCTGTTTTCACAAGCATCATGCACTTAGCAGATAAAAATTAGCATCCTATCCAAGGCACCACAAGTTGTCCTTATCACCGGCAAAGAGAAACAATGCCCCTGCATGACTGCTGGTACTCGGGGCCACTGACAGCAAGTCCAATTTCTTACAAGCTGTCCATTAGTATGATGAAGGGACTAATAACCACCACACATGGGGTTTTATCTTTTCTTTTTCCTCTTGTTGGTCCACTGGCAATTGCTAATAGCTTTCTGGGGCTCCTTTAAATAAACACAACTAATTACCCTGCACAATGATACCGTGGCTTACAGACTACTAATTATGTCATGGAGGGCTTTCTTAACATGTACGTTTATTTGCAGAGGGCCACATCTAACATGAAGCAAATTTATTCAGCCTTTTTGCTATCAGCTGGTGCAAAAATGGCATGTATTCACATACACAGCAGATCCAGATTGCACACCTTTAATAGGCAAGCTCTCCCAGGAGGCTGAAAAACAACACATGGAGTACCCATATTCCAGAACATGTGTAGCTGCGTGGCTGCAAGCCTCCTATGCACTGACTGTGGTGCCATGGCACAGACTGGGACTGTTGTGTAAATAAAGCTCTGCTTTTCTTCATTCACGTTTGCTATATGTTGAACAGACAATCACCACTTGCTATGCCTTATGCCCTGACTACATGCCTTGCTGGAGGATTAATGAAAATCCTGGGAAAAAAAAAAAGAAAAAAANCTGAACAGATGGACAACATGAAAGAAAAGATACATTGGGAAATTGTTCTACCAGTAAGAGATGAAGAAAAAGAGAAGTTAAGTGACTCACTGTATGTTATGTGGCCAGCTGTGTTAGAGGCTGGAAACAAACTTAGGGTTTCCTGACACCTGCTCCCTGCTTAGACAGAGATAGCAGCAAACCAAAACAATTTTTTTAAAAATAGACTTTGCAGACAGATATCTAACTGACAAGACAGGTCCATATCAAATTATGCAAAGTGGATGTGACTGAATGCCTTTTTGCGCTCCTGCAAACCTAAAAAGACTTTGTTTTTTAAAGCGAGATGCTGGGTGAGAGGATTTTTTAAGGCGTGCAGCCCCCCTCCTCCCCACTCCCTGCATAAACAGCAAATGAAAGCACTTGATTTGCAAGCATTTCTGGACAGCCATGTCGTACAAAACAGTAACTCCTTCTCCTCAGGGACAATATCCTAAAAGGATGAAGCAAGGACACCTCTCAAACTGTACTCATAATGATCCTTAGCATTAATAAGAGTTATATGCGTAAAAAGCAGCATGTATCTTGCTAAGCAAGTGAGAGTGGCAGATGAACTGATAGAAGAGGGCAGAGTATCTTATTTGCAGCTATTAGCTGACTGGTCAAAATACCTGAGTAGAAATGTATATTCAATTATACATGTATTGAGCTCTTGGACATGTATCACGACCACCCACAACTCTATGAAGAACATGGTCCTTAACTTGCTGTTTGAGGCATTTGAGTCAATGGGCTTCATAAGAAAATGATAGCCTTTACAAAGGGGCTTCAGAAATCTCATTAAAGACATTTTCTGCAATTCTCTAAGACTCTACCTTTCCCTTCACACAAGAGGATGATTTTTACAGGGAGCAAACGGAACAATGAATCACAAGCTCACTGTAGAACTGTAGCAGAAACAAGAGACAGAGAGATTTCTCAGGGACCAGACTGACCTTGATAAGCAACTTCCAGATAAAAGCTACAGTGCTTGGTCTCCCACTATGATTTTCAGAGGTGGGTCACTTCAGTTACATCTCTCCCTGTAGCAACAGACAGCCCCAGTAGAGATGACACACCCTCAGAGGGCTCCCCTTTACAAAAGAAACCATTAGAAGATGACAGGACAGGCACAGAGAATTCTGACATGGAAGCCAGAAAGAAAAAAAGCATGAATGAGACAAACAACAAGGGTGCACCATGTCCTGGGTTCCTCAGCATGCCCCTGCAGCATGATGCCATGGAGAAAGGATCTCCTGCTGTAGGCCAGTGGAACAGCAGAAGACTTCAGGCAGAAAGTGGCCAAACCAACCTGCTGAGAATCGTGCAATGTTAGGCACAAGGATCATGCCAGGTTAGGCACACGTGAGGTCCTTGTTACAGTTATCATTACCCACCTCCATTTTGTACTGCCCAACTCTGATAACTCAAGTGACAACAAAAGAAGAATGGAATCTGGACAAGTTTATTAAAGAATGGAAAAACATGCCAATCCTGAAATAGATCTTCTGCTCAGAAGCATCTTCTCTTCCTTTAAGCCTCTGATTTTCAGAACAATTTAAAGGAAACTATATGTACCTCCACAGCAGCAATACCCACGACCTAGTTAGTGACTCCCAAAGGAAACCCTGAAGTTTCTTATAGCATTTTTATATAGCATTATTATAGCATTTTAATCTCTTATGCTAGGGAGATTAAAAGACCATCACAGAGCAGCCAACCATGAATTTTTAAAAAACAGGAAGCAAATCCCTAAAGAATATCCTGAGTTGGAAGGGACCCACAAGGATCATGGAGTCCAACTCCTGGCCCTGCACAGGACATCCCAGGAATCACACCCTGTGCCTGAGAGCACTGTCCAAACACTTCTTGAACTCTGTCAGGCTTGGTGCTGTGACCACCGCCCTGGGGAGTCTGTTCCAGGCTCAACCACCCTTGGGGAGAAAAACTTTCTTCTGATATCTAACCTCCCTGACTCAGCTTCAGACCATGCCCTCAGGTCCTGTCACTGGTCACCAGGGAGAAGAGATCAGACCTCAATATTTCTTCTTAATATCATGTTTTATCTTTTTCTCCTTTGCCCATTTTTGCAAGAGTCAGGTTCAAGCTTTCCTTTCCTAGAAGATGCCTGTTCCAAAACACAAAAACAAAGACTGTTGCAGGATCTAAGGCCTTCCAAAGAAGACACCAAATATCAACTCCATGAAAAACGTAAGTGTAATCCATGGAAAACATGGATTGTCTTCTGAAAGCATGATTCTCACTCATCAACCCTTCTGAGACACAGGAACAGGCAAGAGTCACATGGGAGTTTTGGTTTCTTCAAATGAAATCCCATTGCCTGAGTCCCCAAGGCCAATGGCCACACATGGAAAAAGGGGTAAATAAGCAATTTCACTCAGTCTGATATTATACTCCTGCTCTACTTGCCCTGTGTTAACCTACCTGTTGAAGTTATTGGGGCAGCAAATCATGTAACACATTGATTTTTAGCTATTTTAAGTGAATATAGGATTTATATGTGCATTTTTCCTTCAAAGAATGAAGTTGTAGAGGGCACAGCAAGACACATTTTGTTCTGTCAAAGCAGTCTGTAAGTGGAATGGAAAACCTTTGCTTTCTGATATTAAAGACAGAGGCATGAAAAGAAAACAGGCTCCTGGTGCCTCCACACATGCAGGTGCCCCTGAGTGAGTGCAGAGATCCATGCTCTGATCACAAGACAGCACTGAAGGATGTCAAAACTGCCAAAGAACCCCATGCCTGCAGGCAAGCAGTAATTTCCCTCTGCCTTTAAGACTCATATCTTCAAATTTATAGCCCAAACAGGAGTCCAAAAATGGGCAACACACTAAAACTTCCTTCCAGAAAGGGGAAAGCATCTGTTCCAATAGCTTGACTGTGTCTGAATTACAGGTCACCTCCTGTGTGCAGCTGCACAGAGAAACCAAATTCCCCAGAGGATGCAGTTCCACATGGGTGATTGACATATGTGGTGCCCACTGACAGGCAGCCTGAAACTTTGGCATTTGTTCCACATTTTAATTCCTCAAGCTTTAGTGCTGTAGGATTCATACCTCAGAAGCTGTGATACTTGGGGACAGCATACAATTTACAGAGAGGCTCTGCACCTTTCCTTTCCTCTTCCCTTTCTCTTCTGGATTTCTATACAGGATTTTAATTCTTTTCCTTCCCTTCCCCCCCACCCCCAGGTGCATTCAATTGATACAGGAGAAAGTAGGGGTCACAGGAAGAGCGAAGACACATAATCTAATTTTCATTTTGTCCATTAATCATGCATGATTTCAGCCAGCCATTTAACAAGGTGGAACTTTAGAGTGATCACTCTCTAGAGTGCTGGGGGAAAATTCACTCTAATTCCCATTGCTGCTCCACACTCCTGTTCATGCTGCACAGAGCAGCCTCTCCTTCTTACAGAGAAAAATGGATCTACATGTCCTGAAAAACGTATGCTGTCCTGGAAGTCTTCTCAAGAGCTTTTTACTAAATTTAAAAGTGTCGAGCTGAAGCTGTTGATGCTTCATTTGTGGGTGGCTGGATTTTGGGAAGGTGTGGCTCAAAGCAAGCCAAATAGGAAGCTCTGTATTTTAGTACATTTTGGCATGAAGTTGTCGCTATTGCTACACATTATTCTAGCTCACAAATCAGAAAGCCTAGCAGTAGTTCTCCGTGTCAGCACCCCTTATAAACTCTCTGTTATTTGCCAGACTCCCAGCTAGTCAGGATCAAATCTCCTAAAGTGAGACAATTCTGGAAATTACAGACATGTGCACTAATCATAGGTAAGGTCAAGGAGACTGGATGTATCAGGGCTTGCACATCCACGGATGAGGCAGAAAAAGGTACCTTCTTTCTCTGCTGGGGTTTGCTGAGTACTGCAACATTTGCCGTCTTGGAAGACGATGTCTCAGCCCCTCTCTATCTCACCTTAATTCTTTGGCAAAGTGACCTTAGTGTGCAGAAGGGAAAAAATCTCTCTCTGGTTTAAGAATAGTCCTTAGCAGCTGTGTTGGGAGTGAGGAAGCCAAGGAGAACTGCAGCAAGGCACACTTCTCAGTGATTGTCTGTCTGCTCAACAGGAGAGACCTGGCCTCCTCTCTACTCTCTATGGAATAACTGGGATTTCCACGGATTAACTCTGGACATCCTAGTTACTACATATTCAAGGAAGCTTCTGTATTTCACAAGGTTTCTGTGTCAGCTGTGAATGCCCCAGTCTCCTTCCACTCACTGTGCTTTTGTCAGAGAAAGAGAGAAAAGGCTTATCCTGGACTGTGAGGAAAGAGACCCAAGGACACTCATACCTCCCCTAAAGGGGAAAAAACGGGTTTTTGAAACCAAAAAGGTGATTAGCCTGAGAAGTGTTATCTCTCTTAGAGGCCACTCAAGGGCATCATTCAGCAGAAAGTAAGAATTAGCAGTACATTCCTTCGCCCTTTCAAGGTTCCAAAGGAACAGTGGGATGTTTAAAGGAAGAGGAGTGCAGATGCACAGAAGTAGGATAAGATTTGAGTATGTCAAAGACTGAGTTGCTGACAAGCATTGTTTTGGAGGGACTCTGAGCAATTCAGCTCTGCAATGGTAAAAGCATTTGCCGAGACAGCATTGCCACTCTGGAGCCTTTTGCTCTACTCTGATGACAAAGAGGCGCTCATTGGTTCTAGGGAAAAAACTGTGTCCTGCAGCTGTCTGTCTGTCTTTCTCCAAAAAATTACAACCTGGTTTCAAGAAGGTTTCTCTAGTAAGATAACTGACTCAAGTAAAGAGGCCATGATTCCTAAGCTCAATCTTTAAATCCCCAGAACTACAGGGATTTCCCAAAATGCAATTGCTGTATCATCTCTGACATAGGCTACAGAGATGTGTCATGGGAACCAAAAGCCCCTTTAGCACAACTCTGATAGGAACACGGTGACAAACAGGTGAAATGAAAGACTTATTACATTTTGTTTCCCAATTCTTAAGGGCTAACAGCCAATGCCTGTGAAACCAGGAATATGGGAAGGGTAGCAGGGATTATATTTATCTGTCAGTATTTCTAATCAAATTTACCAACTGTGGAAGATGTTTGGGCATTCTTGTCTAGTCAGATCAAAATAATAAAGATACAGAGAAATTTTTAAAAGAAGAAATGAGAATTAGAGACTCAACAACCCAACCTGCACTCACTTTCTGTGGGATTCGGGAGCATCACTGCCTTTTTGAAAACTTCCCTTTGCAAGTGAAGAACACAGTCGTGTGAAATTAAATACTGCACCTGCTGTCAAGAGCATGGAACAAGAACAGGCAGACTGGCTCAGTTCTTATGATTCTATTAAATTAATTTTTAGTACTCCAAAACAGAATTATCATAAAGTTCAGGAGCGATTATGTGTAATAATTAAAAGAATTTTCACAACACCAATTTTCACCATTACTGAGCAAGCCCTCTGTATTATAAGTGACTTCATCAGTTGCTGAGCCAAACCATATTTCACAAGGCAAAAACCTGATCAGGCCACATTTGCCAGGTGAGTATTACCTAGTGTTTCCTTTTCAGATGCTTGATCTGAAAGTAGCAGCACAGAGTTGAAATCTTGGCGGCTTGCTTCAATTTTTGCTACGTGTGTATGTTTTCAGTAAATTACATATTGCAAGCAACCTCTGGATGCACAATCCCACCTCTCCTAATAGATTTTTCTATTCTTTCAGGGACGCTCAACAGCATGAAATAATCCCCCTCAATTTACAAAAGAAGTTCCCAGCCTCTGAGTTTTAAACTATTAGTGATCCATCACTTGCAACAAAACCCAACATAGATAATCTGTTAACAGCCTGGATTTTAAATATTCACTATTCATGGTGGCTGTTTGCCTGTGGGTGCAGGAATGACTAACTGTGTTCTGGCTTCCAAGGACACCCTCAAAAACAAGAGGGGGTTGCATAAGTGGACTATTTCCTGGTTTAAGTACTTGAATTAGTTTCCTCTTTTCCCCCATCATGCATTATTCCAAGCAAAAGGATATAACTCTGCTTGCAAGAGGAAAACAAGAAGCAGATGATGCAACAGAAAAGCAGACAGAAACGCACAGAAGCCAATTAAAAAAAATTTTTAAATTACACCACTGTTTGAATGCAAAATGCAAAGAGAAATTACAATAAACACCCAAGCTTGCTTCTAAAGTAATGGATAAGCCCAAAAATCCTTCAAAAAGATTGTATTTAAAAAATCTGACATGTGCCTTTTAAATAGATCAAGCAGTTCAACTTTGGAGTGACTGAAATACAACAACTTTGTCATAACCTTAATTTTGTACTTGGATCTAGATACTATGACAGAAAACATTTGATAGCAAATAGAAAAAAAATACAACAGGTCCCCATTCCTGACCAATAATGATACAAAACACGTGCATAGGATTTGAAGAACAACATCAAAAAATTCTTTAAATCCTTGTCTACCTTCTGCAACTGAGCCAGGACATCTCCTTCCAAAATAAGCCTGAAAACACTTTTTTTCTTTTTAAGCATATGTTGCCTTTAGACATTTTAGATTTCTGTTTTTCTGCTGTACCCAAATACTTCTTTCATGGGAAAGAAAAAGTAAACATAGAAATGCAATGAGTATGGTCAAAACATCTCAGTGATGATCATCTTTTTTGTTCATACTGGGATCATTTTTCCATTTTAAAAATCAAGCCTAACTGAATGCTGCTAAGGCATCCAAAACTGCACCAAAAATTATGGTCCTACCCTATTAATTTCTGTTTTCCAAGGATTGATACTGGTATCTCATATTGGAAGACATGACCTACTTTCTGTATTTTCAGAAAATACAAATAAGGAATATCTCATTGCTAAATATATTTAAAAACAGAAGAAAGAGAAGGGAGTCACAAGAAGTAAGGCAGAGAGGTGGGCTTGGGTGAGGTAGAGGTAGCTTGCCACAGAACACAAAACATTCCTGCTTTTCACTACTGACCACGACATTTTTTTTAACAAGGGCACAGCATTTTTGTAAAAAGGGATTCACTCAATGCCGAGCCACGGGCAAATAAAATAATTGCATCATGTGTACTCCCCTCTCTTCTCTAGAAAAAGGGTATGCTTTTGCACAGTGCTTGACCACCTGAAGCTGCCCCAAAACTCTGCTGGCCAGGGGCTGCCTGTGCTGGGACTCAAGGGAGCCAAGGCTGCACTCCAAGCCTTGGGACTTGCTTCTGTCATTAAAGGATATCAAACTTCTGTGTGCAGAAGTGGCTCTTGTACAGACCTGAGGCTTAGTTTGCTGTAGGTTACTTCCTGGGGTTCCCAAGTGAAAAAGGCTCCAAAACATCCCTTGGGTACCAACTGATGCTGCCTCTGCTCCAGTACTCTGCTCCGAACACCAGCACTTATTCCCCAATTTAAAAGCCCTGCAGCTTTGAAGTAGTGTATGACCTGTTTCTGCAGTAATATACATGAATTTCTCAGAACTAATTATCCATAAATCCATCTAAACATTGAAGCTTTACTAAATACACTCTGTTCCCTGGTCAAACTACGTGGGTCTGATTTTCCTGCACAGGATGAGGTAGGATATTGAGGCTACCAAAGCTGAAAGCCCCAAATGCAACATGACTAAGAACTGAATTGCCCTGTTTCCAGAGCTCCACATGCTAATTCTCTGCTAAGCCAAAGCATAAGGCTTTGATTTCCTAACCTCAGAATGTTATCTGGCTCTAGTGTAGGATTACCACTAGCTCTGTACATCTGTCCTTACAGTAGGGTCGGCGTCACACCATATGTCACTTGGACAACTTTTATTCTTTCTAGATTTTTGTCTTTTTAAAAATTAGTGTTCATCTGGAAGAGCCTGGATTCCCTTGGCTTTCAAAATCTGCTTTGCATTGCTGATGCATGAGGCTGTAGGCAAAGTTGCATTAGTGAGACAGACACAGAGAGAGATACTAAAAACCTGCTAAGACAAAATATTTTCAGGTTGCTCTTCTCTTCAATACTAACAAAAAAAACCACCTCCTAACCGCCCAAACAAAATATCAGTGAAGGTTTATTCAATTTCCATTTACCAAACTAATGACCTCTTTCTCCTAAAATGGCTTCTGCATAAGTTCATTATTTTCAATGAATATTCCTGACTTGCAGCAGTGTAACAAAAGAGAGTCTGACCTAGAAAGAGCAGGTCAGGCTCCACATGGAAGCCATCACAGGGCAGTGAGTCACAGCCTCAGTACTCACAAGGTATCCCAATGTTTTGATATAGGAAGAAAAAACTCCTGCAAAATTCATGGACAATGAATTCTCCCTCTCCCCTCTCTAGTACTGCAGTAAGAGAAAGGGTCATCAGTCTCCAGATTGTCCCTCTCTCAGAGGAACAACAAAAGAAAGAAATCAGGGGATCTGGAGGGAGAACGAAAAAGGGTCTTCCAAGATCAATGGCCAGCCTTCTGGGACATTATGAGGATTTCATACTTCTATAGTACCTTTCATCCTGAAAGAACTCAAACACCTCTCTAAACGATATACTCATCTCGCATGAAGGCTGCAACCAGCAAAAGGGAGTAGAGAAAACCACGTCCATGCAGGTTGTCATATAAGAGCTCCTGTGCCAGAAGGAGCACAGGAACACCTACAGGAGATGCAGGTCTCTGCCCCAGGGGCTTAATGAGCCTGGGCCCGACTATGTAGCACAGACTTGTGCAAGGGGATGTAGGGGGAAAGAAGATGACCAGAACATCGGGAAGCCAGCCAGAAAGAGTAAAGACAGTCATAACTTGCTTCAGAGAGGAAGGACATCAAGTCAAATCACATATATTAGAAGCAAATGGAAACACTCCACAGCCACTCGGAAACAAAAGCAAGACCTGGAGAATTGTATTGAAGCTGCAAGGGAGATCCAGGGCACATTTCCGTCGTAGAGGAAGACAACAGGGCTTTTTCTACCAGTTTAAGAATGGGCAGGTGTCCTAGGTTACAATGTAAGATGTGCCCAGAAGCATGTATTCTATCACCATCTTCATAAGCTGTTAAAAACCGGTGAGGCAGTGTTTCCCATTTCCTTCATGACTCATCCCTGATAAACTCCGGGGGATATCTTCTGTTAATGGGCCAGCTGTTGAAACCAGGTGGGGCAGTGTTCTTTATCTCTCCCATGACCCATCCTCCCTCCAGAGGGATATCTTCTGTTAATGGGCCATCAGGGTCTCACTGCATGACTGATAAAATTACATCATCCCATTGAGAGATGCTCTGCCCAGAGGGAGAAACAAAGCATTCCATCCTGGATATATTCTGAGATTTCGAATACCACAAGTAGCCTTTACCCAATGGATTCCCAGAGGAAGACCAGACCCTTCTACAGGATCACTGCTTTAACAGAACCATCACTCCAGGAGGACTGCAGCCACCATTTAAATCGGACTGCTACCAACACCAGGACCAACAGGGTGTCAGGTTGTATTCTGACTCTGTCAGTGGTTGTTTTTGTACTATTGCATTGATTTAATTTTTCCTATTAAATTGTATTTCTGACTTGGAGTCTCTCACTGGTTTGCTTTCAAACTAGTATAGCAAGTCACAACAGAGTTCAGATTCAAGATGGAGACACTGAAGAAAAGAGCCTGTCTCTCAATGAAAACCACAAAGGTTCCCTGCCTCACTTCTACGCCTCATCTTCCACTGCTTTTCCAATGAAAAAGTTCACCATGGAATGCAGACAAAAGAGCAGCATCAGCTACATCCCTCCCAGGGTATCCAGTGGATTAAAGGTGCTCCTGCAGCCCTGACTCAAACTGGTCAGCTCAAAAGAGTCATTGGAGAGCTCATACAAAAAGTTTTCAAGCAAATTCAGCTACACTCAGACGCAAAGACACATCAAATATAATTTGTTGTTCCACTGAGAGTGAATCCTCACCTAAGCCTTGGTTTTTAAAAATTAGTCTTAACAGCTCATCTTCCTGTGCCTCTTCTATTTCCCTATCCCCTTGCAGTCTGGGACATCCAGGTATGACTATGATCTTGCCCATGATGGGATGGTAAGATACAAATGACAGAGGAAGAGACTACAGTTTGACCTCATTGTCAGATAAAATCCATTATGTGTGATTAAAACTTAACAAAATGCAGTCACATTAAAAATTACTATCATGAAGCACACCATGATTTACTGACTAAATGAATGATAAATTTATCTGAATAAAATAGTCCTAGCCCTCCCGCATTGGCAACGCATGATAAATTGCTGATTGTGAGAAGATCATTGCTTGCTGTTGCATGACTTACACACATTGATTTTTCCTAATTATCATAATAGCATATTTTACATAAAGTTTCCTCTCAGCAAGTAAAACTTATTTCAGGCCTTCAGGTTCCAAACTGCAAAGAATAAAGATGGAAAAGAAGGATTTACAAACTATCTCCTTGCCCTTTATTATACAGATCAAAGATCACACCCACTGGATCTTGAAGAGATGGGAACAACATTCAAGAAAGCGCAGGCATTGTGCAATGAAGCTGTGATCACAGTGGGTTGCTTTTTGCATAGTGGTGATCTAATTTTGTGAGGCCAAGAAAAGTCTTTGAGAAAGAAGAATGCAATCCCAAAGAACAAGGGAAAAAAACCCCATCATTTCTCCAATTTCGTTAAGATGCACAGGGGCAGACTGTGCAGTCCTTGTGTAAAAGTGCTCCCATTGTGTAGGTAAGAAATCTCCCACTAAGTTGAAAAGGAAAAGCACAGTCTATTAATAGGAAAATAGAAGTGGTGGAATAGATAAGAAAGATGGAGGAGAGAGAGAAAGATACCATGTATTCTCAATTAACTGAAAATCAATCACAATAACACACGTTCTCTTCTTACAGAAATCTGAGAGGTGATAAAAGACCACCTCAAAAAAACCCCAATGGCCTGCTGTTCGGTGTCTTTTCCAGTACATGCATTTCAGACTTACCCATGAGGATTTTCCAAAGGTCCATGCTTTTTACAGAGGAATGTGCTGCTCAGGAGCATGAATAAACCAGTCTATTTACTGACATTAATGTTTTGGGTTTTTTGACCCAGTACACTGTACTTAAAGCAGAGAGCCTGGGCAGAAGCAGAGCAAAGCAGACACATCAGCTGCCTTTGGTGAGAGCAATGCCAAAGTGCACCCAGGAGTGATCTCAGTCTGTACTGGCCACTCCACAGCTGCTGTCTGCTATAGGAAGCATGAAGTTGGGAGCTCTGCTTACAGCCCTGACATCTCCACTCTGCTCTGACCTGTGCTGCCCAGAAACCAAAAGGCACACAACCTCTCTGGCACAAGGCTTGCCAAGTAGCTGGGAAGCAAGGCAGGCAAGCGGGATGCTCCAGACAGGTGAGTGGATAATAAGGTGTAAGGGTTCTGTTGGTCTTTATTCTGCTTTCCCTGGCCAGCTGCAGTGGGAAACATCTTGCTGACAGCAACGCAGGATTGATGTGCATGGTGTGATGTGCATTGCAGCTTTTATGGAAAGGCAGAAGGGCTTAGCGGACCTGTTCCTTCCACAGGCTGCTTTCTCCTGAAGGGCTTCACTGGAACCCATGGTCTTCCCCCTCCCTGACCCCGAACCATTGCCAAGCTGGGGCTTTTTCCACTGCTCCATTAGCACAAAAATCCCAGGCTTTCAGTGCATCTGACATGCTGTCAATTCCCAGCCAAAGCAGGCTCTGTGTGCCTGCAGGTGACACCCGTGTCCCTTTCAGCAGGGCACTTAGAAAACAGCCCACCCCTTATGTAACCTGAGCCAAGGATTTTTTTTTTGGTAGCAATTTTCACTCCTATCTGCACCTTGGGAAGGACTGGGGATGTAATCTCCATGCTGTTTGCAAACCAGGTGCAGGAACGGGTAAATGCAAAGGGAAATTTCCAGAGCAGCACAGCTGGTGACTTCTCTTGTGTCATGGTGAGAAATCTCTGACATCTCCCACTGATGCCCACAGCTTCACCTGCTCCAGACGCACAAGCTTTTTGGTACATACAGTTTCCCCATTGTGTTGTCTTTTACCTGGGGGATGTGAGCAGGCGCTTGGGGAAACACAAATTATTCTCCTTGATCCTGGACTAGCAAGGCCCATGTAGTCAGATGAATAAGGTGAATACATATTCAGAGTGACCACACATACTAAATTTTACTATACATCCATGTGCATTGTGTAGTTTGTGATACACATAGTAACTATTCCAGAAACATCTTAAAAGGCTTTAAATATTTCTGTTCTACGCATGTGTCTGTGGGAACAGTCAAACTGTCTTCAAGTGATGGGACCAGTTTCACATGATATGAACGGTTTAAAAGTCACTCTCCCAAAAAATTACTTAAAATTGCTTTTCCATCTGTAAGACTGCAAGGGTTTGTAACCCTAATTTACTGCATTCTCCTGCCATAGACAAATCCTCTAGGTGTGCATGTCCCACTTAACAACAGAAAATTCCTACATTTTTAGTCTTGTTTTAGCCATCTGTGATAAGGGCGCACTACAAATAATCTTGATCCAGTGAAGCAGTTCCATAGTTTAGAACACTGAAATTCTGGTTGAGATGGATTAGTGGTCAGACTGCAGGCGGAGAGGCCAAATTGATCTCATGGGTGGTGCTACTACATTAGTGAGATTATAGCTAAGATTCCCCAGTTCTTCACCTGTTCCATGACTGGTTAAAAAACCATTTAATATGACAACAAGTGTTTCATACTACTTCCATCTGCCAGAGGTATACAGACCACAGAAAGCCATGGTGTCTGCAGTAATTTCCTGTGAACTGTGACAATACCAAAAAAACGTCCTGTGCTATTAAATGGGTAAGGAGGGGAGGCAGAGAGATAAAAGCTGGATGAAGGGAAACAGGAGGAAAACTTGAGCAGGGAACTTAGATGGAGAGAAAGAAAAACGGCTCATGAGTAGAGGGAGAGAGAAAAGAAGCAGACAAATAATATAGGACAGATTAAAACAAACAAACAAAAAAAACAACAGAAAAAAATCCTCCCCAACCTGCTTCATTCAGAGGGAAAGAAGCACACACTGGAAAAATAATTTTCCCTGGAAAAATAATCTTTCCCTGGAAAGTGCATGTTGGGCAGTCCCAGGAATCTTGCTTTCTCTATGCAATACCATGTACAAAAATGAATTTAAAATTCAGATTCTTCTGAGAATGTTTACTCTTCAAGGAATGTCATGTCACAAATGGAGGAGTCATCTCAGGACAGACCTTACACTCCCTCTAGGTAGACATTTTCAAATTATTTTTCTTTCTGTTTTTTAAAGACATTGACTTTTCTCCAGTTTCTCCAAACAGCATAAGCAAACAAAAGGCATCTTAGAGGTTTACCTGTTTTTCAAACCAGGAGATTTTAACCAGAAGTGAGAGACCTGACAGAACAGATTCTACAGAAGGGTGCCAGCATGAGCAGCCAAAGACGAGGCTTCTGTAGTGAGTAATTGGCTTCAGTACTGCCCAAGTGTGAAATAGAAGTGAAAAGGAGACAGAGGAAACATGATTTCGTGACAGTACTGCTAAACTTGGGCTTGCTTTCTTATGAGATACTTGATTCTCTCTAAGCAGGTCCTCTCTTACTGTGGAGGAAAAGCTGCTAACAAGCTCCCACTGTGTGTGAATGAGGAAGCACCTGTTTGGAAGATGTGTTGCCACAGAATGCATGGTTTTGTCCCAGTGTGTAAGATACGCTTGCAGGCTAATGCATGCAAAATGTTCCTCTCACACATGAAAATGGAGCTGAGTACAGGGTGGGACGACTCCAGAATGCAACAAGAGAACAATGAACATAGGGACCAACAGACCGGCTCCTCTCCTTTTTAACAAATTTTGCTGCCTCAGACAACACTAAGCTGGTGAACATTAACATAAAGAGGACAAGTTTCCCACTGCCTAGAAGGAATGAAATCTTTGCTGAGAGAGCAGAAGCCACATTCTTTAGCAAATTAGATGCATCAGCTGGGATTTGGCAGAACCTCCTGAGCAAGGGACTCCAAATCTACATCTAATCACTTACTGGGACAGTCTTTCAAGAGGTATTAAGTGTTCCTACTATGGACACATACACATTGCAGCATTAGGAAACCTTTCTGGAGGGAACACGCATGCCGATAACATAATGCTTCTAGGTAGCATTAGGCTTGAATATTTAGAAATGCTTTGGAAAGCAACAGAAACAAGATCTACATAGATAAAATGAAAGACAAAATAGGAAGTCAGGAGTGAGAGGTACACCTTGCCGCTGAGCTGGAACATCCTAGCCATCCAGGAAACATAGACTGATCATCAGAGAGCACTCCTTCACACAGACACGGCTTAGGTAGAAGTTGAGCTCAGAGCTTTGAACGGATGCTGACACTGGTCCTGGTATCGCTGCTCTGGGATCAGGTGGCCAAGCCCTCTGCTGAGGCACAACCAGGCTGTAAGTCACATTGCTTTAGAGAAGGGACAGAAAAGCTCCTGGTAATATACGTCCAAAAAAGCCAAAAAGCTATTGTTGGGGAAGATGAAACAGGGAAGTTTTATTGCCTGGCAAAAGATGCTGAGAACAGGGAAACTATAGGTGAAATTGAAATGAAGGCATACTTTGAGATACCAGGCCTGTTACTGAACAACTGGAAAACAATAGTGCGGCTGACTGAAGATAATCCCCTTTGATTGAACAATACCTTCTGCTAGCAGACAGGTCCAAGGGTCAGAGTAGACCCTGCTAGCTTGGCAGAAAAGATCCAAAGAGTGGTTTTTAGGGTTTAAAATGTAACACAGTATGGTAATGCAATGATTCTTATAGGCTGTATTTAAATGCTATAGGATTTGTATCTTGTACTAGATTGGTTGATGAAAATTAGAATATTCAGCACAGAAGATGATTTATTGTATTGTAAATGAGAATCTCCTTTACTTCTTACTTCTTACTTTTTGCTCTCTCTCCTAGACCTCTTGCTCTTACACTTACTTCTGCTCCCTCTCTCTCTCTCTCTTAGACATCTCTTAGACCTCTCTCTTGCTTCTCTCCCTCTTGCTTTTCTGGCCTGCTTTGAGCTGCGGCTGGCAGCTCCAAGCAAGGCCCCTACATCAACGCCCTTAGCAATAAACCTCATGCTCTAAAACCAAACTATAGAGATCTCTCGTCACCATCCGTCCCGACCGTCCACCGAGACAACCTCACAAGCTATACTAGCCAAAAAGGAGTATGTAAACACAAGTTTAAAAAGGGCTGTTGGGCTCCACATGTAACTCCACAAAACACAGTGACATTTGCTCACAAATTCAGAACACTCCTTAGCTACAGTCATGAACTGCAGTAAACAAAGGTGAGCAAAATGAGCCCCTAAAGATGGGACTATTACTTTTCCTTTGAAAATACGAGCCTTACTTGGTCCTAAGTTCCTACCTGGAACATCAGTCAGTACTCAATGATGTTCTCCTCAAGCAAAAGAACTGAGATATATTCATGCTCCTGGGACAAACAAACAGCCTCCTTCAGTGCCATCAAAATGTTTCTGGGGGGAGGCGGTGGGGTGGAGGGAGGGCGTTTAAGGAGCACATGGATTACCACAGAGCAGGGGATTTTCACTCTCTGGCAGTGCTTAGTTTCCCAGACTTCTCTCTGTGTCTTTCTTCCTCTTCTGTCATTTCTTGCACCTTACCGAGCAGCACAGATAATTGTGGACACTCCAGTTGTGAAATTTCTGATTTTCAGACCTCTTCACAGTGCTATCCAAAATCAAGCTGACACTGTGTGTAATCTTTAATTAGCTGCAATACCTCTGAGGTGGGCACTGCCTCTTCTGACATGTGGCTCTGACACCCTCCACAAAGCCCCACCACAGCAGAAATACCTAGATTTTCTTTCCTCACAACGTTGTTTTTTTTAACAGCTTGATCAGGTGTACAGGACTTCCTGAAGTAGCAGTTGGGAAAGGATTACCATGTATTCCCCCATTCGCAAAGGAACCTGTTTCCCCATTACACTGGAAACTGGTGATGGGTACATGGGGAGAGGAACCCTACAGTTTGCCCTGTTCCCTAGGCTGGCTCTCTATGTGCACCAGCCCTTCTGGCCTGCCCCCCACAAAAGCCAAGTGCCATTCTCAGCTAGCCTGCAAACAGGAAAGAGGAGGTGATGCAGGAGACAGTAAAGGAGGATGTGTACAGCATGGGGAGTCAGTCTGGAGGGAGGAGGACCCCATGCTGACTTTTCATAATTTCTCCTCCCTTCCTCCCCCAATGACGTCTCTTCTTCTGTTTACCCGAGTATAGAGCCATGGGCAGGGAAGGAGTCACCTACATGTTAAAAAAAAAAAAAAAAAGAAGATTGAGGAAAAATAAGGAGAAGAACAGGATGGAGGTTGCTTTTAAGATAATCACAATCTAGTACAAAGCAGTATTTTTAATTAGAGGATACCCTATAACCTTTATCCTTATTGATTGATTATTTGATAAGTTTTCTTTGCTCCAAGATCCTTAACAGAGAGAAATCAGAGCAGAGGGAGAATGCAGGGAAAGAAAAGGAGGTCCCTGGCAGAACAGGCTGGGTGATCACTGAGGAGCACAAACTGCATGAAACCTACTTACCTGAGTTAAGCAGCAAAGGCATTCCATCTTTCACACAGTAAAGAGAGCACAGGGGAGTGTTGCGGTGATTCAAAGATCACTTTCCCTACCTGTTTGAATTATGTTAGTCCCTGCAGCCTAGCTGGCTTTTCTCACACTGCATTGTGTACCGGAANGGGGAGGATACTGCTTGTGCAAGAATAATTCTTGTTGCAAGAATATTTCTATATGTACAATTAAACTCTTCTTGAAATACTACTGAAAAAACTAAATTTCAAGTTTTCTTGGAATTAAATCTCAGCTTGTATATGCCCCTACTTTGGAGGGAGATGGAAAAAGAGATGGAAAGAGGTAATTTCTAATCCAGCCTCTTGTTCTCTTTACAAAGGGTGGGAAAGACAATGAGACTATGCTTAAATTGAAAAATCAACTCCCAGACTACCTAGAAGAGGCTTTCCTAGCAAAGGGATTTGTGAACAGTTTGTTTCCTGCAGAACAGAATAGTCAAAAGGCAATTTTAAATCTAATGTTGGTAGAGATACATGAAATGACACTGAGGCTTAGAAATGCAGCTGAGGGTGGAAATGCAGCCTGAAAGGAGGCAGTTTGTTTCCTCTCTTATAATCAGTACAGAGAGCAGTAAGGGCCCAGGTCTCAATAATCTAAAGTTCATTGTTATACGCCTGATGAAGGCTAATCATTTATTAATTTATGTATTTATATTCAGATCTTTAGAAATTATGAGGACATCCTCTCCTCACCCCCCCATTAAATGGTTGTGGACACCCCCCCCACACCCTCCTCCCCCCCTTTAATAGTTGTTCTGTGGAAATAAGATAGGTCTGAGTGTATTCAGATCCAAAATAGTGCCAGAGAAAATGGGTGGACAACTGCAAAGCCTTCCCTTGGCCTTTCCAGCAAAGCCTATTCTCTTCCAAAATGAGTTGCAAGACTTGCTTGACTCCCACTACCAGCAAGGGAAAACTGACCACCAATCTCATTGGTTAGCATGAGACATGGAAGATTGGACAGAGAAGGGAGAAGAGATCTTCCCTGTCCCTCTGAAAAAGAGATGAAGTAGAGAGACCTTCCTGGCCCTGGATCTGTACTGTTAAATCTGGCCAGGACCTGCTGCTGATTTTATCACTGCTGCAAACTACAAGGAGTGGTAAATCCACTGCACTCACAGCCTTCTTGCTGGTGGCAGATGAAGGAATTTTGGTACACATTGAGCAATTACTTCACCTGTGTATTCAGTATAGACTGTAACTTGGAAATAATGTCATTTTGTTTTGTGATGTGTATTTTCTAAAAGGACTATGTGACACCTTAGAAACACAAGCACAACCAAAGGGGACCTCCCAAGAAAGAGGTCTGGAGTTGCACCAGAACCTTGATGGTACAGTTGGGTAAAAGAAGAGGTTGGATTGGAATGGGGGTAAGGAAAATCCCCAGTATTACATTATCTCATAATGCCACTGCCAAGATTCATAATTTCATGTTTTCCCTTCACTTTCATATTCTGAAGCCAAAAGGGGAAGGGAGAATCAAAGCTTTACTCTAAAAAGCAAACTTCTGTCCCAGGTGGATACAGAACAGCTGGAAGTCAAGAATTGTAGGAGTTCAGAAAATAGGAAGATAACTACTGCCTTATCCCCAATAAGTATTAATTTTATGAACTCATGATTTTAAAGCAATTTTAGAATTCTTGAATATTTCCAACCAGCAGTGTTATGAGGCATGAGCTGACTGTTTTTTAGACATTCAGATTTCTATATATATGAATTTAAACACAGGAATATACATTCCTATAAAATTAAGCTCTGGTTAATGTTTTTGAGATGTTGAGAAACAAACTGACAAACCTAGGAATTGTAGAAAGGCAATTAATAAATACAGGGACAAGAAGTATTCTAAATGTCTACACTCCAGGAAAAGGTAAAGCTAAGGACACATATGGACTTACAAAATTTACACAAGGAAAAATCTAAAACTCAAACATTATCTAAGTGCAAGCTATGATTCAATCTGCATCATGGTTGGGTCATGCAAGATCCCAGACTGGAGAAAAAGGAATCAGAGCAAGTCAAACCAAAATGCTCAGACAAGTGCCCCGTGAGCTCTGGCCACCAGTAGTGAGGCACTAAAAGCTAAATAGACAAAGTGCTCTCAAGGATGGGAACCTTACTCTTTGTCTTTGGAATGAGTCTTCTCTTAATATAAAAATGGAAAATATCAAAATCTAACTCATGAGCTGAACTCACTGTCTACATGAAAACAGGACAGGTACTGGTTTGCAGTAAACACAAAGAGTTACAAAGGCCTGGGGACAATAAGAAGTTGGTTACAGCTGGTATTGCTGAAAGCATATGGAACGGGTCATGAGACTGGAAAGCTAAAACTGATTATGCTAACTTGCACTTTCAGGAAAAGATGGCACAAAAAACCCACCAGGAAAGGGTAGCACTCTATGTAAAAATATGCTGCTACTGGCTATAGACATTTCAAAGCCACAGTGCTTCGCAACTGCAGTTGTAATGAATAAAACTGAAGGAGAGTTGATTGGCACACATTGAATCATTAAACTATTGGACCTTGCCAAATAACAGGACAAACTGCTCTTTATGTAGCAATCTAGATCATGTAGGATAGAAAAGTGAAAAAAAAGAAGTAAAATAGGGGACATTTAATATACACTTCGTGCAGTCAGTAATACAAATTATCTGCTTCTAAAAATAACATGAGACATTTTCTTTACAGATGTGAGTAATACACACTATAAGTCTTCAAGAAACTAGACAAGAAGAAAATCACACAACAACGTATTTTTATAACTCTTAAACAAATAGAGAAGTTTCTATGAATCAAAGATTTACCGCTACAACTGTGTTTTTTAAAGTGGAAAAGACCAGTTATTCTGACACACTCTTTAGCAAAACAATGAAACAACTGGTTTCAGCTCTCTACCAGCAATGACGTGGAGGATTTAACAGTGAATACTGGTCAGCATGATTTCAGGAGAGTAGGTTTCACCAAAGAATTTCATAGAATCATAGGGTTATTTAGGCTGGAAAAGACCTCTAAGATCACCGAGTTCAGCCTTTAACCCAACACTGCCGAGTCCACCACTAAACCACGGCCCTTAGGGCCACACGTGCATGTCTTTTAAATACCTCCAAGGATGGTGAATCAACCACTTCCCTGGGCAGTCTGTTCCCATTCCCTTACAACAAGATGAGTGACTCACTTGGGGCATGGGAGCAATGCTCTTATACTTTGATTTTGCAAGGTTTAGGCTGGGGAAAAAAATTGTGTTGAGGTTTGGATTTTCTTCCCTTTTGCTTTTCCTGCTTAAAGGAATTTTCTCCCATAAATTGCTGAGAAACTGTAATGGCCGGGTACTTAAGAGAACAAAGGAAGGTGGCCAGGCCCAGGAGAGAAGAGTCTCTGATAACATGTCGCTTATCTGGGAGTTTCTCTCAGAGAGGGGGAGAGAGACCGCGAGAATTGGGCTGGTAAAAGCCGGGGCTGGGGAGCTGCTACCTCTCTCTCTCTCCCGGCTTCAGAGGACGGTCAGAGCTGCTGCTTGGGGAAAGGGAATTCGCTGCCACCACCGGAGCCCAGACCGGAGCTGCGTCGTCTGCCGTTGGGGGACCCGGGATCTTTGGGCTCGCCCCTCTCTCCGCCGTGCCCAGAGCCGGGCTGCCCCTGCCCTTCCCCCGCCGCTTCTTCGGAACTGCTCCGGATCTTCTCTGCTCTGCAGCCCCGCACCNATATATATATATATGTATATATATATAGTAAAGAACTGCTATTCCTATTCTCATATATTTGCCTAAGAGCCCCTTGATTTTTAAAATTGTAATAATTTGGAGGGACGGGGGTTTACCTTTTTTCCATTCCAGGGGAGGCTCCAGCCTTCCTTAGCAGACACCTGTCTCTCAAACCGAGACAACTTGATATTGAAGAAAAAACATTGCCATGTGAAATGGATGAAGTTTGTATTACATTAATAAGTACACACCCACAGGTCACAAAATGAGGAAACACCAAAAAATTTGGTTTTTAGGATTATGCCATGGAGATCTTAGCCAAATGCTAGCCAATGTTTGTTTCTAGTGATTTATGCTAACATGGCCTCCTTCCCAACACATTGAACAGATGACAGCAGGCATGGTAAGAAGGCTAGACTATGTTCATAAATTGCCTGGTAAGATGTTGAGAATCCATCTGAGCACATTTTGTTAACCCATCTGTCCTTAAAAGTCTACTGGAGACTGATTTTTCAGGGAGCACATCTGGACTTTTGTAATAGGCAGGCACTGCATCTAAACTCCAAGTCAAAGCTGTTGTGGAAAGCCGTGTCTACAAGTCAAACATAGCATAGACAGGTATTCACTATAGCTCTATAGGCTGCAAGTGATCCTCACTGTCTCCTTCATTATTTCCATTCCAGCCTGTCTCCCCTAAAATCTCGTAAGACAGTTGTTTCTCTGTCACACTTTCATGCAGTGAATACAAATCTGTCTTCTTTACTTTCAGGTAGGCTTTCGAAAAAGGCCAAATCCCAGAACATCAGCAATCTCTTTTTCTCATTATCCCGAAGATAACCTTCCAAAAAGTGTAAAATCTCTTTTACAGTTTCAGAGAGAAACACACCCTTTCACTTCTAAAGGGCAATGATGATTATGTTTTGGAAATGTTCTCAGGACACAGGTCTCCCTTTATCTTTGGCATGTAAAACCAGACTGAGCAGATGATGTATCTTGAATGTATATGATTAAAACAAAGGACAGATAATTAAATTTGAAGACATGCTTGCAAGATGGTGTCATTTCTCTCCTTCACTCACATCCCTACAATTTAAAATAATATAACTAGTGGTTTCAATAGGAAATAATTGCAGCATCCTCACAGTCCCATGCAGGCAAAGAACTGCAGTCTAGTTTTACTTTTCTTACACTCACGGCGAATTCTGTTTTGTTTTAACCTCCCCTGTTTTGTTTTGACTTTCCCTTACACACTTGGCTCCAAACACCAAATTCTGCCTCAGCCATTCAACTTTTATTCCTTTGGGCTTCTTTTTTCTCTTGCCATTATGCATTCATATTGAACAGCTGGAACCAAGAAAAGGCACAATTCTTAAATTTCCCAAAGAAAACATTTTTATTTTTCCTCAGTTTGAAATTACTTTTTGGTTTGAGGAAAAAGAGAAAAAAGTGCCTCCCATAAAACCTTGCATACATCTCAAAAACTTAATGGAACATTTTAGGTTAAACAACAGTGTCATTTTTGAGAAGGAGGTGGGTTCAGGCTTTCTTCCTTTTATTTCTAAAATCGCATAAAAAGTCTAAACAAAGCCACTGTTGCATCTTGGTGTGGAACTGATTTATTTTATTACCACGTGAGAACCAGAAGAGAAGAGGACCTCTACCCCTCAAATAGCTAACAAGTTACCAGCCATGTGAAAATCTACTTGCTGGATTAGCCTATAAACCCCAGCTAAGCAAGAATGGAAGAACCACCCAGGAAAAGCAAGAGCAAAAAAGGGCAACACCTGCCACATAGTCACAAACTAACAACTGGATTTAGGGCACATCAGGGTACATGGAGCAAGGTAAAGAACAGGGAATTCTAAGTATGAGTCTGAGCAAGTGGAGAACAGTCAGGCACGAGGGAATATTAGTAGGACAGAGTCTTGATAAGGTAGATGAGACAGGATCCACCATGAGTTTTGCTGGATATAGATGGGTCAGGATCTGCCCATGGTTTTAACACTCAGTTCCAGAAAAAAATCCCATCAAAATCATCTTCAGCCCACTCCTGGAAAGATCCCTGACTCAAAAATCCAAACCAGTATCTGCTTTGTGTAAAAACACCCCAACCACTGCTCCTGTGAAGAGAAACAAGGTATAAAATAAGATATAGGACTTAATGGTTCAGGGCACATGAGTTGTTTAGCAACAGTGTGTTGAAGGCTACAACTGCAGTGCCAGTACCAGTCCTGGATCTCCACAGAAAAGCAAAGGACCAAAATATCTGGCAGGAAGAGTCTCAATACCCACAGTGCAGAGAGTCTTTAGAGAAATTGTTGGATACTAGTTCTGCTGGCTAGGCTGCTAATTTAGCACTCTGCCTGTCCAACCACTCACACACATATTGAGCAGAAAGGTTTCCTCTCTTTACAAGCGTAGGCAGTGATGCTTAGCATGCCCAGGACACAAGCCCAGAGCACTGACACATTAATAGGACAGTCACGGCCAGCTGACCTCCACAGAGCATTTGCAAGGCCCCAGCTGGACTGAAAAAAATGGTGTGTCTCGCTAAAATACGAGCAACTGAAGCAATGAATTCATATACGAATGCTACTTATTACAACAGAAGTACCTCAGGCACAAATGGGTTTCAATTAGCCTCCGTACACATGCACAGAACTAAGACATACCTAAATTTTACAGCAGTACACAGAAAATAAGACAAGGCACTTATGTACATGTCAGATGATCTCTAAAGCAGCTTTTGGTTCTCAAATATGCCCTTGTAAGAGTAACTTGACAGAAGTATATGGTCACTGCTAACTATTAGATACAATAGGTAGATTCTTTTTCCCCTTAAATATAATTTGTTAAATCTTTGTGATTAACACAAACATACACAAAAATCTCTATCAAACCCCACATGAAAGTGGAATGAAACTACAATGAAAGTAGAAACTGCAAACTGTCAGAAAGATACATTCACTTTACAGTCAGAAATGTATTTCAAACTGAAGAGTGCGGTATTCTTATGTTTCATCTGTGACCATCAGCATGTAGTAAGTTGTAGAATCAGATAATCTGCATCAGTCTGGGTCTAACTTAACAATATCAACATTTTTTACCACTTTTGCAAAAACAGTAAGTTCCATCAAGCACATCTCACAATAATAAGCTTTCTAATTTTTCACAGGAAAATGCCTTTCAGGGAAGCAGGAGAGAAAGAAGGAAGAAATACAATACAGTTAGAAACTTATTATTTCAACCTTTCTCACAAAAAAAAATCCCTTCAGTGTGGGTTCCACAAGTAGTAAAGGGACCTTTTAACGTCTACACAAAAGCAAGAAGTCCCTTATCCTGGATGAATCAACAAATGTGAATTGCACATAATATATAACAAAGTATGGCTCTGCCTTAAGTTTCTTCTCTGTATGTCATAGAAATGACTTAATATCTGGACTTGTTTATGGAAGAATGTCTATTTGTATCCAAATATCTAGTTTTTCCTACATTAAAAAAAAAAAGAGGAACTGAGTGAGATTAGATATATGAAACCCCCATTCATATTGTGGAATTGCAGAGAGATATTAACATTAATTTCTCGACTTACAAAATGGAGGAGATGGCATTAACTCTTTCACACAGGCTGTTCATATTCTCAACTGTTTGATGGGTCTTTAAGTTCAACAGATTACACAAAAGCAAAAGAAAGAAACAATAAAGCATTAGGCAGCACGACCAAGCATCCTCTGCCTCTCAGTTACAAACTGACAAATCTGTAGCTCCAGTTACAGTCTGAATTCCATGTCATTACTGCGGTATTTCTCTAGATAAGCCTTCCCAAAAAGAAGAGGCTTTAGATCACCTATGTCTAATGCAATAGGCAAGCAGAATTAATATAAAAATATGAACCTTTGAGCTGTCACTATACATCCTGAACCAAAACCAGGAGGCAGATGAACATTTCTTTCTGTTTTGCAATTAATTTTAAATAATATGTGATGTGCTCTGACCTGGTAAAACTCCTACTCATCCTTATTGGTTGATCCCCAAACTCTACAAGCTGAAGGAATGACAAATTTTGCTGTATTTCTACATGCACTACAATGTGAGTCACAGTTAAACCATGCTCAGAATGAAGTGTTCCTTGTAGGTGGTGTGGAAACAGCTAATTTGGTGAAAAGCTGTTATGCTAAAACAATCAACCAACAATTCTATTAGTGTATTATACACTATTAGTGTATATCAGACTTCTTGACATGTTTTGGTGGCACGTAACTTCTGTGAAGGCACCACCTACTTTGGGAATTGATTATTAACTTTAACCCATTTATAAACTCTCAAAACAACTTTTAGAAAATTTGTTCTTGAACCTTTCCATGACACCAGAGGGCAGATCTTTACAGTGGCTGCAAAACTAAGAATACCCTGCTGACCCAGGAGGCAACAGAGCACTGATGCAACCACTATACAAACTCGTTATTAACTCATTACAAAGCATTCTCCAAGCCTGGCAACTGCTGCACCAGAGCTTAGCATGGAATACATGTGAGACAGTGATGCCAAGGCACTGAAGCCAACACGGCTTTAGCCTCTTGCTGAAAGACAAAATACTTGGGGTTGCTAAAGACTGCTTGAAAGTCCCAGAATAAATCATCTCACCTCATCATCATGGTCCAAGCACCACTAAAAGCATTCCGTCATTCTTACTTTTTCTGGTCAAAACCAAAGGCACTCGGCACCCAAAGTGTTCTTCCTTTGCTCCCAGAGCCAAAATGCCAAAAATGCTGTTTAAAGCTGGCTTGATCTCTAACCCAAGAAGACGGGACCAATTACTCCATCTTTTTGATACAATGCTAACTACACTCTGGGAAACTAAGCCATGCAGTGGTTTGGGATCCACAACCACTAAGTCTTGCATTATGAAAAAAAAAGGAAACAAACCCTCCAAGGAGAAGTTACTTCTGACCCAAAATTTCCCAGAGTGGTCCTAAGCACTCATTGGAAGAGGCACAGAGAAAGAGCAGTGAATTAACAACAGGTCTAAAGTATAATGCAACATCATTTCAGTTGTTTCTTAAAATAATCAAGCTCCAATACCATGTGAAAAATCCAAGAAGCATCTGCAATTACATTACATACTTTCCAGGAGAAAGAGGAGGCGAATGTAGGAGACTGGACAAAGAGTTACTAAGCCTTTGTATTGGCCTCTTGTTGTGGCCCACGTTGTGCACTCACACTTACCTGACCAAGGGCAGGGAGTGCTGCATATGCCATAGGCTGATTTGTCATTCCTTTCTGCTTCATGATGAGCATGCGTTTCTGCTCCTCGCTCAGGTGTGCCATCTGAGCTGGCATCTGCAGCTGCTGGGACTGCTGCTGCTGGATGTATGGCATCATGGGGTTCTTCCCGGGATTTGCCATTGGTGGGGTCATCCTCTGACTCAGCTCAGTATTGAAATGGGTCAGAGGTTTGGTGTTGCCATAAGAAAGCATATTGGGCTGTTTGCTCAAGGAGTTTGTAACCAAATTATTTGGCTGCTGACTGATCATGTTTATGTGATTTTGAGGGAGGTAGTTATTAATTGTGGTCTTCTGGGGATTGTTTGCCAAAGGAGGCACTATTGGGTTTTGGTTGTTAAAGGCTTGAGAATACATCATTGGACTATTTGGTTTGTCTGCACTGAAGGGTCCTCCATAGGGACTAGATGGAGGCCCTGCCGGTGACCAGCTTGAAGGCTGATTTGGATGCTGTTGCTGCGTCTGCTGCATGTGCTTGGCTCTTTGCTGCTGCTGGGCCGCCATCTGCTTGAGCTGCTCAGCTGGGGACAGGTCAGCACTTGGGACGGTCACCGGCCCAGGCCCCGATCCTGCCACGGCTGATGCCGGGTTCATCAGGAAGCCATTTCCAGAGCGCGCCTGTGTCTGTCCGGGGGTGTGGGCCTGGCTGGGAGTCTGAGGGGACTGGACAACACAGTTTGTTGGTGATCCAGCAGGAACTGGGGCCGGTGGTGCACTGGATGCAGAAGCAATGCTGGAGGCTGTGGAGACATTGGAAAATGGAGGACCAGAAGAAGATGGTCTGACCTGGGGAGACCCTAATGGGACATGAGCAAATGGAGAATGGGATGGATCGCTTTTTACACTTGCACTCTCCTGAGTCTCTGTGGCAGGCCTGGGAAATTCAGGCTCCTTCTTCTCTTCAAAGTCTTCATTGAACAAATCCTGTATATCATCTTCTGGGACGGTGTTTGCCAGCTCATCTATGAGCTCTTGCCACTCCTGATCATTTAGGTTAATGTCTGAGAAAAGCTTGTTCTGATTCGAAAGAGACGTTTCAGAAGTGTCTATGCAGTTGGAGTCATCCAAAGGCTCTTGCTTTAGTTCCTTGTTCTGCAGGATGTTAAAACTATCATCCAGCTCATTGCAGCCATTAACAGGGAGCTTTATCTCAGAAAGCCCACCATTTTCACCCAAGTCTTCTAGACCACTCCTGTGAGTTCCACTGTTCTGCAGGGGCAGGGGAGCTTTCATGTCAAGCTGGTGAAGAGGAGAAACAGCAGGCAAAGGCAAATTAATGGGCAAGCTGTTGATTGCCTCAATGCCTGGCACATCCTTTCGTGTCCGCTTGCTGGTTGGAGAAAAGTTCCCATCACAAACTCCGTTCTGCTGCTCTCCATTGAGAGGTGAACGTGCACCTTCCAACTTCCTTTTGACTGTCTCTTGAAGCTTAAAGAAAACAAGAGGAAAGAAAAAAAATTAACCATCTGCAGATGCAAAAAAAGTGCTCATGGGCACTGTGACAAGATACTCCTCATCAAGCCAGTGACGGTAAGTTTTAAAACTGATTTTTTAGGAAGTTTCTCTGATTTCATTCTTATGCCCTGATGAATTTGAAAACACACTCTAAATAACCCAAACAACCAAACACCTCCCCCTGTCCCAAACCAAACCTTCCCTTGACTAGGAAAGCAGAACTGTAAAATATGTCTGTCCTTTCCAAGCTAAGTCTGGGCTAACTTCCAAGAAATTTAGGGAGCAAGTTAACTAAGTCAACTTTTTAGTGCCTAATACTGGGATGAGATTTAAACAGCATGCCTAACACAGCGAGGAATCTTAAAAAAAAGAAAAAAGGACTCACTAAAATTTACTATTCACTCTGATTTTTTTTTGTTGGAAGTTTCTAGAAGCTTCTTTAAAAATAACTGCAATATAATTGATTGACTACTTATATTGAAAGGTGTTGTTGACAAAAAATATTTTTAATATAGTTTCATTTGATTAGCCCTGTGTTCTTGGCTAACATATTGAGAATCACTTTTAAGGAAGGAAACAAAAATACACCCGCTCCAGAAAATAGAAGGCACTTTGCATAACATTACCTCAATCAAATAATGAAAAAAAGGAAATCAGCTGTGTGCTAGGAGCTAACATAAAACATAAATAGCTAACAGAAATAATAGCAAGACAAGTCTCCAGAAAAGCAAATAAATTGGAATACAAGAATTTTATAAAAAATAGCGTATTAACATCAGCTTTAAGTCACGTTATAGAAGCATAGCAAAGAACTGTAACAAGCAACAGTCCTCCCCACTCACACCCAAGCTGAGTCCTTTACTTATGTAGCAGACTAAAAAAAGCATCTCTCTTCAGCTAAGGCAAAAAACAATAGTGGGGAGGGGAGGAAGCAAAGAGGTCACAGTTCTAGCAAATGCCTTCAGTACACACTTGCATCCTTGATACTAGAACAATAGAAGACAAAATACTGAAAGATTTTATCAATTTTTAAAGTATTCTTACTGGTAGGAAAGTCCCACATATGCAGCTCCCACCCTTTCCCTAACCTAGAGGTCCTCAACCTTCTTTCTTCTCACAATCCAGACCCCATTAATTTCTCCCATCCCAGAGGGCTGGTTCCCCTTTCATCCCATGTGTAGAGATGGGCAAGCAAATCTGTATCTTGCCCAGGTTTTGGAGGGAGTGGTTCTGGGAAGGCTGTGCCCTTCTCCTGCCCCTCAGGCCAGCCTGGCCTCTTTCAGCACATAATGCAGAGGGATGTGGCCAGTACAGGCATTGCTGCAGCCACAGCTGAACATGCATGGGACACCAAGCTACTGGTGAGGCTGCTCTTCTGCAGAGAACCAAGCAGAAAGGCAAGGCTATGAGTCTAAGCAGACCATCAATTCCTTGATTTGCACTGGAGCAGAACAGCTTTTTTATGTGGGAAAACAATCAACATGTGAATAAGAGTCCCCACTGGGCCACTGTTGGCATAAGTGACCAAGACTTTGTAGCCTGTTCCACCTTGCACAAAAGCCAGTGTGTGCCAAGCTTCCCACAGGCAGAAATTCCTCCACCTCTTGGCTTCTGTGGTGCCACTTAGACCAGCTGCTCTGTGACCACAGCCTCTGCTACATGGCTGGTCTCCTCCTCTGGCATCCAGTCTTAAAACCCTGAATTTGGAGAGTTGTGATGTTCATCTTGGAGATGAGAAAGTCCTGGGCAGACCTTTATAGCACTTTCCAGTACCCAAAGGGCCTACAAGAGAGCTGGAGAAGGACTTTCGACAAGTGATAGGACAAGGAGTAATGGCTTCAAACTGACAGAGGGTGGGTTTAGATTAGATATTAGGAAGAAATTCTTCCCTGTGAGGATGGTGAGGCTCTGGCACAGGTTGCCCAGAGAAGCTGTGGATGTCCCATCCCTGGAAGTGTTCGAGGCCAGGCTGGATGAGGCTCTGAGCAACCTGGTCTAGTGGAAGGTGTCCCTGCAAGGGGGTTGGAATAAGATGATTTTTAAGGTCCCTTCCAACCTAGACCATTCTTGAATTTATGCCTGTGCAGCTCTGCAGCAGCTGTCCATACCCTGAGTCTCTCCCCCACCCCGCCCCCGCCAGTTTCTGGAGATGAGGGAACAGCACGGCCAGTGGTTTGCACCAAGAAGTTCCTCTCCCTGTGTTGCAGGTTGTGATGGGGAACCAGCCTGCAGCAGTGTGGGGGTCAGCATGTGAGATGGTGATGAGGGCTGTGAGCGTGTTTTGGGCCTCCCTATCAAATCCCTGTCACTGTGTTCCCACTCTCTCAAATGCAGCAGCTCTTGTCCCCATGAGCTCTGCAGATGCAGGTGGGAATGCACACTGTGCCACTCTCTCTAGATTAAAGCCTGGCATAGTTAGGTTTATCAGCCATAGTCTGCAGGAACCCACCAGGCCAGAGAGCATGGAGCCCTGCAGGAGAGCATCGCCTTCTCATCTCTCTGTGCCATGGCAGCAGAGCTCTGCTAGCAAGAGTTGCTTGCCCAGAGGCGGCAATTGCTTCAGTCTGTACCAGTTAGCAGCCATGTGGAAAGGAAGTCAACACTCAGGACTAGTGTGAAGGATCAAAATCAGATCCCACGCGGGCACTTATGGTATGGCTCTCACCTCTGCTGCCTCCCTCCCCTAAAAACCCATGTTAAGCCAAACACCAGCATTACAGCTCCCTGCTGCTTTTTGAGTGCTGCAGAATCCTACAGCTGAGTTTGTTCCACTGATCTTTACATAACCCTGGATCAGACCCTGGAGACAAGAAAGGATGGTACAGATGTGGTAATGGCACCACTTCACAAATACAACAGCACAGCTCCAGGGCAAGAAAAGAAAGAGCACGAGCTGGCCTCAAGTGCATGTGGTCAGTTGATATAATGGGGTAAAATAGCATATTTAAATATTGCCCCTAATGGGCCACTCACACAATTTACAGCTGAAATCGCCCACCCGTTTCAACTCTTAAGCCATCTCACTACAAAGTCACTATTGCCACATCAGAAAAACATTCACCAAACAGCAAGTGACTCAAGACCAAGATCAACAGGCATGCACAGGATTTGAAGAAATGTTCAAAATGTGTCATGGCCCTTTACCCCAAGCTCACATTGACCAAATACTGGGCTAAAGTAAGAACAGGACCTGGTGGCAGGCTTCTCATAATGAAGTAAATTCCTATAAGGAAAAGATGGGAAAAAAGTTTGTCTTAATGACAAGGCAGGGAGTAGTGAGAGTGATTACCTCCTGAGGAACACAAGTGAACTGACCCCATGTGTTTTGCAAGTCTGAATTAATACTTCACAAAATATTGGTAAGGGTGATACGCTTTCTACATGGTTTCACACTTTCAAGTTTTAAAACATTTACTATTTTATCCTGAATCTATCACCTTATTTGTATATGAATGTTTACCAAAAGAATCAAAACTATCTAGTGGCAAATAACCAGCCCTAAAAATATCAGTTCCTAAAGTTTCATCATGTGCTGGAACTTGGACGCCCCCCCTGTACAAATAAACAGTGACTTTAGTGAAAGTAAAAGCAGGCCCAGTATTTAAATATTCATAATCATGTTTATTATGCATTACAACAAAAAGCAGCTTGACAAGGAAACTATTTTCTATCAAATACAAAACACACAGAAGTTGTGCCTTGTTGCAAAAAGAAATTAAATTAAACCTATTCTAAGTTTGTACCTCCACACTGCTTTTCTTCAGAGACTTTAGGATTTGGGGGGTTAACAGGCACTAATATTTTTATTTTCTTTGTTTGCTCACTGAAAAACGGTAGATAGACAGAAACTTAACATGAAAGGTTTGTTTGAAGGCAGGATGCTGGGTACAACCTTTACAGGTGGGGAAGCCCCTTGACTCCAGCATTTTGGGGGAGTTGGGAGCCTTAACAATAGATGCATCTCCTTTTTTTGGGGTACAACACAGAAATATTCTTATCAAATGATTTCAATGAAAACTTTCCTTTTCATATCTTGATTTCATTCCCAACCACCATGTTAACTCTTAGATGGTTTGGATATCCTACACTGAGCATATACTGGCAAACAGTTTACCACTACCAGGATTCCACAGTGTCTTCAACTAAAACCCCAGCACTTCCCCTTCCCTCTATAAACACAATCCCTGAAGTAAAATAGTATCTTTTAAAGTACCCTCCCTCTCCTTCTTAGTACAAGTACATAGTTTGTGCATGCTTTACAAATATTGTGAAGGTATTAGCAGGAGCTGAGAGATTTATGTCTAGGAGCAGAAGATTGTTGACACATAAAAATAAAAGCAAAATATCAAAATCAAAGGAAAATATTAAAATAAAACCACTCCCTTGCCAGCTTCATAAGTCTTTAGCTTTATTCACACGAAATATTTGGCTGATGAATCTTCATTTCACAGCAGTTTTCTACCCCAAAGCACTAGAGGGTGAAGCAGGACTCTCGATTCTTTATATGCCTTTGGAGAAACTGTAGTAGCAGAGTGAGAAAAGGTCAAATTTTGGCAGGTTGACTTTTTAAATTACTTTCAAGTGGAGGAGAGGCAGGGGGACAGAGGCTGTGCACGCAAACACACACCGACCCAAACGGTCTAATCCAGCCCATCCTGAAATCCTCGGCAGAGCTGCTTGGACATGCTGTGACAGACCCAACAGATAAACAAGAGTGTGTGGAGGCTGTCAGCAGGGCTTTCATCTGTGAGGAGAAACTGCTCCGCTTCATCTCACCAGCAGCAATTCATTTTTCAAAAGAAATGAGACCGAGGTACTGTTGTTATAGCAACAGCCGAGCCATTCGGCAGCCCATCCTCCACCGTGGAGCTGCCTTTGGTGGGCAGCTGTTCCAGTCATCCACGGGGAGTGAATGGGGCTGTGGCAGCAGAATAGTCCTTTAATTGCTTCTTAAAAAAAATGCAACACAAAAACCAGGGGGAAGTGGGGCGGCTGAGAGGCTAAATTCTCTCTATGCCAGTAGAAGCTGGACATGATTCCCAAGGTCTAAGACAGGTCCTCTTCTCCTCTATGAGCCCCCAGATAAGGAGGCTGATGTCACTAGATGTTTTTATGTACCAGCTACATGTAGCCACTGACTTTCCTCTCCCTAGGGCAGCTCCAGCCACTTCAAGACAAGGGCAACAATTCTGAGAGGTCTGGTCCACTTGGCTCCCCAGCTCTGCTGGAATGTGCCCTGCTCTGGAGCTATCTTTGCTCCCTGTGGGAAAGCAGAGAAACTAGCCAAAGCCCAAAGTCCATCTTCCTCAGAGAATATGCATGTTTACAAAAGACAAGGGTTATCATCTTCTCCAAATGCTCTTCTGTGATTCTTTCTGTTAAAAATTCATCTTTTCAGTTCTTCATGTTGAATTATTCTGGCCCACCAGTCATCATGACCTTCAGATCCTTTCCATGAAATGAATTCAAGTGTTGGCCCTTCCTCCAGGGTTTCTACTCTCCCTTTCATCAGCGTGTCTGTTCCTGAGTTTGCCTCCCTTCTCTTCCAGCATCTCCTAGAGCTTCTCCAGAAAGATCTCGATACTTCTTACCTCCAACAGGGAGTACTTACCATGAACTCTGCCAAACACCACCCCAATTCAGCTGTGTCCAGCCTCCACCTTGAAGACTGAGTCAAGTTTGCTACTTCTTGTGCTGCACTTAAATCCTATCAACAATTCAGGGAGTGTCCCAGGGGTGGCTGTGAAGTGACACTAGTGGTTTTGACAAGTGGATTTGACACCAGTGGATTTGACATGACAGCATCTAAGATCAGTAAGGAATAATCAGCATTGCCATTTGCATGCCAGCAATTCAGCTTCAATGTTTGAAAGGATTTTTTGCACACACCTCCTTGCTGTATCACCTCTGACACTGCCATTCAAAAGTCAGTGTTGCCAGAGTGCCACTGCCTGAGGTACAGCCACATCTTGTCACCAGTGTTTTAAGTCCACCAGCTCTATAGTGGCCTCCCAATGACACTTGCTGCAGTGTACTGCAGAGGTGGTGGGGAGCACAGGACAGCCTTTCAAAAACCCCTGTTGGAGCTGAACTCAGACAAGCAGCCAAGCAACATGGAGGCGAGTTACAGATCACCACTTCCCACAAATGAAAGTATTTCATACATCCAGCCACTCCCCTACTATTTGAATTTCTTCATGCTGCTGAAAGCATGGTGCTGATGCCTGCTAACTCACAGGATGAAGCCTGATGTAACAAAGTGATTTTGGAACACAATTGCTCATTTAAAGCACATGCTGTGTTACTCTGTGCTAGGCCTGGCTGCCCAGCTCTTGTTGGTCAGGTCAATGTTTCAAATATGCAGGAAATTCACATCGTGAAATCTGTGTGAAGTTGGTAAAATCTCATCCTGGCAACTTAGCCAGTAACCTGTTCAACTCTGCAGGCTCACAGAGTAACCTCTGCCTCAGGAAAGGGGTCAACCTTTTGCCCCTTACCCTGCAAAGGACTGCTGGAGTCTCTTGTCATCACCCTTGTTTTTGCTGTCACTCACCAGAAGAACAAAATACCTCCCAGTAATAGTAAAATGATGACCAAGGCACTGGTTAAACCTGCAAGACCTAACTGAGAAGAAAACAATCCACTTCCTCACATTTTAGCCGGTCAGACAGGAAGGGTTGCTCTCCAAAGAGTGGGAGTAAAGAGTTGTGGTGCCTGGATGCAAAGCTGGCAGCACAGGCCCCTTGCCAGAGCTGCCAGCCCCAGCCAGCTGTCAGGGCCCCAGCCAGCTGTCAGGGTCCCAGTCACCCGCAGGAACTGGATCACACTGGGAGATCAAGGAGAGAACAGGGAAGAAGGGTAACAAAAAAAGCACTGCATGAGAGCAAAATAGCAACAGCACTGGGGTAGTCAAACCAGGTAAATGCTGTGACTCCACCTGCCCTCAGTCAGCCAGGTAAGGATGCTGGTGTGCGCTAAAGCAGCTTGAGAAAAGCTGCGTGCAAAGCCATTGCACAGCAAGTTTAACTGAACTTTAGAGCACAAATTATTTCATGGATGGAATGCTGTTGTCACTGTTGAAGAGCCTTCCTGTCAAAGTGTATAATCTACATGGTTTACTCCTCTTCAGATCCATCTAATTTAATCCTGCTTTGGCCCCATAGGGTAGACACTGGCAAAGCAGTAATCTCATTCCTTTGGGAGTGCCAGCACTGGTCCATTTGTGTGAAAGTCTTAGTGAAGGTGCTAAGAGCCTGTAAGCTGAACTACTGAGCTGGCAGTGCCTACTCCTGCCTCTCACACCCAGCAGCTGAGCTCTGCTCTCTCTGAAACTGTCCTTGCAGACGGCATGAGCTGCATTTTCAGGGTGCATTATGAGGATTTAGTCAGGCAGCCTCCAACTGACTTGTCTGGGAGTTGTTCTGGTAAGTCTTCACCCTTGGAAAACATTTCCAATCTGCTTTGTGTCTGGACAGAAGAGAGGCTAATGATAAAAAGCAGACACAGGAGATCATTAAAGTGGTGCTTCCCAAAGAACTCCTACAAATCAGGGTAGAAAAGAAATGCAGGAACCTCTTGTGTTTTAAACTAAGAAGCAGCAAAACAACACACCCAGTATTGTTGCACATGCACCATAGCTACTCAGTAGCTCTTTAAACTGTGTATGTGCCACTGGGAATGGTTTCCTGGGGAAAATCTTATCCCAGTTCATCATTGGATGAGCACATGTCGTAGCAGGCTAGTGAAGTATGCTGGTGGCATCCTGCCTGCCTAGGAAAGGGGTATGTGGGACATGAAAGCATTCCTGCCCTCTGCAAAGGAGGAGCAGCTCTGTGACACAGCCTCTGCTTTCCTTGTCATTAAGGCACCAGTAGCATGTGAGCTCTGTTCCTGACTTCAGAACTGACAGACTAAAACCTTGTCTAACTGATGTAAGGGAAAAACCCTTCCTATGCTTAGGGCAAGCAAATTACCTTCCAGCTGCTTGCAAAATACTGCCATGGCATAATCTACATACATAATATATTACTTCAGAATATTCTCAGAGAAACTCCGAAGAAAGAGCCAGAAGAGACGGTGAAGGCACGACAGTAGTCCCTGATGACACCATAGATTTCCAGGGACTACGAGTTTCTACTGGATCTCTTTTACTACCAAAGCCTGTCTAGTGCATGATCTCTAGAAGACAGACAGCAAGCTGACAGAAGGCTGAACTCAGAAATGGCATAGTTGTCTTCCATTTGTATCACTGGTTTTAACTTGCAACACACATCACCTCATGGCAGCATAGCTACTTATTCCATAGGTGCATGAAGCAGCACCTTCCAGTTTCTCAAATCAATGTGGGCTAAGTAATTTCAGGGATTCTTCCACATGACTAAGTTCAAGTTCATGCTTTTTGAAGCAAAGTGTTTCATACAATTGGAAAAGGAAGGAAATGAGAGCCACAGTCTGTACACATACACTGTACCTGTTCAAACCCACACAT
Source organism: Melanocharis versteri (assembly GCA_013397845.1). Lineage (NCBI taxonomy): Eukaryota > Metazoa > Chordata > Aves > Passeriformes > Melanocharitidae > Melanocharis > Melanocharis versteri. Next base: position 49,447 of record VZTG01004288.1, read on the forward strand.
TTTAGTCACCCTCTTGAAGTAACATCATAAATGAAACTTCCACTTGAACATAATTTAAATATCAAATTAACAGATTTCCACAACTAACACATTAAAAGAAAAATCTTGTGAATCAGTTATACTGTGCTGCAAACAAAATGGTGAATTTAGCCTCCTCTTCCACATCTGTTCCCTGTGCCTGAATGGGCAGCTTGGCATAGATCAGCTGAAGATTTCTCTGCAAGGACAAATACCTTTAAAGGTATTTAAAGGTAAAGGAGTGCAGCCTATCTAAGTACAGATTGAAGAATTAATGATACAGTAAGCATTGCAAAGGAGCCCCAAGTGTGGGGGAAGGGGAGGGAAATGAATGCTTTGCATGGTAATTAATTCTCATATTTTTTCTACATTCTGATTGTTTGCATAGGAATGAGACATGTCTTTTGGGGAAAGGAAAAAAAATCCAACATGAGACAGATGAGTTTAGAAATAAATTTGTGCTAAGCTACTGACCATATAAAAAAAATAATAAAATCAAATAACTGAAAATCCCAAAATAGAAAATATGTCAGAGATAGCTTTTTCCTTCAGTTGAACAATTCTCTGATCAGCACAATCAGCTTCAGCCATCTCTAGGAAAGAAGAGCAATGCAGGAACTGTTGTTTGTCTTGACTTTGCATATCTATTTAAAAGAACACAGGCAACAGCAGTTTTGAAAGACTCCTGGACAAAACCCATGGCTCAATCCTGAGAGGTGCTGAAGCCCTTGGGTCACAGAACCACAGAAAGGTCTGGGTTGGAAGGGACCTTAAAGGAGATCCTGTTCCAATACGCCTGCCATGGGCAGGGAAAATACCCCAGACCAGGTTGTTAAGGGCCTCATCCAACGTGGCCTTGAAGACACCCAGGCTGAATCCCATTAAGTTCACTAGGAATTAGGGGTGCATTGATAAGGTCATTTCTTCTGCATCCAAATTTCTTCAGAGATAGACACTATATCTGATGGAACAACTCCTCTTTGCATTCATTTTTTTGCTTCAATACAAGTTATAGCCAGTACCGAAAAAAAAAAAAAAAGCAGGATCACTGAAGATCTGTGAAGACTATAGGAATCAAATGACTGTATAGGATGCCCCAGAGATGTTCTGAATTATTCTGAGCACAGTTTGAGAGCTATTTGCTATGGGCTAAAGGCCAGACAGCACTGAACTGCAAATTTGCCCTAAATATGGCCAAGTAAACCATACAAACCTCAGTACCTTCACCTCAAGCTGACCTCAGGTCTCACAAAGGCACACAGCACAACTAATGGAAAAGCACGTCTGGTCTCTCAGCTCCCAGCAATCACCAGAGTCACAGACTCACAGGGCTGGACCTGCTGTGTGGCATGAACTGCAAATGTACTATTTAAGTCTACAGATGAAGTGTAAAGAAGAAGATTTTAAACAAATGAAGGCCCTGATTCAGCACAATATTCAGCACATGGTTCACCTTGAGTACACTAAGCAACATAAAATACAAAGAATAGTTTATGCAATGACTGACAACGTCAGACCAAGACCTTTGCTCAGGTCTTACCTTCTGTATTTAATCTACAGCAGCTGTCTCCAATCCAGGATAAACCTCTTCCTCTCTCCCATCCTACTCTCTATATACATCCACAGTGTTGAACTTACGGCAACAACGGCAGGAAGATTCCCAAATCCCAGAGGTGTGTAAGGCTTTGAGATCTCTCTACACAAACCAAAAAGATTACCTGGAGAAAGGTAGGAAGTGTTCTGCCAAACAGGTCACATTCCCAGTTTTAGTTGTGGCCATGCACCACATTACAACCAGGCACTTTAATCTATTTGTATATTTTTAAAACAGCCCTCCGAGGGAATTAATTGCAACTCATAAGGCTATAGATGTCTGTACATTCCCAGTGTACACAACACAGGTTTTTTTTCTTTTTCCTATTGGTGTAAAAAAAATTCCCTGTTTTTTCCACACAAGTGCACACACGCACATGTAGTCACTGCCCATGATACTCACATGGGTTTTAATCTCAGCGATCTATGCATACTAAGCATATATTAGCAGCTAATTAAAATTAAATTTAGACTTCAAGTCCCATTCACCACTGAAAGTTTGTGCACTTAACAGCACTAAATAAGTGCAAGACAAAAAAGCACCTCTTGTTGTTGTAGGTAAGGACCAAGTCACAGAGTTCTTTCCTAAACCCCTTGAAGGTCTGAAGCACTAAACATCATAGTTTGCTGTTAGATAAGCCATAGAAATGCATTATAAGCCAGTGTGAATTCATATAATGGGCTTCCACTAATCTTATTTTCCTTTTTAAAGGACTTCTCCTTCCCTCCTTTTTCTCCTACTGTAGGAATGATAAGCCACCTAGTACTACGTGCTTTTAATTTGTTAGTCTGAAGATACAGTACTCTTGGGCTACTACCAGAATTATGTGGATTTTGGTCCCAGAGAAAAACATAGGTGAGATGAATCTAAAAAGAAAAATAAACTTAATTGTGTGTCAACCCCCCCCATCATTCATCACTTAAATGTTGTCATTCAGATGCAAACATAGATTAAACCTCTACATTTCACTTCAGAAAACTGAACAGCTGCCTAAAGCTGTATATTAAGTCAGTGGCAGGGTTAGAATTGGACTCAAATCTCCCAAATCCTGTCCCCAGCCAATGGGAATACAAAATATCTTCTATCTTGTCAGATCAATTTGCTTTTATGTCTCCTTTTTTTCTTATTCAGGAAAAAGAAGGTGTGTGTACAAGGAGGTATGAACAGGACACGGAGTCTGGGAACTCTTGTAGGCACCATAAGAAAAGCGCAAGCAAAAAAAGGTCAAGTCATTCCAGTCTTAAGAATGCAATTCATATCCCCTATACCAGGCCAAGATGGGAATGAGATAAATCATGCTCCAGAAGTGTCCTTTTCTTTTCACTGACCTTAAAGGGAGCCTAGGTAACTAGTGGAAAAAGACACACCCACAGTCAGATGCCTCCATCTGGACCCTCCCCAAGCCACCATTATTTGCCCAGTCACAATTACAGCACTAATTACATGCTACTGCTGTTGATATCTGTGTTGAATAAAGATTTCTGTCAGCATGGGTTGGGTCTTTTCCCCAGTTTCATTCACAGAGGCTTCAGTTTTGTTCCACTAAACTCTAAGAAAGTAAGTTTGAAATCTTCGTAGTTTGGTCTATATTAATGATACTACATTTGCTCTTGGAAAGAGTGTTACTTTCTTGCCTTGCCAACAGAGAGAGGGTTTTGCAGCTCCAAGTTCTTGCATAGTAACTAACTTATGTGTTTAATCACTTCCGGGTTACTTAAGAGAGGCAAGGAGAAGGGGAGAGCTAGCAGGAGGAGCTGTCCGTTTAAATCCCAGATAAACAGTAAGTAGTGTTACAAACATGATGGTCTAAGCAAAGTCTATAGAGAGGGGAAAAAAAAGTATTTTTAATTAGACACACAGGGAACCATAGACAAGCTTTGGGGTAAGTAAGCACTTCCTCATTCTTTAATGACAGTTATAGTAGCCTTAGTAACAACTGTAACAATGAGCAAACATGCTAAAGAAATGATATAAAATCATGTAGATATCGGGCATGTAGGATTGTGTGCAAATCTGCTGTGCGATAAAGTTTCCCATAGTGCAAAATATGTTTTTAAGGAAATTACATGGGCAGGAGGTTGAGGTTTTTTCTGGGGAGTTCTTACAAAACTCCTATTTTTCCTCTTTTCTTCTAAGCTTTTCAAAACAGTCAAATGAAAATAAAAGCCTGGCAATTAGCATATTTCAGAATTACTTAAGGGCCCAGCTTTAAAACGCACTGCTGCCCAAGACTGACTTTTTTTCAATGCCAGGTGGATGACATGAGGCCAAGAATGACCTTGAACACTGTGGGTCCTGATGGCTGTAGGATTTGCAGGGGACTGTGATTTCATTGTATCTGGGGGCATAAATCATTACTATTTTCTTTCTTTTTTTTTTCCAAAACCCAAAAGCTTTCTGATATTGCCAAACTCCAAATTCAGACCTGCAATAATCATATTAGAAACATTCAACATAGAGGATTTTCCTGACTCATCAGTAAAATAGTGGCAGCCTTCTCCTCTCCCCGCTGATGAGAAAGGACTGCAGTGCCTGGAACTAAAGCAGATATTTTTCCCACTGAGTGTTCCCGATGTCTCTGTACAGCAGCATAACCTACCCAACGAAGTTCTCTCCATACAGGGCATGGAAATGTTACCAGACAGAGAACTACTAAATGGGCCCTGGGTAAAAGGCTCCCTAAGGAGCTGAGGGGGAACACAATAGGGCACAGCAGTCTTCTTGGGAATGCCATCTCCCCAGGCAGCTACTGTGGAGCAGAGGTTCAAACCACAAGGATTCAGACTAAACCACAGAACTGCAGAGATTCTCCTCTTGGTCCCAGCACAGCAGGGCTGCAGACAGCCTGTGTGCTCTGGCATTCCTGGCTCCAACATCTAGTAAAGGCACACACGCAGGAGTCCCCCCTAGGGATAAAGCTGTTCTTGTGCTGCTGCCTAAGAGCTACAACTGGTCTCTGCCTTCTCTGCTTTCCCAATGCTCTGCTGGAGCCCTGGAGCTCTCACCAGGGTGGCAGCAGTGATTGGAGGAGGCTGTGACAAACGAGTGGCAAGGTGCCATCGCAGATCTGTGTAGTGAGGTGAGGCTGCAGGGAGCTGGGTATCAAATGTGCATCAGGCAGGTGGGAAACATTTGCTGCCCCTTGCACAGTACCATCTTTTCCCCACTCCTGTCCCAGTTCGGATCTCACAGCCTCATAGTGTGAGCTTTCTGCAGCCTCAAGTTTCATGGCTGCAGAAGGCAGGGTAGCCTTACAGCATGAGCCTTCCTTGTGACAGCTACAGGGCCTCTGCTTGCCCAGTAAATGCTCATATGCTGCAAACAGCCTCTCCGCACCTTTCCGACCGCTTTATTCCCAGCTCTGCTGGTGTTTACTGGTCTTGAATAAAGCCATGAGAAAAACTGACCTCATTAGCAGTTTCCTCAAAAAGTCAATTGAAGCAGGGCATTCATCTCCTCCAGCAATTTTCAAACTCACATGAAAAGCATGAAAGGAGACAAAGCCTAGGGTTGCTCCAGGAATTCCATCTACCGCCAATGAGAGAAATTTGCATAACATGACCCCCATATGCAGTGCAAACAAGAAGCTCCTGCTACAGCTGTTTTCTTGGCTTTCCTCATTTCACCCCACTCTACAGGAACAAGAAGAAACCTTCTTCACATACGCAGGGGACTGCAAAAGCAAACTGTGTACAGATGGGCTCAGCAAGAGTTTCTTAGACCTGGGATAGCTGGAAGATGTGCCAGGGAAGGCTGACTGTGTGCCTGCTCTGTTTCTTACACTTTACTTGCTCACTGAGAGGACACTGGGCTAAATGCCCCTTTGAAATGACCCAGTAGAACTGTTCCTATACCCACAGTGTCTGCAGAAGAAATGCTACTTAGAAGACCTTTACTAAAATAAAACAAACAGAACCCTCCCTCTACCAAATTTTCAATATTCTTATTATGAAGCATTTTGATGATAATATATGATTTTACAAAGCAGAAGCTATACAATGCAATGTGGTAGAAACTCATTTCCAGTAGCCCCTAAATAAAGAGGAGTTGGTGCAAAATAACAGCCTTAATCCCTTGCTTTACTGCTTTTTGAACATGGACTGAATGCCAAATTGTGGTCATCCTATCAGAAGATAACCAATTGACCATACTTTCTCCTCTTCTCCTGTTCATCCCCCACCTCCTCCCAAAACCTGCAGCTCCAACACAATCAAAATCTACCTATCTGATTTTGGGTTTTGAAAGACTGTTATTACAATTTGGAAGAAGGAAGAACTGTGATAACTACCACACCAAACATGAGGAGGCATAAGTAAACAATTTTAGCTGTTAGGATCTTAATATCCTTTGTAGAGAGAACTACTCTCACTAATATCCAGTGCATACAATATAATTAAAAGCTATTTTTTCATATACAGAGAGCTTCTATTTCACATGGAAAGTGACAGACACCAGTAGCAGCCACAGACAAGAGAGCCTTGAGGCCAAAATCTTCAGTGTGCCAAGGCCCCTGATACAAATGACAATGCCCTGTCGAAAAATTAGGTTTTGCTAGAGAACAGACCAGTCACATCATAGATAAAAAGTCACAGAACTGATAAAAGTCACTTAAGGAAATGTGAATTGTCATGATACTCAAAATGCATTTTCTCTGCCTTGTATGTGTAATGGGATCCTCTCCGAAAATGTAATCTAATAGTATTTAATTAAACAATAAACTCATTAAATTTTTGCAAATATAGAAGAATAAATATATGGAGATCCTAGAAAGGCAAAGAGACTATTTTTTCTTTTTCCTAGCTTTCCTTACTTTTCACATGTGATGCTGTGACTCAAATTAACTCCACATAAATTCTGAATATAAAAAGATCACCAAATTAATTTTTTAATAGGGAACAACAACAAAAAAATCAACCTCGTTGGCAGAACTTGAACTCCATTCCTCAGAATGATTACTTTGGCCACTGGAGGGCTCCAATAATGTTTCATAAAAGCAAAAGAAAGTTTACTAGGAAGGATAAACACATAACAAATAGCCTGGGCAATAAAGTTCAAACATAATACTCAGTCTGAACCAAGATCTATGGCCTTGCAAGCATTTTGTAAAAGCCAGGACTAATTTAACTGTTGTTTTGCTCTTGTAGCACAAAAGGAGTTGAAGAAAAATTATTTTCCTACAGTTTGGCTATAAACATCTCCTCCAATACAGCACCTATTAAAATGGTTTTTGTATGCAATCGCAGAATGAGTACGTGTCTGCAGGAAAGCAAAACCCATAGGTTTTCTTGGGACATGCTAGTAAAACACTTCTTTATGAAAGCCCAGTGCTGCAGAGTACAAAAGAAGCACATTGTCTGTCCCTCTCATGACGCCAGTCTTCCCAATGAAAGTTTAAGGAGATAAATCAGGCAACTCAGCAACTGGGAACACAGGGAGATGCTCTTGCTACATAAAGTCCTTGACAGTTCTTCTTTGGATAAGCCATTGTTGGGAGTTGCCTTTTATTTTTAAAGAGGATTTATATGTTCAGGTACAGAAAGTCAAGGAATAACTGGCCCTAAAACGAATGGGTCTTTTCCTGGTAACGTGGCAGCCAAGATCTTATCAGAAAAATGTTATGTGGTCCTCTGCAGAAGCAAGTACAGGCACTGATGTCTATTGATAAGCTAATGACTGCAGCTTAGCAGCTAATAAGCTAATGACTGCAGTGCTCCAGTTAAGGATAAAACAAAAGCTATTTCAGTATAGGAGCATGAGAAAAAGTATTTTGGACATCATTCTACCTACAAACTTGCGGGAGGGAAAAAAAAGTCTAAGTATCCCCTGGACTCCCCAGTCCTTCCAGCTGGGGGTGGGGACAATTAATCCTGGGCTGAGATGCTGAGTGTTTGAAGTTCACACTGAGCTAAATTTTACAATTGACTTAAGCAGTGCTGAAAATAAAGGAGGTTTATTGGAAATGTTGAAAGATGCTAATGGGTACTATGGTAAGCCCAACTGAGCACTGTTCTTGTTTTATGAAGTGCACTGTATTGGGCTGATGCACAAAACATTATGGTTTGCTGGCACACACTAATTTTTTCTGCTTCTTCAATGTAAAGGAAAAAAGAAAAAGAAAAAAAAAGCTTGCTTAAAATATCCCTGCTGCTCTCCTGTAGCCCCTTCCTCCAGCATATCACACATTAATGCCAATCTGCTGGGAGACTGCAATTCGAACATAATGAGATATTAATGAGCTTTGCAAATGTCCCCAGTTGCAAGTGTTCCCCCCCTTCCACAGTTCATTTCTCACAAACCTACAGAGGTGTTTTGCTTGATTTCCTGACGCTGCAATTGTGACTCCCCCATCCTGCCCCCCCTCCCGGCAAACTCTGCTGCACCCTTCCCCTTAAGCTGCCAGCTCTAAAGAGCACCAAATGGGCTGGCACTGTCTTGTTTCCTGGACTAATGGATGCTTGTTTAAACACTGGAGCTGTTTGCATTGCTGCGGCTCACTGCATGTTAAACACAGTCCTCTGAAACCCTATGCCAATCCAATAAAGGTATCAGCAGTTCAGCGTGGGGAGGCAATTACTATAAAGTCCCAAGTGTGCCTTCTAAGCTCAAGGAAGGAAAATTTGATCGAACAACTAAAAGCAAAATCTGATTCAGTTCAGCATCACTAGGAAGACACGAGGTTTCACTGCAGCGAGGCATGTGGAGGGCAGGAGGAAGTCAATGGGCGAGCTGGGGAGAGCAACTGCATATTGTTAAGAGGGTTTTAAAGCTGGCCTGGTAGCGATGCTCTCCTGCCTCCAGAGAACTCCTTCCCCCTTCATCCACACGCCAAGGTGTGTTCTCTTTCCTCCCCACCTCCCCACCTTTTCTTTCTTTTTTAAATTTTAAATTATATGCTGCCAATTCAAATATATGCTGCCCTTCATCAATTCTTGAAACAATTCTTCCCCGGTAAAGGTCCTTTTCTCTGTACAAAGTCATTGTCATATCAAAGGGGAAATGTTACACAGAAGCAGCTATGATAGAGGGCTGATGGTAACCAAAAAAAGATCTGTGCTTCACTGAGAGATGAAAAAAATCCAAATCTTGAACTAATGACAGTCAGTATTTCAATGGACCTGCTCTTTACCTGGATAAGGGCAGAAAGTCAAGGGAGAAAGAAGATGCATTTAAATTCATTTAATCCATAGAAACAAAGCTGCTTTAAACTGTTCTACTTCCTTTACTTCAAAGTGAAAGATAAGGAGAGGAGGAAGCAAGGGAATGTTTTCATTTTATACTTTATATTTTTTCTTTAATTTTAAATAGACTCTGTAAGATGGCCTCGCTCTGATAGCGGCTTTGCAAATGATATGGAAAGTTTTCCAAGCACTTTTTGTGGCCGCAGCTACCCTCAGGAACCTAGGAAAAGGGGATTTGCCACACCAGGTGAGGCCAGCAACCCAGCAAGCTTGGCATTCTGCGCCTAGCTGTGTTCCACAGCTCCGAGGCTGTGGGGGGCTAAAACTTCCCTCTCCCTTCCATGCTGTAGGGAAGGGATTGTGTGTACAGCTAGGAATCAGGGGAAAAATCTTTGAGGGTGAACCTGTCCGTCTCAAAGCTGAGTCCCTAATACTGTGGGCCAAGTTTGCCCTGTAGAAGGACACGGCCAGTAGAACACAACTGGCACCAGCCCATGCTCAGAGTTCCCTACCACTGCCCCAGCCAAGGCTGGCATCTGGCTAACGGGCTTAAGGATCAAGCTGTCCCTTCAAAGCAAAATTCTCACAGGTCAGAAATCTGGTGTGATGCTAACAAGTGCAGGCTGAAAGGTAGAGGGTTGTGCCAATTAGCTGATTACTGAAGGATGAATATCATTTGACTGCCACCACTCCCACTGGGAGAAACTGCCATTCTCCACACTGCAGCAAGGAGAGCAGGGAGAAGAAGCATTTCCTAGATTTGAAAAGGGCTATCTGCAGAGGAGTCTGCTTCTTTATTTATTTTCTTACAATTTAAGAAAACAACTTGTGAGGAGAGGATAGAGTTAATCCCAAAATCTCACCTTTCCTGCTCTAGAATTACTTTCGGAGCTGCAAACCCCCTGTGGACTCCAAACTCAGGGCAGGCAACAGGATGCCACAGGCAGCCTGAGTACAGCTAGTTAGAGAGTGACTGCCTGATGGGTGTTTCGACAGAAATTAGGAGCTTTAAACCAAGAGGGTAAAAGTGTTGGGAAACATTTGTTTTGTTTATTAAAAAAAAAAAAAAACAAAAAGCACAGTAACTTTCCTGTTTTCAGTTTTACAGCAAAACACGAACAAACAAACATCACTTGTTTTTGCTGGTATTCCTTGCCAGAGCTGGGGCAGAGGGGAGGATGAGCTGGAGACATAATGTCTAGGTAAAGGGGGAATCCTTCCACACACTGCTCTTCAGTTAGGGCTTGGAATCTGGAGATTTAATTTCCACACCTTAGAACAAAGATTGTTCTAAGAAGACAGGGCAAAGAGCACCATTATCCTGGGTGAAGCAATGCAGTAGCCAGAGCCTAACCAATACCAAAACAAAAACCAGGCTGTCTTGAAAGCATCAGACTCAGAGATCCCCAAGAGGCTCTTGTCACATTATAACTCCTTCACTCTCTTGAAGCTGAGAATACAGTTTATGTGAGGGCTTGAGAAACCCACTCACCTACTCACCAGTGGTAAGTGGAATGATTTCCTGATGAGACTGGGGAAGGGTGTAGCTCTTAAAATCATCAACTTCTGCAGAATCTAGCCTTTAATTTGAACAAAACAGCACAAGAAGAACAAAAACCCCAGGCCTTGTGATTGTACAGATAACTTCCCAAATATGACCATTGATGTGCTTGTGTTTCCGAATCTGCAGACAGGCTTCTGCTGTTCCCAAGAAACTGCACCGTTAAATCAGTAAGACTCATTAAGGATACTCAGTACCCTATGGGCAGCAGCAAAACTGCCAAGAATCCTGCCAGTTTTGTCCTTCTACTGTTACTGGGGAAGCTCTGATTGACAGGAAAGGTAGATTTCCCACTTGCTTACATTGAGCAGTGAGAGGAAGTTGCAGATGTAGTCCTGCAGGAAGATCTAGCCACAGCATCTCACAAGGAATATCAGCATTTGCTCCAGTCAGAGAAGGGCTTTGCAATCTCACAATCACCTACACGTGTGTCATCCCACTGCAACACAGGATGAGGCTCTTTTCTGTCTCCTTTTGCGTCCTGGTATACTGCTTATCCTTGAACTCCTCAACAAGCTTTCCTGCCTCCTGGCACCCCACCATGCTGGTGAGTTGATAATCTTCAATTCCTCTGAGATGCACAGGGAGCTATACCATGAAAGACTAGGCTGAAATGTGAGACTAGGCTATTAAATAACACAAGGTGTATTGCAGGTTATTTTCATTCTCTTAACTCTAGCACTGCAACTAGAGGATCTGCCACCCATTGTCTTCCCATATGTTGCTGGTGATCCACTAAGGAGATATCTTGGGACTCAAGGAAGGGATCCTTCAGCTTGTTCAAGGTCTGCCTCTCCCCAGCTCCCATCTCATTTCAGTGACTTCCAGTTTTCACAAGTTCCCTTCAGCCTAGAACCTCCTTGGGCATTGAGCTGGCCCTGGACCACACAACACAAGCTCTCTGACACACACTAGCACAAGTGACAAAATAGATGTGTAGACAGGGTCACTGAAGATGAATTGCCGTGGGGATTTTAATTTCAGAATGAAATTACTACCAATTTTTACAGATTCAGTTACTTGAAGGCATACATTACATACTTGTTACTTGTTTAAAATGTATTTCACTATTTGATTTGAAATGGTACCTCTGAAGGGGCTGACTGGTTTCCATCTTTGAGATATGACTCCAGGAAATGCACAAAGAACACAATAAGGTTTAAAGCAATAAGAATTTCCTCCTTCCCATCCCCTTTGAATAAAATGCACCATGACAGCATAGTTATAAATTTACAGTTTAAGTTGATCATTCCTCAGAATAAAATAGCTTTTCCCAGGAACCTAGAACCTAGGTTTACACAATGGAGATAGTTTCCTATGAATCAATATTGTTGAAGAAAAGTGTAATAAATTGCTGTACATCCAATGTCTGTAATCTGTTTAGATAAAAAGCCTGAACATTCTTATAATTCACACTTTCAAGGGAAATAAATGGAATGATTGACAGAGACTACATTTGTCAGGAGAAAAACCTAGGGGAAAAAAAAAATCCCCTGAGTGTTCCTCAACCATAGTATCATCTCATCAGAAGATGCACAGGGTGATGCTGAGGTAAAGGAAATGGAGAAGATGCCATTTCCTGCTTCATTTCCTGCAGGGAGAATCTGGAGCTAGGTTTCATCATTACAAACCCAAACCTCTGCTTGTAGACTAAATGTTTTGTTTGCAGTCCCAGGCCTCCAAGGGAAGCACCCGGTTACAAGTGACAGTGGGTAAACGCCGCTTCTGTGAAGCAGAAGGGCAGCGAGAGAAAGTGGAGGCGTGAAGAGTAAGGAATGGGGGTTGTCACTTCCAGTCTTGGTTTCTAGATCCTGAGTAGGGTAAGTACAAGCTCCACTACAGAAGATACACTTACTGGCCTAGGAAGTGGAATTTCAGGTTGTCAGTTACAGAAACAAGAGAGGAAAAAAAAGAAAACAACCACCTACATTTTTATTTCCAGAACAGTTCAAATATTAAGTGTGTCTCAGCTACACCTATAAAGGAGCCAGGTTTTGAAAAATGCCAAGTATCAGATTTCTGAACATGAGACCTGTGCACAGAAGTACCTCTGAACAGGTACCCCAAAACTGAAAGACATTTCTGGAAATGTTTTTTGTTCCTGCCAGTTCACATCAATAGTCACTGCCTTGAAATCAGCAACATTAGACTGGCGTTCACTGTCACTAATGACACAAAAGTCAGCCACATAACAGTGCACAAAAACGGTCAGTCGTCAGTTAAACGTCACTGAAGGTACCTAATGAGAGTGTTATGATATGCCCAAGCATTAATAAACTTACATCAGAAGCTGCTGACTACATGTGGTTTTGGTTGGGCTCTTTAAGAAGCTTGAAGAATGGAGGCAAATTAGATGCTATTGGAAAGCACTTTGCAGAACACTCCAAGAGTGGCCCAGGGGGCAGAATTTGGAAAGCACACTAAGGTTCGATGGGCTCTGTGTTACTGACAGACAAGGGAGGCTGGTTTGGTTTCAAACAGCTGAAAATACCCCCACTTTTGGTCATTTGCCGTGTCTCACACTGGAACCTTTGGTGTCATATCTCAACCATCTCCTCAGATTCCTGCAACTCATAGACCAGCATTTAAAATAAACTGAAAACAGTGCCAGGTTCACCTTAAAATGCCTCACTGAAATAATTTCCAAAGTGGATTCTGGTACTTCCCCAAATAAAGTGTATGACAGAGCCAAAGTGTTTTGCTTGCAGTGATGCTGAGGACTGGGCATGTCCAGCCTGTGCCTTAAAGACTGGATCTGGCCTGCAAGGTAGTTTTTCTTGGTGCCCATCTCAGCAGGGCAACCAATTACCCTTTTCAGCATGCTTCTGGTGTCTTGAGCACTGCCAGCAGATTGAAATGATTGGCACTTATAAAAAGGATTGTGGCTGATCAGGGCACCAGGCTTTTTTCTACCAACTAAATGGAACAATTGCCTTCTTTGGCCTGAGACACCAGGATTTATAGATCCTACAATGTAGATTTAAGGTCATCCAGTAGTGTATACTTTCTCTTTTCTCTATGGGTTATTTAGATAATCAGAGGAATGGTTATTAATGGTAACAATAAAGCAAATAAATCAATAAATCAGAGTAATGCAATTCCAGTAACTGGCAAGGGTAACTTAGGGATCAAAACTCAGATGTCAACCTAAAACTCAGATTTCAAAGTTATTTTTCAGAGGCTGTGATATTCATAGACAATTAACACTGATGCCTACAGGAAACCTCACCCAGCTATGGGACAGGTATCCAATCCCCTCCAAGTCACTCTAGCTCCACAGTGGCCCAGAGAACTCCAGCTTATGCTTCTTTGGACATGCTGTGAGAGTGTTCTTATACAGGAAACACCCATCACATACCTCCTTTCCTATAACAGCTTCCTTCCTCTCTCTGAGCTCACAGGGATGTGTGCTGATGTGGACGCATGTCGATGTGTGAGAAAGTTCACTACACATTTCAGCTCTCGGCTAATTATCCAGTTTGTATCTGTTCAACTGTATATCTGCCTTGAATCTGTTTCATTCAAGGAAATCCTGTAGAAAGCTTCAAGAAAAGAAAAAAAATCCAGTACAATGTTTCTCTTGGCACTTCTGTATTAGTGGCCAGGCTGATAGCTCTGCCTATGGAAGTGACAAGATTTGCATTGTTTGGCCTGCATTTCTCCTTCATAAGCAAGCACAGAAACTATAAGCAGCAGTGTTGTACAGACTGAAAGAAACAATATAAATCTGTCCAAAGCCTTCCCTGGAAGCTCTTCCAAAAAAAGTTGAGGGATTATTTTCTTGCAATTTGAACAAGGGATCTCTCCAAAACAGAGCTTCCAGAATTTAAACAGTCATGTGATTAATATAATTCTGGATTATGATCCACACTTCACAAAAATCCCCTACCTGAGTAATAGCTGCAAATCAAAACCACAACAGATGTCATGGGAAGGCCAAGTGAGCAGCCTCTTAGGGGGCCTGATTTTGGCAGCTAATACTTGCAGCAGCTTCTGTCTTCCTGCTCCTTGCTGGCCAGAATGACCTCAGGACAGGAAGCTGGCAGATTTTGCAAGAAACACACAGTGTTGAAGACTCGGATCCACTAGGAACCAAGTCCCTTGTGTCAACTGCAACCCAGCTGTGAACGCCACAAAGTTAGGGAATACCTGAGTTGCGCTTTTTGGGTAGCCCCTCCACCCTGCCTCATTTTGATTACTTTGTCTTCCAGGACTTTATCTTCATTCCAGCTTACAAAGCATCTCCTGCTGGTGGACTGACAAAAAGAGAGCCAGTAACAAAGCAGCCTAATCTTAGTCAAAAAATTTTCCTCAGAAGAACAAGTGACAGGAGGGAAACCCCGTGGAGCAAAAGTACACAAAGGCTGTGCTGATGTTAGCTCTGCATCTCCAGCTCCTATTGACGTTTATTCCTGAAATGTGTCAGTAATAACAGGAACATCAGCCAGCACTGGTTTGAAGAAGAGAGGGAAAGGAGAATGTCTTTTTTCTTCTCTCTCTCATTCAGCTCCCATGGCCAGCCCCTACCTGGACTGGCTCTCTTGTGTTTGGGGCTCTGCCAAGAGGCTGTGCCCTGGCTCAGGGCAGGGAATACCCTGCATGGCTGTCCTGGCATTTGCTGGGCCTTTGCCCAGCTATTGGCGGCTAACCTCATCATATATTATATATTATACACTCCATGATGTTTACAGTCTGGACAGCTAAATATTTACCTGATCTAATTTAACCAATCAAACTTTAGGTTTGATAAACTTATTTAGTAGCAGGTGACTCTTGACGTTTCAGTCCTCTCTGCTTCCTGAGATCCATGATGGGCATGTTGTGAAACCAGAGCCTGGCTGTCACTGCATTAGGGTCTGGGAAGAGAAGATGATAGAAAGCTACTTTTAAGCCAGACCTGCCATCATTTTGGTCTCAGATGGAAAGACTTAACACCCCGAACTGAAGTTTCCAGCACTATCATTTATAGGAGGGAGGCAGACAGAGCAACATTCTCTCCAGCGCTTCCCTACTTCTCCTTTCCATCCCATCTACACTTCTCAGGGGAGCTGGAGAACAGAAAGTCTCAATTGTCCTCTTGGACCATTCCTGCTAGACCAAGCCCTGAAGTGCCAGCAGTAACCTTGCAATGAAATAGCAATACATTAAAGAAAGAATGAACGGCATTAATACAGTTCTCCTTAAAGAAGCATACTGATACCGGGACTAGGAGTAAGGAGATAAAAAAACCAAATCACAGCGCCTTCACTTAACACTACCTCTAATGCAGAGTTGTTACAGGACCTTTAAAGAGAAGAGATGGGATGGAGAGAGACCAACAGGAGGTAAAAATGTTCTGTGTATGAAGCCCTTTGCCCAGTCTGCTTCAGTAAGTCAGTATTTCTCAGCAATAAGCAGTCAAATTCATGGAAGTGCCTTCATGGAAACAGAATAGCCTATAGCAAAGAAACTCTGCTTCACCATTTACTTAATGACCTAGGGAAGGTATTAGTCAAAACATTTATTCTATAAAGCTACATTAAATCAACCATTTCAATCCCTTCTCTTCTAAAAGCTTTAGTCTCTGTGGAAGAGCTTTTCTCTACACATTCCACAGAAAGACAAGACAACCAGTCTGCTTTTTTCTAGATAAATATTCTGTTAATCCTTACTAGTTTATTATTTTTATCCATAACAATCAGATTGTTATGTAATTCTTAACTGCAGCAAGAATTGTGTAAAGACTAATGCCTAGATCTCACTGACAGAAAGGATTTAAAGATCTTAGATTATGTTTAAAGAAACATAAACACACCAGAGTTGTTCAAGGCAAAATATTCATTCTACTTTCCCAGATGATGCCACTTTGTTCTGGCACACTGTCAATAAAGAAAACCAGAATTATAAAGGTCTTGGCTTTGTTTTTACATTGCCTTAGAATAGATAAGCAAAGAACTGGAATGTCAAAATATGGCCCGTAATTAATAAATTCATCTCAACAAATTCTTTCCTTCACGGTGTGAAATATTGCTTGAACCAAGAGTCCCAAATTGCAGGGAAAGCAGGGACAAGTGAGGTTTATTTGTTAGACTTTGAGACAGCAGCTCTACTCAGGCGAGTTTCTGGAAATTGAGGGACGTTCAGTATTTTAGCAAGTGAGGATTTTTCATCCTTTCTATAGGAAATGAGCACCCTTCTCAGGGGAGGGCAGCCACGATACTCTTAAAGCCAAGAAACACAGCACACAGGCAAAATACCACCTCCTGATCCTGAATTATTTAACCCATGCCCAGCCTTTGGGGTTGTTTATTATTGTAGCAGTAATTTTCTAGTAAGTTGCTGGAATGTCTTTGAGAATGGCTCTGGCTAAATTAAAAATGTTTTCAATTATTATTATTTCCAACTAGAGTCTTTCTCTTTTGGGGTTTTGCAAATGCCACTTGTATACATTTTCTGCTCATCGACTGAGCAGTCTCAGTAGAATCCTTACACCACGTGAGAGTCCCATGGGAATGGAAAACAGTTTACCCTAGACAGATGAATTTATACCATTACATTATAAAAGCTTTTGCAGAAAGAATACTTTCTAGCAGGTGTCAAGCTTTTGTACTGTGTAATCTATCAGTGGATCTCAAAGACATCTGGCCAATTATTTTATTTTATTTTCCTTTTAAAAACCAAGGAAGGGAAATAAAAGCAAATTTAGCATTTACATTACTATTTGTAGAAGTGAAAATAATGTTTTTCCCAGCAGTTTATGTAATATTTACTTTTTAGTGTAACAAGTTGACAAATTAAATATTTTCTAGAAAACTTCTCTGCTACGATTAAAAAATGGGAATTTTTCCACTTTATGACAGCTTTAATCAATGTTAAAATTATTTTTAATAAAGGTGGGCAGATGCTGCTCACTTTGAATTACTTTGTTTCTTTAGGGAATCCTTTCCTAGGTGCAGACTGAATTTGGACTTCCAAATTCCTTTGTTCGACACAACAGCTCAGCATACCTTGGTTCTGCTTTGCTTCCCCCAGCATCTGACTGGTGCAAAACACCAAAACCTCCTGCAGTAGAATGCTAACAGCAGCAATGCAGATTTCGTGGAGTAACTCTAATGGGAGCTCAGTCTTGCATGGCAGTTGAGAACTTCATGAAAGGTGCCAATGTAATTTAGGCTGTAATCCTTACCCTCAGCAACATGCAGGATTGTGCAAGTTGTGCTGCCTGAGTAAGAAACATGTATCGCTTGACACAACACTGTTTGGGAAGAGGTCAAGTTTTTTATGCTGCTTAAACTAAAACTCTCTCCCGCCACAAGTTACCTTGTATGCACACGCAGCTCAAGGAGACAGATAACAACTCCTCTGAATGAGGGAAAGAGTCCTTAAGAAAAAACAAACACAGACCACCCAGTCCCCATTTCCCCTGAACCTTCCTTGTTTTCTGTTTTCTAAACATTTTTCTCTGCAGCCTTTAAGATCTTTTGCTGTTCGTGTCTAACAACCACCCCAAAAGCTCTCTATCACCACCACACCACACATCACTGCTCCCTTCAGGAAAGCATGATGGCCTCTGCAAAACACATCCCAACTCCATGATAAGGACAAAAGTCTCCTTAGAGCTTGACAATTCTTGTAAGCAAATAGCAGCTATCTCTTAAGGCAGGGAGACTGAATCATGTGCACCTTTTCATTGTTTTTGGATATAAAACTAGCTAAACTGACCGGTTCTATTTTTCTATTGCAATCCTCCAGCAGCTACCCACTCATAAGCAGCAAATATGGATCCATGTCAAAAATCTGAGCAGATAATTTGGGGTGTAATAAAAAAGCGAATTGCAAGTTACAGGAAGGGGGAAAAAGTAAAAAGGAAGGGGAAAAAAAGCAACAGCAACCGGTGACAACTTCCTCCTGACATATTGATTCATTTCAGCTGGTGAGAAGTTCCACGCTGGGAACCACACAGACACTACCGCTGGTTTTGTCAGAGAATCCCTCTCAAGTTTCACCTAACTCATTTAAACTCCTGCTGCTGTCGCAAAAGCATCATAAAAATAGCAGCAAAACTGTGCTTTTTGAAGCAAGCAGTGCAGAAAAATATCCTTCACAAAAGCAAAGTTTGCAGCATGCTGTAATTAAGCTCCCATCCTGACAGTGGGAGCATGGAGTTTCATTCTAAATATAGCAGAAGGCTTTCTGATGTACAACCCCATTTCTAATGCAAGATTTACAAAATTAGTCAGTATATGCCAGCCTCCTCCTGGGAATCCTTTGAGAAATATTTCAGGTTCCAGTGCAGGGAACTTTACAGCAGGGATTTAATGTAGTCTCTGCTGTCAGTAATTTTGGTTGGTTTATTCCTTGCCAACACAGTGCTCAGAGCAGGGCATCCCCTACTCACAAGCAAGAAGAGCAGCCTCTGCCAGGCCTGTTGGCTCAAGCAGGCAGCAGCACACACACAACACAAAGCCAAATCCCCCAAACTCTTGACTTTCCCCCTAATATTGATCTCTTTACCCAGCTTCCAGCAAATGCTTTTCATAGCATTTTACCTTGAGCTGGAAAGGCAGTAAGGACTCTGTCAGCTTTGGATTGTCTGTCTTTAATTCAGTCTAAAGCAGAGATTTAAGACAGCTTGGACTAGCTCATACTAAAATGCAGCATGGCTGACAGGCATGAATGAGACCACACTAAATGTAAACTAAATTTGGAAACCATCTTCTTAATTAGATATTCTTAATGTCAGGAAAATTAATCCACGATGTAGAAGCTTTTGTCCAAAAAGGAGACAGAGGAGTCCTGTAACTTTATTCAAATAAGAGGAGAGGCCATGGGGCATTCCCCTGGGGTCTCTCAAATTGCTAGAGGATGCAGCCTCCTTTTTATACTAATTTCCCAGCCGCATTTCCCTGTCTCTTCCCCCATTGGCTGAGGTCCTTGAGAGGTACAGACTTCCCAAATTGCCTAATACAGACCCCCTTCTAATGTGCATCCCCCTGCCTCCTTCTTTTTCTTTGTGCCTCTGTTCTTTTTCTCTAAGTCCAGGAATTTAGCACAGCCTTGAGTGAGCAACAGCCTGTGTCAATTAGTGGAATTCCTATGGAATTTATGGAATTCATGGTTCCTCCTATTGCTTCTTTCACCTATCAGTATCTGGATTTATCTAGCAGCAGGCCCACAGTTTGTTTGTAAAGACACCTCTCTCTCATTCCTTTCATTAATATAGATCAGTTCCAAATCCTAACTGCCTCATCTGATGGCAGAATAATTAATAATTTCCACAAAGAAGCTGTCTTTTAACTCTGGAGAAATGGGACTATAGCCTATGTTTTATCTATATGTTTCTGGCCCAGGCTGCAGGTCTTCTCATCGGCATCCTATACCATTTCTGGTGCAAAGGAAAGAGGAAGGAAGCTCTGGGGTCACCCTGCGTGGCAGTGCCCATGTTGCTGGAACTTCTTGTGGGTGGGTAAGTGGCTACTGGTGAGAGCCTCTGAAGAGGTGGACATAGCTCTGATGTTGGCAGACTCATCCAGGCAGGATGAGTGTTTCCAAGAAGGTGTGCACTATGACTGCTTCGGACAGCTGTAATGGCTCCAAAGCAGCTGGGTAAACTATAAAAATAGCAACGCGCTCCCAGCAAAAATCCATTTCTGATTGAGTCCAGCCTGCTCCTCCCTGCACTCTGTAAGCTGAGCCCAGCTGCTGGAAACACGCAGCTCAAAGCTGGGCTCTGGGCATTGTGGCCAATTCCACGGACCTGTGCAGCACCTAGGCAAGCTTGGCAAAAGCAGAATCCAGCTCCTACACTCCATCCCTGATGAAACTACAGGAGAGCTGCAGGAACATGGGGATACCCTGGCAATACTACCAAATATTGGGATGTGCTCAGGTACATACAAGAGAAGCATGTTTCCCCAGTCTACACTACCCTGGATGAGCCCAAGGATGTACCTTTTTCTGCCCTCCCTTTCCCAGCATTTAATGTGTGCAAAATTCAGGCCTGCTGCAGTGCACAGCATTTAATGCTGATCTGCACAGTACATCATTCATCTTCCTGAAGGTGGGCATGACAGTGAAAGCACAGAGCATCAGACCTGTGTGTCCCTCTGTGATCCCCAGGCTGTCTTGTGGGCGGATGGCCAAATTTCCTGACACAAACCCCAGGATCCCGCATGCCTATGGCTGCTGTTCTTCTTGGAAGTGTTAATACTTCTCCTGTTCTGTACAGCACCATGCAGGATGAACCTCTCTCCTCCTGCATATACCAAAAGTCCCATGGAAAAGTGAGCAGTGTGTATCAATGTCCTTTAAAAACAAAATTCCAAGCCCTGTATTTAGTAAGAGGCTCCAGGCTGTATGTGGAAGCTGTGAACATTTAAGAGTGAGCAAATCCACTGTTTACCCAAGGCTGTTTTCCTTGTGGTTGTTTCTTTTTTTCAGTAGCATTCACACATGCCTTTGATGTTTACTGTCAGCAATTTTCCATGTGCTGACACAGCTAAAAGTGACCACAAAGCCAATGCAAGCAGGCAAAGAGGAGAAGCAGAAGTAGAAGTATCAGGAGGTGCAGACTTCAACTTTGCAATCCTGCAGCAGTAAGGACCAAGGTAACTCGGCTATCATGGAGAAGAACTGGATCCCTGTGTCACAATGGTCATAACTTGTATGAAGGAGGAAAAAGCACAGCAGTATAGATCACACCACCTCTGTGTCCTCTGAGGCTGTGTGTGGAGAATCAATGGCTTCCCCAGGAAGGGTCCGACATCCCAGCCCATAGGATCAATTCAGAGCCATGATTTCATAGTTATTGTGCTGTGAACTCCTTGCAAATCCCAGCAGTGATTTAAGAGCTGTGCTGAGAGCAGAGCCATGAACTCTCCTTACTGGAGGAAAGATCTGAGTTTCTTCAAAGCAACATTCAGCCTGTCTTTTCCTGGGCTGTGGCACAACCACCACCTTCTGCTTACAGATACAGCTTCAGGTGAAACAATACAAATTCCACCATGGAATAAAGGGAACAAAGGGAGGCCTTCAAAAAGTATCTGACACCTGATAAAATAGCTGCTCCCAGCAAACCCTCAGCCCATACAGCACCCCGATACAAGTGCTGCAGGGTTAGAAACAAGCTTGCGTTCATTCATTTTTTAAAAGTATGTGTTTTCCAAGACCAGTAATTGTATGAAATTTTTCAGGATTAGATTTTTCCATCCTCACAGCTGTTTTCAGTCCAAGAGTACCAAAAAGACAGATATAACAATGACTAACATTGTGCATTTTCCTTCATCCCAGTACCAGGACTTGCAGATTTGGAGCAACTTCAGTGCAAGTATGTATCAGAGGAGCAAATCATTATTTTTATTCATGTCCTCCATAATTACGGAGAGTAGAATTATTTATGTAGTGAAACATACCCACAAACTCTACTAAAATACACTGTGAATGTTTTACTTTTTGAGGAACATCTGCATCAATGGCAAAGAGAAAGAAAAATGAGAAATGATGGGCTCATGAAGAGCTCCCAACATTACTTCAGGCATTAGTCCAGTAAGGTATAATGAATTTAGCCCCCTTTATAGTGAACAGAGATAGGTGAGCTCTCCAGAGAGCTCCTCGGATCCTCTAACTTAGTTCCTGCTCCAGAAATGTCTCTGGCATCCATGAAAACAGCCAGGATCTACCTGGTTTTGATTGATCAGCACAGCAGTTGTGTTCTTTACTGCTTTGTTGCCCAGTCTCTTTCTTATCCCCTCCTAAACTGCATTAAAAACATTCCCCCAAACTGAAGCCAGCAGGGCAACACAATTATGATAAGACTCGCAAAATATAATAATTTGCATATCCGTGACTGACACAGAAGATCATTAATTAGGCATTCTGAGTTTATGTATATATGTATAAATTAGCATCTATTCATCATTTAGACTGTAATAGGTTTTTTTGTATCTGAATATTAACTATGTAGGAAAATTACTAAGTTTTCTATGGAAGGGCATCCAACAAGAAAGTTCATCAGCAAAAATAAAATGAGAATTACAAAAATAATCAAAATAGTGGGGTGAATGCTGAAGAATCTGACCTCGGTAGTGCCTGTCCCTGCTCTGTTCCACCTCACTTGTTGCAAGCTTTCTGCTACCTCTCTCACCACCCAAGCACATGCATCCTCAACAATTCTTTATGGTAGGAGCATTTTTCAGCAGTACTATTCTTGACTGAATTTAAAAGGCAAAGTAAAAACCTTCAGGATTTCACACATCTGCTATCCACAATTCCTACAACTCATTAATATTAAAGAGGATGCAGACTGAGAGCAGAGCTTCTAACTACACCACTACCTAGCAGAGCTCCCAAAGACACATATCTTGCACCAGCACAGACTAATTCTTACTGGGGAGAATAATTAGAAGGAAACAGGACTTTAAGTTTTTTAAAAAGCTGGATATAACCTCTTTGCAGGAAGTAAAAGACACTTCAAAGACTGCACTTTCACAAATGAAAGAAATCTGGTGATTTTGGAAGTGTGAGATGACAACTTGAAAAATTACCAAAGCTTACAGCTCTTGAACAGAAATAAACAAGGCAGAAATGTTGGAAGCATTTATAGGCAAGACTGAAATTAATGAAGATATAACGCCAGTAACAATATTAACAAAGTTTGCTCATAGCTACAAAATGCACAGAGGGTGGACAAAGAAAAGATAACAAGGGGGTCTCAGGTGGCAAAAGCAGAAGCAGCTGCTTTGCTGTGCTGCTTTATCCTTTCCAAGCACTGTACTTTTAAGAACATTGATGCTTACAGTCAACCAGTGAAATGGAAAACCAACAGAAGCAACATTCTCCAAAGGGTAGATATTTATCTAACAGAAAATGAAGACGAACTTCATAACATGGAAGTTCTTACTGGGCTACCTATATGGCGCCATATTAGTAAACACAGAAAATGGAAAGCACACTAGTAAAAGAATAAAGTGTGAAACCTCTGTTTTCTTTTGTTATTTTTCCGCTTCCAAAATGGGGATCACTGACTGTTCCTTGTCCATCACAGTGGTGGCTTTTATGTGCAATGGTTAGGCAGCTGCTGTCCCAGCATCTTCTGCATTGGTAGACATGGAAAATCCGTAATCACATTACGTAATTTGGTTCTGTGTGATATCATTGAGAACAGTGCAGCTGTGTGACTGATACATAAGTCATTTAAGCTAGGCAATGAAATTGAGTATCTGGGAAAGAAAAAAAAAGAGAGAAATTTAAAGACTATCTGATTTTTTTTAAAATGCAGGTTTCTTTGTGATTCAATTTTCCTGAATTCAGCTAAATTTAGATTCAGGGGTAGCAAGCACAAAGGATGTACTCTCACAAGCCCTCCTCATTCCTCCCACTCTTTGACTTCATCAGTGTGCAAGCCCACTGACCTTGCCCAGTATCTCTGCCCTACCCTATTATTACTATGATATCACCTTTAAAATATCCCTATATAGAACCCATTACAATATTGTAAACTTATTGAAGCACGTACACATGCACAACCAAAAGAAGCAAAACTGGTAGCAGCATTTAGTGGTTTACGTTTCTTCTCTTCAACTTACTAAAAAAAAAGTAGGAAGGAAACTCTGGCTTAATTTTCTGCCTTTCTGCAAATGTAAATCTGTCTGTCATACATCATCTCTGCATTTTGGGGTAGTTTTTAGCTCTTAAGCTCCAGGTCAGATCTAGACAGTTGTGGAGTGCTGACAGCTCCCACTAAACACACAAAAGAATGACTCCAGCTTTTCCAGAACTAAGCAGGGGGTGGGTACTACTTTCTAAAGGTCCTCCAGAACAAACAGAAAAAACTTGTGATTTTCTGCATGCCAGCTTTTGAGTGCATGCCTGCTGAGCATGATCCCTAAAATTTTATGGCTTATGAAGGCAGGGAGAAGACAGGTCATAGCTATGTCTTGGGGTCAAACAAAGCTGCATGGAATAGTATGTGGATGAAGGTAAAAGACTATCATAGATAGAATGACAACATATAGACAAGCAAAGGTCATTTCTCCTGGTGTCAAGGCATCAATTTTAACCGCCAAAGCTAAGAAGATAATTTAAGCGAGAGTTCTTCATGCCAAGAAAATCCACCCACCAATCCAGACTAATACCTGCTGGGCAACGAGCCATAGGAACCACACAAACAAACCAGAAAATTCAACTATGTAGTGAAATGAAAACTGATGAGGTAAACAGGCATAACTTGGACCAGGTGTGTGTTTTCAAATGTCGTGATTAAATATGAACAGAACAGGTAAGGATAGTCTACAGCATCCAGTGCTCAAAGCCGACTCGGAGAAGTGCAAGGTTCCTGTTTCAGCCTTTAATGAATGAGCAAAGGCAAGTTCGGCTCATGGCCTTGCAGATTTTATCACAAGGACCTGTTCTTCTGCACTTAAGAAGCTGCTAATGACCTGGTTGAATGGGCGTGAATCCCTGAAGGAAGGATCCTTCAAAGATAGAACAAAAATCTTTGATTGAGGCTTTGACGAAAATAAAGTGCCTTCTGACAGTTTGGGGTAAAATCATTTCTGAAAGCTGAACATAATTCAAGCATTTATTGTAAACTCTTGTATCATCCACTGGCTATAGGAAAGGGATTGATTTCTTAAAAAAGACTGTTCTGGCAAGAGGATGAGTGCCGAAAGGGAAAAAAAGCTCTACCAACATTCACATGGAAGAAATAGACCAACTTTGATGTGCCAGGCCACAGCTTCTCCTTTTTTTTTCTTTTCTTTTTGGACAATACTCTCAAGCACGTGATTCTTTTGGTTGTCCTGTCCAGGGCTAGGAGTTAGACTTGATCCTTGTGGGTCCCTTCCAATTCAGGATATTGTACGATCCTGTGATTTTCTGCAGGGACTATTAAACAACCATTCACACTGCTGCAGCAAGACTCCTTCAAGAGTTTGGGACAGATTCTACTCCGGGCCAAAGCAGTTGTCTCAATGGCCCACCACAACCCAGACCTCATTCACAGCAGAAAGCCTACAGCGCACGAACTCTTCTGGGAGACATCATCCTGAGAAAGAAAACAGACTGAAAGAAAATAAAAGGGAACTACCTACAAGGGTCCAGTAGCAACAGAGGGGAAGGTTACTCAAAGTCTGAAAAAAACAAGAAACAACCCATCTGTCAGTTTGCTTTCTGGCTCTTGACAAGTACCCTTTCATGAGCCTCAAAAACCCGAATTTACCAGAATCCTGCTCTAGCTAAAACAACACTAGTTATACAACTTGATCTTAATTGAAATATTTGGTGCCTGCTGATATGTTCAAACAAATTCACAAGATCTTGATTATGCGCTGGCAATTAAAGCCATTAAGTCAGTAGACAGACAGCAGGTTATTTCACTGCTATTTGACAAAGCCAGCCGACGTTCTTTCCCACTGTCTATGTGACAGCACTGTAATTAGCAGTAATCAAATACTGTTTGTGTGAGGTGTTGTGAGTCTGCTTCCTTAGCTAGCAAGATACCTCTGCCAATTGAAGAACACAGAAACCCACCTCTGGTCAGACCATGCACAAGATAGAAAAAGGGAAGAAAACAATGAAACAAAGGATGATTGCTTGTTTCAGGCTGACGGAGTTCTTGAAAGCAAGATTAAAAATTAGTAACATTTTTTTTATTTCTGCAAGCTATATATTAAAAAAGTTAGGCTAAATTACAAAAGCATGATCGAAGAATATTGTGAAATACAATAATAATTAAAATTATATTTAGCATTTATGTATTCCCTGCTTGAGGAATGCATGCAACTTCTATTAGATTAATGGGTGTTTTACTCATGCATCAAGCAGAGATTAAGGCCTAATAGTGCATTATATTTTCAAAGTGCTCTACAAACATTAACCAATTAATCCTCATAACCACCCTGCATGGTAGGTAAGTGATACATGAAGTGTATGTGTGAGCAAGCCCAAAAGCAAGACAACACCACTCTGTGCTCTTCAACACAGGCCGGAAATTAATCCCATTTATGCTGCACCAAACTCAGATGTATTCTACAAGAGCAAGAGAGGGACCCGTGGTGAACCAAGTTCACTGAAGCCAGCAAGAAAAGAAGTAAATTACAGCTCTCTCTCTCTCTCTTCCCTCCTTCCCTGGGCTCTGGTGGGCCACTCTTGATCAGCACAAAGTATTAATGCCCACTGCTTCTCCTTTAAATTTCTACTGGGGAGAGAGAGCTCTTGAACCCTGGGAAGAGAAAGGAAAAGATCCATAGGGAGCCTCATCACTGCAGACTTCTCCTCTGTCAGTACCATTCCCTTTGATATTTTGATATTCCCCGTTTTCTGCTACTATTCTTCCTGGCAGGCTTTCTGCCTTCAAAACCTTTAGCAAAGTCTATATATCAAAGTTGCAACAGGACCCCAGGAGGAGAAACTCAGCCCACTATTTGGGTATTCCAATTACAACACCCGAGTGATTTCTCTTTAAATAGTAATCTAGCAGTGAACATGGTTCATCTTTCCCTGGTGAAGAGACACTGCGTTCTGAACACGCATTCTCAACAGGCCATAGGCAGGTGTAACTTCACAAGCAGAAAACTATTCTAATGCCATGTAAAAAAGTCCCAGGACATATATGCTCAAAGAGCATTTTATAAATATAACAAGACTACACAGTAGTACATTGTGAGGGGTGGGGGGTGCCCTTTAAGAAGAAAAGTCAGGGAAGAAGGCTGCTGCGAGGTGGGGGGTCAGTCTCTTTTCCCAGGTAACAAGCGACAGGACAAGAGGAAATGGCCTCAAGTTGTGGCAGGGAAGGTTAGGATTGGATATCAGGAAAAAAGTCTTCACTGAGAGGGTGGTCAGGCATCGGAACAGGCTGCCCAGGGAAGTGGGGGAGTCACTATCCCTGGAGGTGTTTAAAAGATGTATAGATGTGGCACTTGGGGACACAGTTTAGCAATGAACACAGCAGTGCTGTGTTAACAATTAGACTCAATGATCTTAGACGTCTTTTCAAACCTTAGTGATTCTATGACAAATGTTAAATCAGAAGAGAAAAAGGAAAAGCAGACCAGGTAAGTAATGAAGGCATTGCACTGCACCATTTTCATCCCTATTCTGCTTTCCAAAACTCACTCAGCCCAGTACATACCATAGTGAAATGGTGCAGTAGCAGGTGCTCTGGCAAGCTAACACAAAGACATTAACCATGTTTAAGTTTTCCCCAAAGCCTTGGAAGCTCAGTCTCAGAGTTGAGGCCACAGATGAAATCCATGGGTCTCTGACAAGATGGTCTTCTCCACGGAGAGAGGCCAAGATCAACCTTCCTTTTTGCACATGTGATCCTGATCTCAGCAGCAGTCACGGGCACTTTTCCATAGCTTAACTTGCCTGCAAAGTGATGTTTGCCATTTACAAGCCCAGAGCAGACGGGTGCTCAGGGAGAAGCATGAGCAGGAACAAAAACTCACATTCAAGAAAGATGCTCTTAAAACTGCGCTTTACCACCTTTTGGTGTCATATTAAACACATGAACAGCTGGTATGAAATAAGAGAAATCTTCTTTAAAGAATGATCAGAGTTGTTTAAAAGTCATTCACATAAATTATAATTCATATGCCAAATCTTCAGCTGGAGGCGGTGCTCAAAACTGGATCACCCCAACTGCTTTAGCATGCAGGGTTTGGAGCTTGGATGGCAACGGGAACTGCGGATGGCTCAGCTGGTGTGTTTGGTCTTTAAAGATAGAAACACATTTGAAACATTCTGTTTTGAATTTGCCACAGGCTGCCTAGAAAGTTTACAGACACATATCCTAAATACATATGTATTTGCATCACTCCACAATATCAATGAAGTATATCTGCTTAGAAAATGAACTTTCATGTGCCCTAGAGCTTCCCGGACAATATATGTCCCACAGCATAGGGAAGAAACAGTAGTAACAACAGTGAAGCTCTTGATACTCAGGATGGAAAACAGATCTGAATTTTGGCTTGAACAACTGAAAATTGAATTGAACTTTCTGGGTAGTGCTTTTCTGTTTATAAAAATCAGGTTAAGACTTTCCAAGCCGTGTGTCCTCAACTACATGCAGCTGAACCCATTGCAGGTTACAGCTGACTTTCTCTTTATTGAATGTGTTTCAGAATCCTCTGTGGTAGCAAACAGCCTTTGCCCAAGATGGGTGCCCCAGCACTGGCCAGTTTTACCTCAGATGACAGAGCAGTGCCCCATCTAGCATGACATAAGGCAAGCACAAGTCTGCAGGAGGTAATAGTAACTTTGTTCTGCATTGGAACAAAGAACTTGTGTATTATTTTTAGCTGCTTTTCTTTCAAGGAGGAAAGGATTTTCCCAAAATCTTGTCTTGGTGAGGAATCCGCCCATAAGCATAGGGAACAGAAGGGCAGCCTCCTAACCCTGGAAGCTTTAAAACATGCTGGAAACCCTGCTGTGAGCTCTGCCCCTACAGCTCTCAGTTTTAGGGACAAGTGTTTGCCAGCATCTTCCTCTGCCCTCCCCACCCCATCCAGGCCAGGGGATCCACCTTCCCTTTCCTGAGTAAATGGAAGCCCCGAAAAAATCCCTGCACACAACTCCTGCAACACCAACTTCACACTGCCCTGTCTTCACAAAATGAAGACAACTGAAGGAAATTTCTTGCATACCTTCCCTAAACCTCTTGTTTGATATGGAGAGAGAGAGAGAACAGCACAGAGAAATGAGATTGTGAGAAACTGGTCTCATTTCAAAGATGCCCTCCCTCTCTGCTAGCAAATATTCAGGAAATGTTGTGACCATTTAATTTCTATCCTCTCTCTTCCCCTCAGTCAATAACTATATAATTTTGATAGATGTTGAGGAAATACTCCTTGATCAGCTGAAATTCAGTATAGACAAATGCAAGGTAATGCACATAAAGAACTGTGGTTTCCTCATGCCTGCTGATGGATGTTATCTTAACTCCAACTGCCCTGGAAAATTCTTCAGCATCATTGTAGGCAGCTGAGTGAAAACACCTGCTCTACACAGAAGGACAAAGAAGTGGCAAAGAAACGGCAAAGAAACAAAACAACAGGATGGGAGAATGTGCTAATACAAGGAAATAAAATAAAATAAAAAGTAAAGGGGTAAGTAAAGCTTTCATGAACGCTCCCTGCTCAAATACTTGCTCACTTCTGACTCATTTCAAAAAGGATACAAGTTACTACAGGCATGGAGAAGTTTCCATCTGAGAAGGGATTTTAGAGATCGTAGCTATTCAGTTTAGATAGAACTCAGGTCAGGACTGACATGATAAAAACTATGTCCAATAATACATGCTTTAAGGAAGGTCTAGCTCCCTTTTTCTTATTCTTTTATTAAACAGAAATAAATGAAGACCCTGACATTTAATGAAAATACATCTAAAGGGCAGTATGATTAAAAATAAAGTTCAATGTCTTGTTGAGACATAATCTCAAAGATTTAAAAAAATAATACATGTTCACAGCTAAGGAGATTTATAATTTTGTTACAAGTTTGCATGAGTTATCTACCCTTCTGCATCAGCCAATGGATAACTGTGATAACCAAGGAGAGGAAGAAATTCCTCCTTGAAGGTGTGTTGATTTGGCAGAGCCTGGTTTTTGGTAGCAGGGGAGAGCCACAGAAGTGGCTTCTGTGAGAAGCTGGCCAGTAGCGGAAACATGAGGAGTAACTCCCCGATGCGGAACCTAGATGAGATCAAGCTCTCAGTGCTGTGGGATCCTGCAGGAATTTTTGCATTGGTGGAACTTCTTGGCAAAGGTACCTACAGGCAGCAGTTTTTCTTTTAGTCAGAGAAGAGGAGAAGTGAGGACATGTGAGGGAAAACAACATGGTGGCACCAAGGTCCGTGGGAAAAGAGGGAGAGGAGGTGCTCCAAGCACTGGAGCCAAGATTCCTCTGCAAGCCGTGAAGCAGCTGTCCCCCTGTAATGCATGAAGTCCATGGGGGATGCAGAGATCCACTCGCAGCCCGTGGGACAAGTGCTCACGCTGGAGCAAGTGGATGCCAGAGAAAGCTGTGATCCAGTGGGAGACTGAATAGAGAGAGAGGGCCCCTGCTTCCAGAGATAGAGAGAGCCCTTGCTTCCGAAGTACAGCAGCCTATCCTTAGAGGACTACACCTCGTGGACGAGTGACCCACACCACAACAGTTTTGGGAAGACTTTGCCTGTGGGAGAGACTCATGGCACAGCAGAGAAGACTCTTTCCCCTGAGTGAACAAAAGAAGATCTTGAGTGAGGAACTGACCAAAACCACCACACCCTGTCTCCCAGCGCCGTCGGTAGGAGGGAGGGAGGGGCTGGGGGGAAAAATGTGTTTCAAAGGCTTGTTTTACTTCTCATTGTGCTTTTCTGACTCTGTTAATAATAAATTTACTTTATACCTTTAAATTTGAGCCTGTTTTGCCCTTGGAGTGTTTTCTCCCAGTCCTCATCTCAACTCATGAGCCCTTTGTTAATTTTTTCCCCTCTCCTCTGCCCAGCTGAGAGCAAGAGGGGGTGAGCGAACAGCTTTCGTGGGTGCCTGGCATTTGGTCAGTGTCAAACCAGGACAGAAGGCCTCACTATATATAGCATCTCTCAGAACTTCCAAAGTGCCTATACAAGCTGAGCACCCAATTTCTTCTGAAATCCATGACAATTATGCACTGAGATCCCACAATGCTGTTGACCACCCTCTCATTACCCCCAAAACACAAATCCGCATTTTCAAACACCTAAAGCTATGCCTACATAGGGCCAGAGACAAGCACCAATAGAGCCTGGGGAACCAGACAGCTCTGCAAGTAGGAGAGTCCAGCTCAGCATTGGCTCTGTGGATGGTGAATGGAGGACGGGGGAGACAGCTCTCTGCCCCAAGCCACTGTACAGAACAAACTTGGCTGGATCACTTCAGCAAATCCTGTGCTGGGGCTTTGCCCAGTACTGGAATTGCTGGAAAGCCAGGGGCCCTAGTCCAACTCTAAGGACAACTCCCTTCTTTGGTATGTCACACAGCTTCTGTCTGGGATGAATGTGACACATCCACATCTCCAGGTTCACAAGCAACGTGACAGGCTTCCTGTTCAAAGCTGAGATGGAGTTGCATCAGATATGACTCTGGCTCAATTTTCAAAAAAGGCCTAATTCTGCTGTCACTTTGACTTTTCACTAATGAAAATGAATTAACTCCAGCGATATGCTAATACCGCTAAGAATACAATTCAGAAATCACAGAAGGCTATTTTCAGGATTTTCTTTTATTTCATGAAAGACCCTTAACTCTCCTAGTCTTTCAAAGTAAGCCAAAACATTCAGATGTTGCTGGTACAAACTGCATCATACAAGACACAGACATAAAGAGTAAAACAAGTGGTATAATTTAGCATTCAGGCAGTCACTGCACAGCCCCTATGTATCGTTGCAAATGAACAAAAGTTTAGAATTGACTACTCTTTCCAGAGAAGTAAAGGACAACCCTGCAACCCCCCGCTCCCCCGCCCCAGGATTTCTGTCTTGTTTTTGTTTTTCAAATTGCACAAACCAGTCTCATGGTTTGTACAATTAGAACAAGAATGTATAAATGGAGCTGCTTGGCCTAAGAAATTTCTCCTAACAGAAAGAAATCCAAAGCACTGATATTTGCTTGTTTGTTTGCTTTTAGTGCTACTGATGGCTTCCCATCACAAATCCTTTCTATCTTTTGCCCAATTACTCGTTGACAGAGTTCTCCAGCTCCCCTCTGAGCTCCACTTCAGCACTTTCAGGCCTGAGCTGACCACAGTAACACATGCAGGAGAGTCTCATTCTGCAGAGTCAGTGACCCTTCCCCATCAGTCAAGGCTGCCCCTGGCAAGCTGAACACTTTGTCAGGCCCGCCCTTCTAGCTTGGGTTTTACAGTCAACCAAAACCTTCCCTTCATTTCATAAAGGATTCCAGAAAGATAGAAGTCTAAGTTCAAATCTCTGAGGAAAGAAGCCAGTTTACCCTCCCAGTGGACAGAAAGCAAGTTAGCAGACTTGGGCTCCCTGGTCTCAGCGCCTGAGCATGTATAAGGGAGGGAAACTCATCTCCTGTCCCTTTGCGTGACATTTGCCTCAATCAGGAGTGCCCAAGCTACCCAAAACACAGCCCTCCCCATGCACACTGAGGGCATTTCAGGAGCATGCAGGAGCAATGTACACAGTCCACAGGGGAGTCTGAAAGGATTTGTACAGGTTGTCTGAGGAGAAGGAGAGGTGATGCTGCCAACCAGCATGTACCAAATTCTCCTTGAAGCCCAAGACCGTGTTGTGGGACAGAGGCTTCTATTACTCTGGGCACAGGTGGTGGCAAGCACAAGAGCCACTCTTCTACACTGACAATATTCTGCCCTATGTGACTGCAGTCATTGTATTTTTCCTCCCCTTGCACTGGGAGTGAGAGCAGCCCATATTGCTCACTGTTCTCCAGGATTTACATGACAGAAAATTACGTGCACCTTCTTTTTCTCTCTCTCCCTCCCTCCCTCCCTCTCTCTTTTCCTTGCATTTACACACACAGAGCAGCCATCCCCTCCTCCTTTCCATTTATCCCGGGGGTCTGCATGAAGCTGGGGAGTGCATCTGCATTGCAAGTCACACCTGCTCATCACACCAGGCTCTTCTTCAACTTACAGCAAAGAAAGTTTCAGTTCAAGGGGTGGGAGGTGAAGAGATGAAAAGTATCTGGCAAAGTAATGGGATTAACATCAGCAGTACTGTGTAAATCATTGTCTTGCGGGTGTCTTTTTCTACCCACACCATCTAAAAGCAATAAACCAAAGCATAAACAAGACACCTCCCCCAGCATGAGTTACATTAAAGTAATGCAATTCCCAAGGCAGCCCCAGCAACAGTCTGTTCCTGTCCTAATGCAGAGTTGCAAAATTTTACTCATCCACTCAAGGCAAGTCATATTTTGATGGACAGGTGAAATAAGTAGATTTTTCGTTATGTGTCCCACTAAAAGGCTGACAAATAAATCTTCCTGCAATTGCGTTATCTTCCACAGTAGTTTTGCTGCTCAGTGTCAGGAATATTTAACAGGTATTTAAGTGCATTTGTTTGTGTTCATATAGAATTGCCTTTTTTGCACACCAATGAAAGTCCAAGTTTTTGTCAGCCATACTTCATCTGCTGATGGTTCCTATTTAGGAAGAGCAAGTTTATTCCAAAGACATGTAAAGGGACAGTATCGGTTGAACCACTAACATTTCTTAGAACACCCTGAATCCATCTGCTCTTCTGCTGGAAATGAAAAAAATAAAGAAAAGGGAACCACTATCAAAGAAAAACAAGAGGCTGTGTTCACACTTCTCTATCTCCAGTGTGTATTTGGAATTCACAGAGATCACTGTACAACACTGTTCACAAGAAACTTTAAAAGGCAAGCCCACAATTTACATAAATTAATTTGTTGTTTCCAGCAAAATATGTCCTAATGATTGAAATTCTTTCTTGGTCATGCTGTAGAACAAAAATATTTCTGAAAGGTTTTTCGGCTGTGCCTTCCTGTTTATAGGCAGATAAAACTCTTTCAGAGATGAAGCACAGTAAATTACTGCTTCAGAGACTGTGACTTTCCTTTGCTCCCAGTTATGCACATTAATATCAGTTGTAACCCAGGTGTAGTCAGATTCCAAAGGCCTACATCCTTTTAGAACCTGAAATGCAGTTTTTTTCACTTAAAAATAAAAATCCATCTATTAAATTTAGGGATTCTCTACTCATGTCATCCAACTACATATTTTGCTACCTAAACAGAATTAGTGAAAATAAAAATCTACTCCAGTTGTTAACTACCATCCAAAGATTTCTTTTTTTTAATCCAGCTCCTTCAGAGAATAAAGAGTATAAAGAGGATTTAAGCACAAAACAAGCATAGTCTCTCTGTTTCTAGTGGGAAAGAAAACACAGACAGCAAAGGCACTGCCTAAATACAGTGTGGAATAGACTCCCTCTAACCAAATCTGTGCACTCATACAAAGGCATCTGCTAGCAGAGCTAGTGCAGGCACCAGCCAACAGCTATTTTAAAAGTGGAGGTT
Source organism: Melanocharis versteri (assembly GCA_013397845.1). Taxonomy (NCBI): domain Eukaryota; kingdom Metazoa; phylum Chordata; class Aves; order Passeriformes; family Melanocharitidae; genus Melanocharis; species Melanocharis versteri. The sequence continues at coordinate 83,830 of VZTG01004288.1, forward strand.
ACGAAACATTTCCTCAAACCAAGCTGTAAACCGTGGAAAAGAACTCTCTGGCTGGCACATCTACAAGTATACTCCGGCTCTAGCAGCAGGGCCCAGTGTGACATCCCAGCCTGAGGTGACATGCCAGCAGGAATGTGGCCTGCGTCATTCCATGGCCACCCTTTTGGCTGGAAACAATCCTCCCGGTGTCCCCACTGGGTGCCCTGCTGCCACCTTCCACCTCTGTGCTACCTGGGCACCAGGAAGCCCCTCCACAGCCTGGCTTTATCTTCAGCCAGTTCCCTTGGCCAGCCTGCATGGCCAAATTTAAGCTGCTTTGACTGCATGCTTGGAAAAGGAGAAATTAAAAACAAAAAACAGGATTGTGTTGCCTCCATTTCGAGAGCATAGTGTCAGACACTGAACCTCAGAAAAACTCCCACAGGACTGTTCAGACTAGGGAAAACATGCAGTTTCCAGTGAACTGTCTTAATTCGACTGATTATTACACTTTACTGCCAATATAGAAACATTTAGCCCCTCTCAATACAAGCAGGCCAAGTAAATGCTACACAATGAAACACCATTGCAAACATGGCTTTGCTAGGCAGGCTTTAAATGAGCCTGAGATTAAAGAAACTCTATTTTGTTACTAGACTTGAGCTGAGAGCTGTTCGTAGGGACATATACTGTCTTTAAGGTCACCATTTATTGCTCATTTACATATATTGTATAAACATCCAGCCTCTTACACGGGTGCAAAGATACAAATTCCAGTGCTTAACTGCAGGCCTGTGAAAAGCATGTTAAAAATGCCCTTCTCTTTCTTGTTCCATTGGCTCTTGGTTTAAAAGAAGGTGATGACTGCAAAGATTCATTAATTATATTAATTTGAGTTACATGCCAAGATGCTCTGTGCAAAACTCTGCATTGCTTTAATTCCCTACAGTTTTAAGAGTAACTACTTTAGACAAACTCAGTATCTTTTCTGCCTGTATTAAGCTGTTTTGTTCTTGGAAGACCCCTGGTTTATATCACAGACTCTTGGCTGAGTGTAAGCCTGATAGGGCTGCAACCACTAATGACTTCATTATTTTAATGTTCTTAGTCCCTAAATTGCAAGGTAATTTTCACACAAAGCCTTTAAACTGAAGAGCTTGGGTTTAGATTAGAAGTCAGGAAGAAATTCTTTGTTGTGAAGGTAGTGAGGCACTGGAACAGTTTGCCCAGAGAAGCTGTGGATGCCCCATCCCTGGAAGTGTTCAAGGCCAGGTTGGACAGGGCTTTGAGCAACCTGATCTAGTGGGAAGTGTTCCTGCCTGCGACAGGCATGTGGGAAAGATATGGTCTTTAAGGGCCCGGCTAAAGGTCCCAAACCGTTCCATGGTTCTATGAATGACAGAGCCCTGGGACTTTGTGCCTGCCAGTACTAGCTGTCTGCCCTAGCAGAGGAAGAAGCTGGCTGAGCAGATAAATGACTAATGACCTGCATCTCCATCTCTCCTCCCCTTCCCTCCAGCATACAGTGTAATGCTGGCTGCACTGCTCCCTTTTAGGCAATGCTCACACATTCGAACTGCTGTAAGAAATGAAAACCCTGTGCGTTTATAAAGGTGCTTCCTGCATGAGTTTGCCCTGTCCCTCACACCTCTGTTCTTGTGAAGATCACAGCTGCAATATAAAATATATAATCTTTAACTGTTCAGCAGGATTATTCTGCCAGGGCTGGCTGCAAAGAAATTAAAGGAGGGGTTGAGAGAATGAAGAAAAGCCTTCTCTTCCTCAGAGCCTGCAGCCAAAGCAAAAGAAGAAAGACTACTCCTTCTCCCCCCCCATTCCCAAAACATACATTCCCATCTCTACAGTTCCTAGGATGTGATGTTCATGTTCCAGTAATGAAGGTCACACACTGTCAGGGACTTAAATGTTTCATGCCTTAAACATTGTTATGAAGGAGTTTTTTTGCTCATTATAGCAAAAACTGTCCACAACCACAGAAGCCCACCCCTCCTTGAAGATGCCTGACTGGAACTTTGGACTTCAAGTTAAGCTGCTTAGATAAGATAAAGGCGACACTATTGTTCAATCATCTCAGGTCTAGGGAGAAACAAATAAGGCTGAGGGAAAGGAATGCATCCACAAGAAAACCAAACACAGCAGAGAATCATCCCTGGCTGGGCTTGGGATGGGGGAGACCACAGCCCACAGAGGCCAGGTTTACACAGATGCCCCTCCCCCTCCAACCAAGGGTGGAGGGAGGAGGTTTTGGGTGTGTGGTGTAACCTCTGGTTAGAGGCAGTGAACACCCATCCTCCCTTACACAAACCCACCCAGCTGTGAAACCCCCAACCCCACAGGCCACATCTACAGGACATTAATGTGGGAGGCAGCTGAGGGGGTGTCATAATCCACCAAAGACCCCCCGAAGTGCTCCCCAGACTCGTTCCTGAAACCTTGCACCACAGCATTGTACGTGACACAAAGTGATGCAACAGATCCAGAGTCTGCTGCAAGAGACTGTGTTAAACTGCTTCCCCCCCACCCCTCTGGGGAGGTACCTGGGCAGTCCCACCTGGCCTGAGCATGTATTAATCCATTCTGTGCTTCTTGGGAGACCCTCACCACCAAGAAGATCAGCTGGAGAGGATCATCGGGATGCCAGTGGGATCCACAGAGCGGTGATATTTTCTTTATTCTGTCTCTGTCACTCTTTTTGTCCCCCCACCCCTTTTCTATTTCTTTCTTTTCCTTCTCTCTCTCTCTCTCTCTCATATTTAGTATTAAATAAAACCCATACTATTGACTTTGGCATATGGTCTCATTTGCACCTTAATTTGGGCATAGGCATTTCTAACAACTTAAAAAACTGGACCGTAACACGCACGTCTTCATAGCAAGCACTGGCCCAGGAACTGATGTGGACTTAAGTGATGTACACCCACAAAAGCCTTTTGACCGATGAGCCTTTTTCTCATGAAAAACTTCAGCCAGTGAGGAACCCAGTGCTGCTGAAGCTGTCTTCATGTAGTCATGCTGCTGCTGCTGCAAATCCTAAAGCCGAGGCTATGGAAGAGTTAGGAACATGCAGTCCCATCCAAAGGAAGCTATACTCAATTGGCACCAGTGCCAACCAATGGGCTGATGCTAGGGCCTCTGAACCCTAGTGGAGTGTAATAATGCAGAAGATTGACAAAACTCTGAAAAAGTTACCCAGAAATCTTGTAAGACTGATACAACTTTCATCAGGTGGCATGAACCCTCCTGCAGGAGTCAATGGCCACATCATGTCATCAACACTGGGCAAAAATGGAGATGTTGTAGTGGCTGCTGTCATCCAAACGAGCTGTAACTATTAAGTGCAAGGAACCATAAAAAGCTACAGGCTTTTGCAAAACTTCTCATGACTTGAGAATATTCTACATCTCTATTATATATTGACTGATGATATAAGTATACTTGCACATGTGAAATGCTTAAGAGACACAGAAAGTTGCTTAGTGCTGTTTGATCAGCAAAGGGCTCAACTTTCTGCAGAAGACAGAATTATTCATTAAAATACTTCTGAAGCAGAAAACTTCATTGCTGATAGAAAATTTTCCAAACTGACTGCTCTGTCTCTCTTGAGCATTGTTGGGGTTTAGGACTGTTCCTTTTGTTTCTTTCTTTTACGGAATTTTCTCCCATATGTTGCTAAGAGACAATAATGACCGGTACTTAGGAGAGATAAAAGAAGTTGCCACAGCTCAGGGGAAGGGTGCAGCTGGCTACTCTCTTTACCTGGGGGGTTTTGTCTTGGAGGGACAGAGATACCAGGAGACTTGGGCTGGGGAAGGGGCTGGGCGGAGCTCATCGCCCTCTCTCTCACTTGTCAGCATCGGAAGGGAGACAGGCTGTGGTCACTTTGGGGAGAATTTGCCACCACTGTGGGGTTCCATCTTCTGCTGTCTTCTACTGTGAGCGGAATTCTGCTCGTAAGAGCGGACGTTGCACTGGAACCTTATTAACAACCTACCACACTAAACAAAAGACCCTCACCATCCACGGGGGTGCCTCAGGGGAAACCCTGTGACCCCAAGCTCCTCCCCCCTCCGAGGGAGCCTCTCTCGGCCGTGTTTGGGAGCTGGGCTGCCGCTGCCCAGCCTCACCGCTTCTCTGCCACTGCTTTGGGGTTTTTTTGCTACACTGTAGCCCCACACTCCCTGCCTGCCTGAACACACCCCAGCTCCTGCCACAGCTGCCAAGTTTCTGCTATCTCCCGCTTGCTACCACGGGTGAGCCTGTCCTGCCATTCCAGCTGCTGCTCTGAGGTTCCTGCTGCAGCCCGTTTTCACCATCCAGCCCAGCCGCCATTACCATGAGAGTGAGAGGCAGCTGAGCTCGTGCCACAGCGCCCCCTGCAGCCACAGGGGAATCATCGCACCCGCCCTGCCTGGCCGGGAGCCACCAGCGCCCCTGCCGGCTGTGACCGTAACTGCACCGAAGGGGAAAGTGCTTAAAGAGAGGGAAGAGACTGTTTATCGGGTATTCTGTTCTTTTTTGTTGTTGTTACCGTTGTTGTTTGTTTGCTTTGTTATGTATACACATACTAGTGAAGAATTGTTATTCCTTTTCCCATATCTGTGCCTGAAAGCCCCTTAATTTCAAAGTTATAATAATTCAAAGGGAAGGGGGTCATATTTTCCATTCCAAGAGAGGTTCATGCCTTCCTTGGCAGACACCTATCTCTGAAACCGACAAGCATAAACACCCATACACCCATGTATCAACATACTAGGCCTGTTTCTCAGGTGAGGGTTCCCTGGCTCTCCACTTCCTTGTCCCACGCTAGCAGTAATGTTCATGGAGCTGCACAATGGACTGCACTGGAGTGCTCCCTGATTTGAACTCACTGTCCCCCAAAACAGGAAAGTTTTCAGCTGAACTGCTCGAGTCAGATCTTGTGAATGATAAACAGTGGGATCAGAAAGCAAAGGGCAGGAGACATGTAGAGGTGCCTGTCTCACTTCCCCAAAGCCTCATGCTGGACTTAAGCAACTGGAATAACCTTGACCTTGGCGTACTCTTTGCCCCAGTACTTGAAGCATTAAACAACCAATTTCTACTATTAGCTTTATTTAGAAACCACACTGCTCACTGCCAAAAGAAGAACCTCATCCTCATGGTCACACTGAGTTGGGTTGTATGGTATTATTTAAAGATAAATTACACAAACCAGCAGCTCAGCTCTATGTCAAATGACAAAACTGAGTTCCTGTGTTTGGTCATTGTTTTTTGTTTTATTCTTAAAGGCAGCAGCCATCTGCAGAGCCTCCCTGAGTGCACTGAACTGTGTACAAGTGCCTCATCAGCCAAGGATAGTTTCTTCTCTTGCCCTCCTTCCAGAAGCAGTTTCATTGGTGTAAGTGGTATTATTTGTTCAACTGCAGAGAATGCTCTTTGACAACAAACGTGTCTTTCAGTGTCAAAAATTCCCAGAACTAAAATGTATGACCTTGAAGGGCTGGTAGAAATTCTGTCTTTACAAGGACATGGTGCACGGCAGAAACAGGGAGATTTGACATGAAGATGTCTGCCTATGATTTGAAAGGCATTTTCCAAGACTAACACTATCCCAATTCCTGTGTGGATCAGGATCATTCCTGACTGAAGCTCCAGTTCAGGAGCATCTGATACATTTCAATTTCTTTCTTATTCAGGACAGCAAATTTACTACATGGTTAAACAAACACGTGCACAGAGGCAGAGGACTGACCAGATCATAGCAAGAGACTTACTACATCATCCCATCTTTAAGAAATTACCTTGATCAAGGTCAAAAATCTTGGAAACACAGAGAAAAAACACACTGTCAATGCGCCTGTGGTGCCAGTTCTTTGAATAAAGGACTCCAGTGTTCAGTGCTATAATTTCTGTTGCAGTTATGAATGCAGAAAAACTCAGCTTATAAATAAAAAAGCCCAAAGATGCCATAAGAATACTCAAGTTTCTGAACAGTTTAAACAATTAAACACTACCCTAACTTTAAAGGCTGTAATTGACTACTGGTTATTTAAAATTTATCTTCAAGCTCTGCTTTAAAAAAATGGCTTTTCCTGTGAAAAATCAAGAAGTCCATCTGAATCAAACACATGTTAAGAGACCTTGCCGTCTTCCACTGCAGTGCATTAGCAGAGATCCACATTGGCTTCCTCCCCCTTTTCTGCTCATTACCATCAGTTTTGAGAACTGATTAGCTGTGGTTATTATTCATTAGTCACATCTCCAAAATCTGAATTATAAACATCCCTGTGAGGTCTTATTCTAATCAACCTATTTTGAGTCTTGCAATTAATACTAACACCAGAAAAATAATTGAACAGTGTACATTTAAAGACTGCCCCCCCTTCCCACAAAAATCCAGGCTTAGATATGCACGAAAACGAAGACTAAAATAAGACCTACAAACTGCCATCGCTGCTGTAAATCCTTCTTCCATGTTCATTGCAGCCAGTTCAGCTGGTTAATACAGGTGACATAATGGGTACACAGTAAATACGAGGCAGCCATCAGTGATTTTGCGGATGGGGTCAGAGGCTACACAGCTGACAGATCTCAGGAGGACAAGAACATGCAGGCATGACAGATGAAGTGACTGCCATTGGCTATGCGCTTGCTCTGAACACTCAGCTATGGACGATAATCAATTACTTGGCGCTGCTAATGATACTGATCAAATGCACTTAGCACTACGCAGCTTGAGGGCTACCACCCTGATACCACAGGCTACCCACAGACAAGAGGGGAGAAGAGGCTGGTACCAGCAATATCCTCAAAGTCAACAAGCAAACAAGCTTGTTCCTTCTTTGCCACCCCCTAAAATTATAAAATAAATATTTGCTTAGGAGTAAGTGTGTTCTTTCCCATAAAATAATACAACTTGGAAATGCTATGGCCATCCATGGGGCCAGCAGTTCACATGGAGGGACCCCACACTGCTTCAAGAATGATCTGTCACAGGAAACAAAGTGTATTACCACTGTACATATTGGCTTCCAGAGGTCTGTGTAACAGGTCACCTGTTTCCTGACATTACTTCCCAGGCTTGACCTATGATCCAGGGTGATTTGGCCTCCTCACTATTACCATCAGCTCAAGGTATTGATCTCTTCCCAATTTTTACAACCAGGGAAAGTAAAAACTTTGCCACAGGTTTCAGAGAGTGTAAGACTGTGGCAAATATTTCTTAGTTTGTCTCAGGCATCCTAAACCACAAGCCCTCCTTTTAAGGATTAGGACAGGGGTGAAGGTTTGTGGTTTGCATTTTGATTTCTAAGTAACTAAGACCTTGTTCTACTGCTTTAACTGTAGAGGTTATTTATTCCCTGTTCCTATAAGGAAAAAGGATTAATTACACAGTGATATAATGCCATGTTAGGAATAACTAAAATTATACCCTCAATTTTAGGGGACTATACCTTCCCTTTCAGGGGCTAAACCAAAAGTAATGCTGTGACAGAGGAAATCAGTTCTCTAATTGGCAAGAAAAGCAGTAAGTTAGACCAGACCTCATGTCCTGGATGGTCCTTTGCTCTCAGAACTGGGATTCTGGGCATTTGAAACCAACTTTTCATCCCTGGGGAATCAGCCTTCCTTCTGCTGTAGGGCAGACAGTCCCACAGCAACACTGACTAACCATATGGATCTGTAAGCAAGATGGAACATATTCAAAAATGTGTTTACAAGTACAATGCATTTAATCATCACAAGAAAAATAAATTTTGAAGAAATTAACAAACAGAACTGTCTGAGGAGAATTTGTAGCAGCTAGTTCTGCAGATAACTGTGTATTCCCTAGCAACCCCTTCCCTGAATGCAGAAAATTAACTGCAGAAAATGTATTACTTTTCAAATAATAATAAACCAGCAAATTGATATAGTGCAGATCTGTACCACTGAGTTGTTTTTGCAAACTGGGTGCCAAGATTCCTCCTCATCTGTTCTTGGGCTACCTCATCAGTGAGCAGCAGCCTGAGACATAAGGCAGTGTATTCCATACCTGCTTGAACAGTAGGGGGGAGTTTCAACAGGCAGAATGCAGGAACCACCGGGATTTTTAGCTAAAATTTGCTCATTGTGCATAGACTGAAAAGAAGAATCCTTACCACAATGCACAGTGAGGATTCATTAAACTCTTAAGAAAGATGCTTGTACTAAGAGCCCTGCTTAGTTAGCAATTATTCATTACTGAAAAAGCAAAGTATGCCAGCAATGATGGTTAATCCCTTCTTTCCCTCCCTTCTTTCTGCAGAAAGCGGCACAGGAATCCTTCACAACTGCCAGTTTTCAAAAGCTCTGTTCTAGGGCTCAAGATACCCCAGAAGGGGTATCCTTTTTCCAGAAGGGAAAAAGCTTCTTCTATCTCCAAAAGTTCCAGCCATCTAATAAGTGCTGCCTGAGGCCAACAAGTTCAAGACATAAAGCCAGTCTGCTGGGGAAAATCAGACTTGGTCTGCACAAAATGACGTGCAGCAGCAGGTTCAGCACAGGTACCTACAACTTAAACAATCAATCACATCACTCCCTCCCCACTACTGCCTACAGTAATGACAGGAAACCAGGGCTTGTCCTAGAAATCGTAGGCAAAAGGGAGGTTTTCTTGCTGCCCTCAAGGAATGGGAAGGTGTAGTCAGTCACGTAGTGGACCACACAGTGGTAGGTAGAGGGGCAAGACATTAATTTCAACACAAGAAATTGCAATTACATACCAGCAAAAAGGTTTTCAGTGTGAGTGGAGTCAAACACTGGTGCAGGCCGTCCAGAGAAACTGTGGAGTCTCCATCCTTCGGGATACTCACAGCCCAATTGAATACAACCCCCAACAACCTGAAGCAGCTGGCCCAGCCTTAAACAGTAGCTGGGCTGAATGACCTTCAAGAGCTGCAACTACTCGATCCTTATTCCACAATGCCAGTTTTAAGGGAAGAACTTACATAGCTCTGGGGACTTCTCCTTGCTTTTAGCCCTGGAATACAGCAGGATAGCACAACACTGGAAGGTGAGAACAGAGAAACAAGCATTCTCATTACTTCAATTAATTATTTCAGTTGTGAATAATGAAGGCACAAGGGTATCTTTTTTTCTGCTATATCTGGGCTGCACAGGTGTGGGTACCTTCAGTTGTTACAGTAGATCCTGATATGTGATTAGGGCTTACAGGCACTTCCAAAACAAGTGTGAGCTTGTTGCCAGTTTGAAGGACGTTAGTCAGGTGCTTTTTACTAACAGAGAATGCACTCACTCTAACATATGCTGTCACACACATTCAAGGAAAACAAAAACCAAAAAACAAAACACCAAACAAACAACCACTCTGTGCTCAATTAAAGCATATTAAAAGGCAAAAATCAGGGAAGCAAATCCTATCCTCATGAGAAGACATTAAACCAATGAGGAATGATTTCCCCGTGAGCCAGCTGGCCACAAAATTCTGAGAACATACCAGAGACGTAGCTACTTTAATGCAAGTTGCGAATGCCATGCATTAAATGATTCTTGTTCTTACTTCCTGCTGCCTCTCAGGGCTCCTTTGAGCCAATTACTAGTAACCTGCTATTGCATTCCTGTAAACAATTCAACTCTCAAAAATTATGCAATAAACTAATCCTTTCCTAACAGATTCAGTCTAGTCATTCTCCTGGCTACTCCACATACCTAGCTAATATACAGGATCAGAAACATCAGCGTTTTCTCCACAGTATTAGGTATATAGTATAGAGATGCATACGTCAGGGCCTGATATGCCACAAACACTATCTTTGATAAATTGGTATTTTGAGAAAACATTTCAGAAATAATTCCTATCATTTAAGTCCTACAGAATATTCAGCTCACCATGTCACTACAATTCTCCCTTCCTTCATTCATCTGGATGCTCAAATGCAGCTCTCAAAAATGTGCCTATCTTACCTTTCCCTGGGACCAGAAAACTAGTTTTGTATATTGAATCATTATTTGTTTCCATGGATGTCTCTGGGTTCCTCTGACAGCTTTATCTTACTGATGAGGATAAATGTTTTTTCAAAAGCTACGGCCAGACTGCCCTCTCTCCCAGACGTCACAGGATGTAGTTGGCAGAATCTGTCAAACATAACTTACATGGTCTGAGAGATCTGAAAATCACAATTGATAGTTTTGAAAACACAGTCGATACAAAGCAGCTTTGTGTAGGTCGACTTCACCACCAGCACACACTCCCTTCCTGCCTTTTTCTTTCTCCTGGTCGCCATGGGAATTATTAATTTGAAAAACAAATTAGAAAGTAGCCGTGATATGACTTCAGTATTTCTGAAAATGAGATTGCTTTTTCTCTTCAGATTCTGCCAGTGCTCATGTCCAGAAACCTTTCGAAGCATAAAGGAAACAAACTAAAAGAAGTTAATTACTTAAACTTTAACCAGAATCTTGTAATGGTTTGGGGCTTCTATAGAGACTGCTTCTGCTGGCATCAAAATCTGACTCTGGAATGTTCATTACCAGCCACCAAACCCTGTGTGTAGGCTCATGCACACACATACAATGCAGCATAGCTAAGCATTGCTACCACACTTTGCCTTGATGAGTGAGAAGATCAAGTGGCTGTGGCACTTGAAAATTACCCAAAGTATCCTTTCTAGCAAAGATAAATACAATGCTCGTATCAAACCTGAGCTGTTGTGAAAGTGCACACTGACTGACGCCAGTACATTAAGCTTGTGTGTTCTCATAAGACACTGCCTAAACAAGTCTTTTTAAAACTAATTTAGCAAAATTATGCAAAATGCCTTCTCTTAGGCTTGTACAAGCAGTAGAAGTGTTCGTGTGCACACTTGTGAGCTGGTGCTTGCAGTGTGCCTGCAGTTTTGGCATTACTGGGTGGCACTTTTGAACTGAAGATGAAAACTTCCTACATTTAAAATTTATAGCCTTTGCTGAGGTTCATCTCAAACGGAGCAGCATGTCACCTGCAGTGATGTACACCCAGCCAGAATACATAGCCTCCTCTCGTTCCCAACAAACATAAACACCAAAGCGATCAAAACTAGAAACCAAGAAGCTATTTATCTTCTTGCATTGCCAGGAGTGCTTTTTGAAGCATGTTTTAGATCAGGCCAGCATTCCTGAAACACACAGGACCTGCTCAGGCTAGTCTATAGCTGCTCCAAGACTCAGGAGCCTCACAGCAGCTATGGAACACACTGGGGTATTCCTGTGCTTCATGGATCTTTGTAGGTGGTCAAAACTGCCAGTTCTTCAAGCTTCATCTGCATGTGTCATTTACCAGAAGGAACCAGCCAGGATCCAAGCCAGTTCTAGGATCAGTTCCTCTGAAGTGTTGCCCAAGTCACAGGTCTGACTGGGTGCTTCATCTACCTCACTGCAGTCGGTGTAGCTAAGAGAGAGCAGGGCACATATATATCTTTGTATGCATTTCCCAAAGGATCTGTCAGTGAGAGATACTAAGCTGTCCTTGCAAACAAGCAATTACTGATACCTCGAGACCTTTGTCTGCAGAAGGTTACTTGGCACGGCTGCAACTTTAGAGGCATTTTTCAGTAGGCTGTTTTCGGATGCAGCCAGATCTTTAGAAGGTCCTGTAATTTCAATAATGAAATTAAAACCAGAATTTAGCACTTGTGGGACTGAAGGAAAAGAAACATGGGGCTAAGTAATGCTCGCTCACATTTTTTCTTTATGACATCTCTCAATCTGCTAAATAAAAATCACACAATTCTTCATGATCAAGAATGCAAATCACAAACCCAGCTTCTTGATAAGGCAGCAAGCATAAAACTGGGAGTCTTAAAGGGATTTATACGGCTAAATAGAAAATACTACTTGTTCTAGAAAAATTACCTGAATGGACTGATTTCATCCATTAATCTAGTGTTTGCCATGCTTAGCGGATCAGGACTGGTGTATTATAATCCATAGAAATCTTTTTAACAAAAATAGTAAAAATTTAAAAGCTATTTAAATACTAGACAGAACATTTTGGTCCCAGACAGGACTGGGATTCTTTCGAGAGATCTGGGAATATACACTGATTAGGACCTCATTTCCATTGAAAAGAAAAAAAGAGAAAGAGGGAAGAAGGCCCTTCCTGTCTTACACGATTCTGAAAAACCTTCCCTTGAATCACATATAAATTCAGTGGAGGCCAAATCTTAAGGTCAGCTTTTCATGCATGGGATTTATATGGAGTGCAGATACTATATATGCCAAAGGCCTGAAAAACCAAGACTGATAGGAAATCAGAACACATCTGGCCCCAACTCAGCTTTGCCATCAACCATAATTCAAATGTTAATGCAAAGAGTCAAAGTTCTTCATTAAGAAGTCAAACTTCTTAATTCCTAAATTCCAACTAATATGAATTTTAACTACTGATTTATAATCCCATGTGTCCCCTCAATGAACAAGAGTGAGGAATGAAAACCAAATCTGCAGCAAAGACTTGCATAGAAAAAATGCTGGAAATGGCTGCTGTACAGTCACAAATTATATTACTAATGTGATCTGGCAGTTTTACCTGAGTCCCATAGCTGAGGCTTAATCATATCTTCGACAGAGCTAAACTGCTAGGATACAATGGGACCTGTACCCAATAGCATTGCTCCAAAAATAAACAAACATCTGTATTTCTAAAGTGATTATAAGGAGCTCCCATATATTTTACATGACCTGCATCTGCTTAACCATCCTGTTCTGAGGCGACATCTCAAGTAACCAGCCTGTTTTGTGTCTTTATGGTGGGAAGGGATCAGACAGTGCTTTGCAGTAGGCACTTTCTGCTGCTCTCAAGTGCTCTTTTGGTTTACACTGATATTTAACGCAGCAGCAACAGAGAGCAGGAAGCACAATCACAGCTAGTAGTGAGGACAGGGGGCAGATAAAAACAAGTAGATTTAAACACTGTGCCTAGCTTCCAGACTGGTGTCACAGAAACTCTCAACCCCAAACTTCATCACTCAGCGCTGGAAAACTGCATCCCAGCATGGCTGGGCTCAGGGAAGTACCAGCTGTCTGGCATCTCCACTGGCACTATCATATCCATAATCTACCCCTTGTTTGCGAGCTCCCTAATCTTTTTCTGTTAAAACCACTCATCCTTAGGAAATACAGAACACTGAACTAAGTTAACTGGAGCCAGCTGATTTTCAACTGAAGTGAGGGTTCCTGAGCTCAGGGACACACAGTCAGCAGCCCAGAGTTCCATCAGGACCTGGCAGCCCTTGGGAGCCAACTAGGCGAAGGGGCTTTGCCAGAGGCATTCGAGGGAGATTTAAGTGTCTCCAGGGAGTGTGGCAAACAGGAACAGGCAAACAAAGCATGACAGGTCAGAAAGGTAGGGCTCAGAATTTAGAGAGTCAGTCATCACCTAGCAGTCTGGAGGAGGACTAACCATGGTTTCAATATGGTCAAAAGCTACCATCAGAAGGAACGTGATGACCCAGACACCTCACACATCAACATGCAGCTGTGTCCAGGTCTCCGGCTGCAGTGAATGCCTGAGCTTGTCACCGATGCTGGAGGGCAGCGGAGGCAACATCTGTCCGAGGTGTGAACAGGGGAACGATCTGCTCAGCCTAGTGGCACAGCTGAAGGAAGTAGTGGAGAGGCCAAGGAGTACAAGGCATCAGGGAGTACAAGAGAGGTAGCTCACAGAACTGTAGCTGGTGTGCCCTGGTGAAGGACCTCCAGAAACAGGGTGTCAAGCTGCAGGAGACAGTCAAAAGACTGAGAGGTATCGTGGAGGCTAAGAAGGAATTGGACAGCTGGTTCCAAGCTCCTCTGGTGGGGGAACCACAGCCTGCTGAGGACAGGCCAAAAATTCACATCCTGGCACACACAGAAGGGAGGGAGGGCATTAACACAGGAGCTTGGGAAATAGTGAGGGGAAAAAGCCTACAACAAAAAAAGGAAGAGGAAAGGAACTAACAAAAGGAAGAGGCTTCCTTCACAGCCAGACATTCCTGCCCAGCTGGACACGCCCACTCAGTACCACTTCATAGCTCTGCAGGCTAACGAGGCAACACTGAAAGAACAGCCAGAGCTAAGCAGAACAGCCCAACCTGCTCCACAAATACAGAAATTAACAACTAGTTTAACCAAGAAAAGGCAGTGGGCGATAGTAGCGAGTGACTAAGAGGTCCAGAGGCTCTCGTCTGTCAGCATGAGCTGTGCTCAATGGAAGTGTGCTGCCTTTCAGGAGCCTGGATCAGGGACATTACTGGTCCATCTGACAAAGAAGGAAAAAGCCATCTTGGGTCAGGAAGTTGCCAGACTGGTGAAGGGGCTTTAAACTACATTTGTCAAGGCATCTATCCATCCCCATCCTGCCAGTCAGATGCCAAAACCTGTAATGAATGCCTGGAACAGTGCAAAGGGATTCCAGAAGCTCCAATGTCCCAGGTTACTGAAGGAGAGTGTTAATGTGCGGTGCAACCAAACTTTGTATTCTACTCCCCTCTACTGCCATTTCTGACAAACTAAATTGGTCATTCGCAGTAGCTATCCAGTGCACACTCAAAACTGGTCATTTGCAGTAGCTGTCCAGTGCACACTCAACACCTCAGGCTATAAGCTGGGTGTCAAACGAAATCAAGAAGAGGCAAATCCTGCGAGGTGGGGTAGTGTTTCTTCATTTTGTCTTCACAAATTACTCAACCATGATAACACCCTCCGGGGAAGCACCAGCACAATTACAGCCATCCTGAAGGTGTCATGTCTGCTAATGGACCATAAGGGATACATGGCTCCAGCATAAGGGGCAGCTGTAACAACTTAGACCATCAAGGACTCCCAAAAAGATCCTATGACTCATAGAATTAAATCACTCCATTGTGAAACTCCCCACCCTAGGGAAGGTAATGAGCATTCCCACTTGACCTTATATAATTGAGGACTTGGGACACCACCACCACCACCGCTTGATGGATCGAGAGGAGGACCAGAACTTCCACAGGACCACTGTTTTTGACAAGACTGCAACCATCACTTCAACAGCACTGCAAACACTGCTTAATCGGACTGTGACCACCACTAGGGTGCCAGGTTGTACTCTGTGGGTTTAAGCCAGTTTTCTGTGTATTACTGCATTTATTGTAATATTTTTATTAAATTGTAACTCTGACCTGAAATCTCTCACAATGTAATTGTGTGGAGTTCATTTATCCCGCTGGTTTAATTTCAAACCAGTACATCCAGCCATCAAGTTGGCTTTACTCAGGACGTGTCTCAGATGCCTGTACACAAACCCATGTGGTATGGGAAACAAACAAGAGGAGCTAGAGATGTGCACACGCCTGCATGGGTATGATATCATTGGCATCACAAAGACATGGTGAGATGGGTCCTATGAGTGGAGCACTGGAACTGAAGGTTCTACACTTTCTAGGAAAGACAGGCTAGGGAGATGAGGAGAGGATGTAGCCCCTGTGTCAATGATCAACTAGAAATTATGGAACTCTGCCTGGGGAAGGATGAGGAGCCAGCCAAGTGCTTGTGGGTCAAGACTCCTTTACTCTCACTTGCCTCCCCCACTAAGTCTTTGCAACGCACCTGAAGATGCAAGCACTATTTGAACTGTTTTCTAGATGGGTACAGTGAAGTTTCACTTCATCTTATCCACTTCTGGGCAGCACTCAGATTAGGTGGCACACACCCCTTTTCTTACCACCCACCCTGCAGAATCATGCTAGACGCTGAAGATGAGCTCCTGGCACTAAGGACATCAAATGAGCCCCATAATCAACTTAGGTGGGACCAGGGTTTTCCCCCAGGTTGGATCAGTTTCTTTCTTTCTTTCTTTCTTAAATTAAGGTAGTAAAAGACCTATGTCGAACTAATATTTTGGTTGCATCCATTAGAGTGACAATTCTTAATTTCAGATACTACTTTTCTATTTCTGAATTTTTAATTAAAAATACTTTTTCTTTACTAAAGGGAGTCCATCTGATCCAATCAATGTCAATATAAGCCCGGAACCTTCTCCCCATTATTAATCAGAGAGACATCACACTTCACATGTATGTCAAAAAGAGCTCATTTCAATGCATTTCAGACAACACAGGTACTTCACAATGGGTTTATGGTTGCCTTCTTTTCTTTATTAACCATAGCACATAAAGTAAATGCACAAAGGCAGCTCTCAAAAAGAAAAATCACAGAATGCTTTTGAGGGAAAAAAATATCTAAACAACTGCTGTTCTCTAATGTGTTATTAAAGACACCATCATCCCTCATCCCTCCAGAAGTGCCCTAAATTAAATAAGAATCTATTAAAAATACAGTGTCCCTCAGTGTAAACTCCCACCCACACTCTTCTCTTTCGATTTTAAAAGTGATCTATTTTGCCTTCTCCCTGCCTAGAAGGTCATTAGAAACAGCCCCTTCTGCACATATGCATCACCTAACAGAGATTTGGAGAGATATCGACAGAAGAAAGGCAGAGAAAGAAATTAGAAAGTGAATTAAAATAGTAGACCTGCAAGACAAGAAAGCCACTGCAGACAAAAAAACACCTGGTACTCAAAAGGGAACAGTGAAGACTGAGACATGAATGCTGGTACTATGGGATTGAAACAGAAGCTGTTGCTTAACTTTACAGCAGAGGTGCAGTGCTGTCCTAACCAAATTCAATTATCAACAATAACCAAGGCAAATCAGGCAGGTCTGTCACTTCTCTTTCTCTGGGTGGCAGGTGGTCCCCATTAAACATGCCTTAAACTTCAAATGGAGGCACCAAGCATGGGCAGCACTGTCACACACACAGTCACTACCTGTTCAGTGCTAGGTAAAGCCAATGGGATCATTCCCTGATGCTCTCCTTCCTCAGTCCCCACTTCCAAACATTGCCCACCTCATCTGTTGCCTGAAAAACCCAAGCTAGTCAAACCAAAAAGAACAATAACCTCTTCCCTCTCTGAGAGCTAAAGAGGTAACAAAATCAGCAACCTAAGGGCAGCCAATTTTTCTGTCCGTTCTCTATTACAGAGCTTTACTTGAGGAATTAACTCCTAGCAGTTCACCTCAAAAATGACTTTTCCATCTTGCAAGAACTTTTCCCACCTTATGTCGGATACCCCAAGAAGCAGCATGGCATTTGTTGATGGCAAGCTACTCCAGCACAAAGTTCCCTTTGAGGTTTAGTCCATGGCAGCATAAATGATAAAGTATTGAGCAGAAGAGAGCTGGAGAGGGACTTTTTACAAGGGCACGCAGTGACAGGACAAGTGGGAATGGCTTCACACGAACAGAGGGCAGGTTTACATTAGCTATTAGGAAGAAATTCTTCACTGTGAGGGTGGTGAGGCACTGGAACAGGTTGCCCAGACTAGCTGTGGATGCCCCATCTACCCCTGGAAGTATTCAAGTCCAGGCCAGATGGGGCTTTTAGCAACCTGCTCTAATGGAAGGTGTCCCTCCCTGCCCTTGGCAGGGGGGTTGGAACAAGGTGATCATCATGATCCCTTCCAACCCAAACCACTCTGATTCTGTAATATTTCCTCAACATCTCTGACACCAGAAGGGATGAGAAGGAGGGAAGAGGCATCACAGGAGCCCTGGGATGGAGACAAATTGAAAATCCAGTAAAATTTTACCTTCTGGGATGGACATAAATTCAAAATGCAGTAAATCTGTCTGCCTT
The DNA here is from genome assembly GCA_013397845.1 of Melanocharis versteri. Lineage (NCBI taxonomy): Eukaryota > Metazoa > Chordata > Aves > Passeriformes > Melanocharitidae > Melanocharis > Melanocharis versteri. Next base: position 101,477 of record VZTG01004288.1, read on the forward strand.
AATGAGAGGAGGGGCTGAGAATTCATATCTAACCTTCGTCCATTGCTTAAAATATCTGCAAAAAACAATTTGAATTCCAGGCTTAACCAGGGCCTTTTATACAACTCTCCATATACACCTGCCTAAAAGGTGACTTTACTCTCCAGATAGATTCCACTGGTCCTGCACTGATCTCTGAACATAAACCTGCACCTCCTGATACCTGAACTGCAAAATTATACGAGCCACATGCCTTTTTTTCTTTTTTCTTTTTTTTTTTTTTTTTTAATATACAGTTGTTTCTGCAATGGATTTTTAAGTAACTTCATACAGCTGCCCAGCCCAGCCACCTGGCAGTCCCTTCAGTACTGTGGTGGGAACATCCTCTTGTCTTTCTCTTGGAAGGCTGTCCTAGAAGGGACTAAGAGGGAGTCCAAAATGAAGCCCATACCTAAGAGTGACTGCAGTGTTATTTATTCTGGAATGTTTTACTAGATTTACTCCTTCAAACATGAGGGTTCTATCCTTCACCTAAATTAAGATGAAATTTGCTCCAACAAAAATTTTCATTATCAGACATTCCTGTCCAAGACCAATGCCTTCAGATGACGCAGTGTTTGATTCAGGGAGACTCCTAGGAATTTCTTTGCCTATGTACATAGAAAAAAAGGGATGAAGCCTGACAAAATATTTTACTGAAAAAAAGAGCATCCAGAAAAGATTTTTTCTTCTTCCCCAAAAATAAATTAAGAATGGTTCACCTTGTCCTGTTTTCTGTAGTTGCAGAGTCACTTCCTTGATGAATTTTCCCTTTCTTGTGAGAGTTTCGTTCTTTATGATTGCGAGGCTCACACTTGTGAGAGGACACCCAGCAAAAGCTCAAAACCAGATGGAGGAACCCACAGTCACACCACGGAGCAACCTGGTTTAGATTTTTAATAATGCCAACATATTAAGCAGAACTATGACAAGAAGAACAGACTTGAAGCAGCCAAGGAGGTAGCTAGAGTTTTAATAAATCCTTTGCCTATCTGGGAAGTGGGAGTGTGAGAGACTGCTGATTCCAGCATGTAAAACTGAGGCAGGAGCTTGGAAATCAGACCTGTTATGTTACTGGACTACTGCTAGGAAACCACATGGAAAGACATAGCTTAGTATTTTAAAATTTAACTAGTCAGCTCTTGGTTTCTAATGTCTTTTCCTGGAAAGCATTTAAAAAATGACAGTAAATAAAAAATTACAATCTTAGGTAATTTAGGAAGCAACCCCAAGCTCTGCATCTAAGGCTACAGAATACGTCATGTTTTGCCACACACAGTTGTTTCAAATTGGAGGTTACACACCAGAAGCTCACTTTAGCCTCAGACAGGCTGGGCTTAAACCACAGCACTGCTGGCAGGTTCTGTGCCCAAGTGCTGGGCTCAGCTGGGTATCTGAGGGAAGGGACTGCCCTGTTCCTGCTGCAGTAGCACTCCAGGTCCCCTCCCTATCGCCTGTCCCTGACCCCATCTCCTTCCCATGAGGACTCCCTGGCACTCAGCTGTACCATCAAATAATATCTCACCCTGGTCTCTGACAATGCTTTCATCTGGATCTGGGAAATGACATTATTTCTGATTTCTCCACTTCTTGACCTTGACTCACACTGACTGCTTTCTGTTCTGGGCTCAAATGGAACTATGGGAAGCAAACTTATTTGTGATTGACTAATGGAGCCCTATGCCTAACAGCTACAAAGCAAGTCTCCTTGCAAAAGAAATACTGCAGGATCAGAAGCTTTGTCAGTAAAGCAAAATATTTTGTTTAGTCTTTAGTAATGAGGAAGAATGAAGAAAAGGAAAGAAAAAGTGTCAGAAAGTATAAAGTCATTAAAAGCAACTAATATGTACAATTTTATCAATGCCCACTTTCAGGTCACAAGATAAATACCATTTTATTTCATTAGCAGCTTAAAATAAAGGAGACACTATCTTCAACAGGAAGGAAATAAAAAGTAAAGAAGAAAGGAAAACAAAAAAGCCTTTAAAGACAAGTTTTGCCCTTTGACATGCAGACCTGTTACTGCACGGATGGAATTTCTATCACAGAATTGTGGAATATGCTGAGTTGGAAGGGATCCATCAGGGTCACGGAGTCCAACTCCTGGCCATGCACAGGACACCCCAAGAATCCCATCCTGGGCCTGAGAGCACTGTACAAACACTTTTTGAACTCTGTCAGGCCTGGTGCTGTGACCTCTTTCCAGGGGAGCCTGTTCAACCTGCTCAACCACCCTCTGGGTGAAGAACCTATTCCTGATATCCAACCTAAACCTCCCCTGACACAACTTCATGCCATTTCCTTGTGTCCTGTCACTGGCCAGGAAAGTGAAGAAATCAGTGCCTGCCCCTCCGCTTCCCCTCCTGATGAAGTTATAACCATGATGAGGTCTCCCCTCAGTCTCCTGCAGGCTGAACAGACCAAGTGATTTCAGCCACTCCTCATACGGCTTCCCCTCAAGGCCCTTTACCATCCTCGTGGCCCTCCTTTGGACACTCTCTAATGGCTCAATGTCTTTTTTTTATATTGTGGTACTCAAAACTGCACTTGAGGTGAGGCTGCCCCAGTGCAGAGCAGAGCGGGACAATCCCCTCCCTTGCCTGGCTGGCGATGCTGTGCCTGATGCCCCCCAGGACACAGTTGGCCCTTCTAGCTGCCAGGGCACTGCTGACTCACATTCAACTTTCCATCGGCCAGGACCCCCTTTGCACAGCGCTGCTCTCCAGCCTCTCATTCCCCAGTCTGTCCGTACATCCAGAGTTGCCCCATCCCAGGTGCAGAATCTGGCACTTGCCCTTGTTGAACTTCCTATGGTTGGTGATTGCCCATCTCTCTAATTAGGTCTGGGTACAAATGCCATCAGGACATTCATGTCTCAATGAATGCTTCAAGTACTGGAGTCTTAGCGGGAGATGCTGTTCATACTGTCTGTTATGGATATAAGCCTTGTCTTTCCTATGAAGAAAGGCATGTAACAGTTGTTTGAGTAATTACAATCCAATTATTGCCCCAGAACAGACCTGCTCCTTTGCAGGAATACATCTGTAAATTTGCATATATTCAGACTGAAGATAACAGAAATCATCTTGTCCAGATACAGAACAATCCTTCTTTTAACCTACCTGGTTTGTCAATGAACATAAGCAGTGACATCATCCCAAGATATCCAAGGGTACACTGTGGATACTGCTTGGAAGTGCAGGTCAAGGAAAAGACAGTGATAGCACAGGGGGTATGTGTACCCGGCCTTCCACTTAAGGCCAAGGAAGAGCACTTAAGCACTGTCTGGGTGTGCACAAAGTTGAATATTAATGTGCAAGATAGTCACTGGAACCTTTTCTATTTAAATAACTTGTTTCTATGTTATAGTGAAGGCCAAGTGACAGAAATAAAACATTATTTCTCTTGGTACTCTCCACTTAAATTGCAGCAATAAATATTTTTAAGAGTAGTGTTGTCAAATCTCAAGTATACGTTCATCCCTCCAGATTGTACATCATGCTAACTTGTTATCTTCCATTTCATTATGAGCTTTCATAAATAAATTGAGAGCCACCTCTCTCCTGGGCTGGCTATTTCCAGAATTTGTTTCCGTAAGAATTCCTGTTCCTCTAGTCTTCCCACGCAAGAAACTGCTTTATTTCTGCTGAAAGCAAAGTAACTCCATGTACCTGCCCTAGGATCTGTTCAGTAGCTATAAGGATTCAACTTTCTTGCATCTCACAACTTTAAACAAAATGTAAAGAATGTTTCTCACATACTTAGAGAACATGAATCTCTTGCAACCCACTTTTCAAATAAACTCCCTTCCTTTTTCCGAAAGAGAAATAATGAGAGATTGAAAATACAAATTTCTAATCTTCTGATCAAAAGAGAATGAAACCAAACTGATTTTCAACCAAGTCTGAGAAAGGACTCAAGCAATAACTGAAAAACATGCTTTCACTGATGTGCAAAGGCTGTGATTACCTAACATGATTTCCCTTTCAAAACTCTCCATTGCTGTGAGTCACAAATGTCTTTGATAGTAGTTTGCTGACAATCTCCCATATGCTGGTTGCCTCAAAAACACACACAGCGTGTCCAGCAAAGTGCTAAACCTCAGCATTTTGCAACCCCCCCGGTTAGTCTAGCAATTATACTTGCTAAAAAAAAAAAAAAGTTGCTATTTGCTCCAAAATATTTATAATCATTTCAGCTATTTCTGAGAGTGAATACAAGAACAGAATGCCCTGGCATAGACAGTAGCTAAAAGCAAGGGGCAGCTCCGTTTTGTGGTTGTTACATGTATTGCTGACAAATAGGATGCTGTTTGGTAACTAAATATATAAAAGATTGATATGGGCCTTTACTTCTGTTTCCTGATTTAACTTTTCTTTCAGAACACCACTGCTTTGGCTTGCACACTTTGTCTTCCAGTAAATCACAGCACGCACTTGTAAACACAGAGGGAGTCACCAGCTTTTCCCAGACACTCAAAAGGTGATTAGAAAATCATCCTGTATCATAAACTGCAGGTCTGAACCTGAGGAGTGACACACAGGCTGGGGAAAGAAGGCAGTTAAGGGTGAGAAAGGGAACTGTTTCATGGACCACAGAGAGATTTATTGTTTATTTAATTACTTTTTTGTGGTTTGCACTGGCAGAAGAGACTTTAACTGAAACTATTACAGGTTTGGAGCATGCAGGAGTCCACAAACATGCACTCATCCAGGCAGTGACACAAATTCAAATCACATCTCAGAGACCCATTGGTTTGTGAAGTTTTCCATGAGATGCTGCCTGCTCATGGCACAAGGGTAGAAAGCAGCACAGATGCGAAGCTGGCAGCGCTGCAGGACAGCTCAGCTCTGTATACCTCTGCTTCAGCAACAGAAGACAAAAATAGTTGCAAGTTTTACAACTTGCAAACCCAGCTCCTCATTCTTTTCCTCCAAACCTTTTCCTACACCTTCAGATCTTTCTAAGATGTTTACTCATCTCCCCCACCCCCAAGACCTTGCCTGCAGCATAGCAGTATATGAATTTGCCTGGCAACCTGACATAAATATCCAACCAACCAGCAAACAAAGCCTGGCATGCCCTTAGCTGCAATGTTTCTGTGCACAGCCTTACAACAAATCAGAGCTGGCCACCAGGCACGTAATCAACTCATTTTCTTTAGCTCAATTTATAATCTAAAGTTTGTGGGGAGAGGTGAGCATTTACCTTCCTTTATTTTACTTCTATGCAATGTTCAGAACTCAGCTCTAGACATCTCTCTCCATCTTTTCCCAGAAAATACAAAGCACTGTATCTTCCCTACGCCTAAACTGATTAGATAATTAATTCTACTGGGGTGAGGTGAGATTAAGCACAAGGAAAGGTGAGGTGTGATTGAGGGGAAATGCACTGGAAAACACACAGAAACGAGCTGTTTGACTGACTCAGCCTGGGGTCCTGTGGGTGACCAGCACCCAGCTCTCATCACTGAAACCCACTGCAAGACCTGAGCTGTGCCTGATGCTGAGGGCATCCCCCCAAGGAATGGCACTGGTTGGATCATTTCAGAATCAGCACATCACAAAAGGGATTGGGTGTGGGGCAGGAATCTGTGCAAAACATCACAACCTTCTTCAAGATATTGTCTAATGCCAGTCTTCATGGAGCTGTGAGTTGGCCCCGGGGAAGAGAGGACTATCTGCCCTTGTGTCCCAGTTAGGAGCTGGTGGCTTTTCACAGCAGTTCCAGCAGATAATGGGAGCTACACCCGCAGAGAGCGGTGCTGCACTCAAGCACTGCATCTTTGTCCTTCCTTTCTCTGGGAACATGCAATACACAATGAGTGTTTCAAAGATCAGTGGGTCCTCTGGACCCCAAACCAGCAAACTTCAAGGTAAGTAAATAACAAGAAATTCCCATCTCATTTCTTTAAACTTACCAATGTGGAACAAATAAATGAGACCCATATCCTCTATCAGCTACAGCTGAGTTGACAAGAAGGTAAGATGGTGTGGTATTAATAGTTCCATCATAACTGAACTGTTATATTCCGTCCTGCCCCACAAGACAGATTACTTGAGATTGGAACAAAAAACACAGGACCAAGTCAAGTCAGAAACAAAGTTTCACTCCATCCATATTTGCCCCTGCAAATGCACCAGCTTGCACAAAGGTTTGAGTCACTGCTGAGCTCATGGAAGTCCTTCCCACTGCTTCTGCCCTTTATACGTGTTATAAAGAGCTCAAATAAGAGATCCCCTGTAACAGAAGTAGATGAGGAAGGCTGACATCTGTGGTACTTTGACACATCATAGAAGTATTTTTCACCCTTTGTTTAAGAGAAAGTGTTGCAGTGCAGAAATACCAGAACCTGGTTTGTGGGATGAAGGTAAACTTAAATGGCAATGGGCCTTGTAAAAAATGGCAGTAGGCTGTTCCACATGCACTATTCTGCAGAGTGGCATGGCTGGAGTGAGGGATGAATGGAAAGCCTTAACCTCCACTGTGCTGTTGTTTCCCCAATCCCCTTGCTAACTGAATGGTTAGCAAGAGTGCAATCAAGAGAGTAAGGTCAAGAGAGAGCCAGACAAGTTAAAGGTAAAAATATTTCTTGCAACTGCTACTGCAGACTTGGAAATTCAGAGAACAAAGACAGCTTTGCTCTTCCCTCACTACTCAGCTCCAACTCGCAGGGTCGAGTCCTTCCTTTTGTGGCTGGTACCTTCTAACACTCGTCTGGCTGGCTGCTCCTGATCATTGCTACAGCACATACTGCAGGAGGTTTAACACACACAAACCTGATTACTTCTTAAGCTATCTGACAATGCATCTCTTGGGCAAGGCTCTCAGATACTTAGCTTTGTTTACCTGAAAAAAATGAGAGCAAGCTTGTTGGCTACATCAAATGCCTTCAAGTTTTGTCTTTCCCCACAGGAAACAGTGGAAGCAGAGTCAGGCTTCAAAAGAGTTGGCAAAACTTCAGCGGAACAGAGGTAGGCAAAAGCAGAGACTCATCCAGCACCCCCATTTCTAGAGACAGATGAATGCAAATAGACAACAACTTTCGTGGTAAACCATGTTCCTCTGCCCTCAAGAGCTTCATTTTACACAGGATGGTGTTTTATACAATATGACTTCTACTACTTGGGAAGGCTCACACTGAATATTTGGAAGAATCAGTCAGTGTACCAACTGACATTTGGATTCTTATTTTCATAACCCAAGGAATATAAACATTCTTTCCTGTTTTTATTTTACTTTCTAAAACAAAAGCTTACATTGAGAGAGATCCTGGAACACTTGGGAAAGAGGCTGGTAACACAGGATAGCCCTGAGGTACAAAAAGGGGGTAGATTATTTATTCTTTTAAGAAAAAGAGAGGAAAAGCTAATCCAAACAAACCATATGCATTCTGTCTTGTTGGTCAGGTATGGAGAAATCACATCAGACACCCAAATTATACACTATGTCTTTGGAAACATGAAACGCAAGCTAGTTTGTCTGATTATGCTCATTTTACAGCTTCACTGGATAAACTAAAGAAATTAATGCTTCAGGCAGTTACCCAATAATAATAATTGCCAAGACCCCCATCATTTAAATCATGTTGTGAAACTGGATAAAAGCAAGGCCTGTTTCGATCGGACCCCATATAAATGTAATGCTCACAATCAGCCTGTACAGCCATGCACTGTGCCCAAAATCAGACTTTCCTTTATCACTGCCCTGAACTGACGTGACCGCACTGTCCTGAGCATGGGCACCGTGATGTAAACAAGATGTAACATCTCAGCTAAAGGTGTAAATGGCAACACACAACAGACAAAAGGTGTCTGAAATCAACAAGTTTAACCTCTATATAGCTATTTCAAAATGTGCTTTAAAATGTTCAAATAAAACTAAAATTCATTAAAACCACAACAAAGAGAAGCACATGTATTTCATTCTGCTAATTCCAGTAACCCTCTCACTCTACAGTCAAAGTTTCTTACTCCAGATACCTCAGAAACAGATTGCTGTTCAAGCTATTGAACAAGTTCATATTATGGCAGGTACCACTCAGTGTTATCTCAGTTACTACCAGAAGGATATATATCTATATTTTTAGTGCACATGCTTGATCTTTTCCTCCAGAGAAAAACAGAAGTGGCACATTTAAAGCATATGCATGAAACACGACATTTTTGAAGTGGCATCAGTGACAGTAGCAGCAGTGCTGGCAGCATGTTAGCATTTGGCTAACTGAGCCATTCAGGTTAATGAGCTTCACAGTTATGAGGATCAACTGGAAAAAAATAATTTCTTTAAAACCATAAGCATTGAGAGCTTGCTCATCCAAGTTTCCAGAAGAATCCTATTTGTATCAAGGAGGAATGAAGACACAAATCAGGGAGTGAAAAGAGCCCCTCCCACAGCCCCACATATCCCCCAAGAAAACAAGGCTCTCCTAGACACCCCCTATTTGAGATGCCAAACTGGAATGCCAAAACAAACCCCTTACTGACAGCAAATTGTGCAGACTCTCCAACTCCTTCCTTCTAGCAGAATAATTAACAATGCTGGCAAGTACATTATCATAAACTTCAGCGTTAACACCCCTACTGCAAAGAACAAAGGTGGTTCACATCCCTCCCAAGCTTCTGCTGCAGACTGGCTGCTGATTCTGACAAGTTGCTCTGTGCCAGTTTAGATTCCTTTCACATTTGGAAGATTATGTTCATAACCACAAGCTAGAGAATACTTTTTAAGTGATGCTGGAAAGCATGGAAAACAGTGCTCTGAAAACGTGCAAGCCAGCCTGGATCACCTCCTGGCTGCCCTGTTGATTTAGCTGCCTTTGTGCAGAACTCAAACAAATTGTTTGTAACAATCACATATAGAATCCTTTATCTCAAAGAGTCCTAAAAGTTCTGCTAGACTGAGACTGGATCTTGCATGCTTATTACCAGCAACCCTTTCCTGTAGAGGTCTACAGGTCGGAAAAAGCCAGATATCTGTAAAAGTAGGTGCAAAATACTTCCAGCAAGAGGCTTCTTCCCACTTCAGATACACAGTAAGCAGCTGACAACAGGCAGCAACATTTCAGCACTGGGCAAAACTTCAGCCCTGGCCAATGTACAGTGGCTGATAGCCACGCTGCACTGGAGGGAGGCCACTGCGAGAACGAGGTGGTGACACCTGTGTTAGCTGCCCAGCTGGAGACTGCTCATCTTGTTATCGTCACTTGTTAGTATTGTCCACAACTTGAAAATCTAGTAAGGTGCCAAGTTGTTTTGGAGGCTTATTTTGACACAAAAGCAACAAGAGTGCTTTGCTACTCATGTCTGGTGGCTGCACAACTTTCATTTGGATACAACTTTGTGGATACAATCCACCCCCAGGGAATTTTGAGATTAATACAATGCACTCAGCAAGATGTTTCATGTGCTACTGCAGGTGCTGTGAGGTATTACAGCTCAAAAAGGATATGCACGTGGATTCTCTGGTATTTCTGATCCATGGTGCCAAGAGCAGACCTCAGGTTACTACACTTTGGTTTTAGTTATCAACCCCAAACCGGTCTGAGTACCACCCTAACCCAAGCATTGTCTTTTTGCATGCATCAAACTTCTGCTCCATGAAGATGGAGGTTTACAACAGAGGAATAATTTCTATAAAACAGCCTTGGGGATGGGACCCTGTTAAACATTTTTCTCTTTCTTGTCTGCCCCATAGCCAGGACAATGTCTCTGGTTGTGAGGTTGGCACTTGGTTTCTTTTAGAGGTAGTTAAGCAAGGAGGGGGGAACAGGTACGTAGTATTTTTAATGGTTTCTACTGAGCAAGACTGGATTTCTAGTGGAAAACCAACAGCACCAGAGAGGTATGTCTTTCAGTGTGCTTAAACAAGTAATTAAAAAAAACCCCAATCCCAGGTGCTTCACTACAGATACTTTATGTGGCTGTCAATTTATTCAGCAGAATTCTCTTTGAAACAGCTGTCACAAATTCTCCAAGTGTGACAACAAAAGCTGACATTTCTAGGATGCAAGTGATGTCAAAGTGCAGCAACCATATCCATGAGGTAACAAAACAAGATTATCATGCACTGGGAAAATGAATGACCCATAAAGAAACAACTGCACTGTAAAAATAGACCAAACAAGATTCCAACCAAACCAAGCCAGGCCATGCCTTACCTCTTCCGCCCCTTCCAGCATCCGGGATGAACTATGGCACAGGGGGTTCCCAATTTATCCGATATTTATATACAGCCTCTCTGCAGAGCAACCCTCAAGAGCTGGGAAACATAATGTTTCTGCATCTTTTACAGAAAAAAAAGTCCCTCTCACAGAGAGCAAACCTGTTTTTCATCTGACCTTTGTCAGTCGAGGATGCTGCACTACCTTTGGATGTAAGTAGTAACAATGGATATGAGCAGTCTTGTTTACTCAATGTTAAGTGTTAATGAGGCCTGTGCTATCTCAGCCATGGCCACACTGCACAAGGCAAGATTTCCCAGCATAAGCAGCTTTATACAAACACCAGCCCAACCTCTGTGAAGGACAGTGCATCCCAAGAACAAAAGGAGTTAAAGTTATTTCCATGTTGCTTAGAAGAACCACATGGTAAAATAAAGGGTGGGGGAAAATATAAATCCACGTTTGTAGAAAACTCAGCCATTTATCAGTCACAGAATGCTTATTTTCATCTTCAAGAAATACAGATTTCACCTTTGGAGGTGACTTCTGGGTTTCTCTAACAAATAAATAACTACTACTCAGCAGACAAAGAAACAATCGTCCCTGGTCTGTGGGGATTCACCTTTCCAGTTTCTTAGACACAGTGGAAATTTTGTTATCTGCTGCCATGGAGAGAGAAAGCTAGGAGAAGTTTTATTGCAGCACATTCTCAGGATTCTAAACATACCCTATCACATATACATGGTAATGAGTTTTATTTTAACTGGTTTTGGAGATTGCTTTAGTGGACACTGAAATTGAATAATCAGCTCTGCTCACTGAATGAAAGGAAAACTATAACAGGATACATAAAAGGTCTCTCATTATTTTACAGTGGGCCTCGCACATAACCCAGACAGGAGGGATGTGGTGGACATCACATTGAAGCATTAGCCTTCTTGTGTGTTTAAAAACAACTAAAAAAGGCCAAAAACTCAAAAAAACCCCTAAATCCCACTATCATGGACCCATCATGTGCATGTATATATCCTTCACCAGGGTGATACAAAGATGTCATGGCTACAAGCTGGCTAGTCACACACCAGCACTAAGGGACCTTCCCACCCTGCGACATTACAATGTCCTTATGAGCAGGCATCTGCCTCTTGAGTTTACATTTTCAGTTTCCTCCTATTTTAAATGCTCTACTCTACCCTCCTTCTCCCACCTATAACCTCTCTTTGACAACTTTGGTCTGGGGAATTGATGCATTGGGAAAACTATTCGCCTCACTCTGAAGCAAGGAAAAGGGGATGTTCTTCACATCTTGAGGAAACCAAGTCCTACTTTCCACATTTACCGTACTAAGGTAAGTGCATCTGTACTTGGATCTCAAATGCTGACCTGTGTCCCAACTTTATCTGTTCTACCTCACATAAATGAGTTACCTATCCATTAAGAAAACCTATAGTGACCTCTCTTCCCCAATCTGCTTTTTGCTCCTGCCTTCTAAAGGCAATTCGGCTTCAATCAGACTTACAGTGGAAATTTTCATTTCCATTTTCTTCTGTGAGAGCAAAAAGATGCACCAGATACCTGATCCTGGTGTGTCCACACAGAGTTACTAAGCAATAAGCCTGCAGGTGAAACCAATCCAAAAAAGGCATCACAGAAAACCACTCAAATCCTATTGACTCTAAGTTTTTCTTTGCAATTTTGCAATTAAGAAGAAAATATATTTTAGAACAACTTTTTTCATAGTTCATAGGATGCACTACACAGGGAACACTGCTTTTACTGACTGCCCTGAGCCTGCCTCATTCTCTGTGTTGGTTCATGTTCAATATTTCTCTAAGAGACCTCTAAGCTAATGCTTGATGTTGGCAGCTCCGAGGGGTTACCAGTTTTGTGGTTCAAAGCAAAGAATCTAAGACACTGCCAATATTTGGAAACATTCCCCACCAATGACAAGAAAGAGCAAAAGTCACACTAACAAATGATTTGAACACCAAAAAATGGAAATGCATTGGTGCATGTACTTTGTCCCTACTTCTGAAGAAGATTTTTCATCCTCCTTGCAGATATAATGCAGGAAAGCCATTGCCATACGTAGATTGCACCTCAAGCCATTTCACTACAAACAAAGACAAATGTTCCTTTCCAGCCATTATGACCTTGTTCAGCTCCATTCTGTCCTTCAGTTTAATGTTTGGATGCTGTTTACATTTGTTCAGATAAAGTAAAAAGCACATAACAACAATTCCCACTTACCCTGCCTATGCACAAGAACACAAATGAAAGATGCAAGGGAGGAGAAGATTCTGTAAGATAAAAGACCATGAAGTGGCAACACTCCTCCATCAGAATTCACTGAGAACAAAGAAACTCTTCTTTGGCCATAAGTCCCCAAAACTTTTTAAAGAATGTTTTGCAGTATCAAAACTACAGGTTATGGATACCTGGCTAGTAGTCATTGCCTGACAGATGTTAGAAAAGCTTCCTTAGTAGATCATAAAGCATGTGAAAAGAGACACCAGCTACCCTTAAACCACCAGGAAAACACTAACAAAATCTTCAGATATTACAGGTCCAGACAGCCCTTTAGGTAATGCTGGGGACAGCCCCCAAAGCAGTCTTTTCTAGCAGTTCCCCAGCCTGTATAATGCCTTCTTCCTTCCACTGGTCTCACACTCCTTCAGTATTGATTTACCCTTACTTTTCAAGTGCAAAGAACTTGGAGTTGCCTAAAATCTGGGGAGAACTGAGAGGCAGAACTTGCACATGGGAAGTCATCTGTGTGAAGATCTTTTGCAGGGGAGTACAGCACTGTTGTACCCATAGTTTCTCATTCCTAACTCCTCCCCCTTCCCTTGACTTCACTAGCACTTAAGTGTACACGATGCAATTACCCTTTTATTTCACAATTCTTGTGCCATTTATCACCACTGCCTTCTATCTCTCACTATCGAGATTTGCTACACTCATTTTACTAATCCATGACACACTGCATTGCCTCCTCCAGCCCTTTCTCTCTCTCTCCTCAGTCTTCATTCTCTCCTGCTGTTTCACTACCAGCAAGGAGCCCCTCAGCCAGCTGCAGTTCCACCCACCCACCTTCCCCAGCCTGGTGTTGTTTGAGTACACCTGCCCAGGACTCCCACCTAGCAACAGGGACAGGGCCACGGCTCCCAGGGCACAAGACCATAAAAGTGTGTCAAAGCATGCCCCTGGGAATGCTCTTGGTCAGCAGCAGGGAGGGGAAATGAGTTATTAAAAAAAAAAAAGGCTTCAGAAGCAAAAATATATAGGAAAGGAAAAAAACTAGAGAGAATGAGAGAACTGCTCATTATTACATTAGCAAACCTAAACTATTTATAAGCACTACATCTATCACTTCAATTACATGTTTCTAAATGAGGCTGAAGCAAGATATCCATAATTATTACTGAAATGCCATTTTCACATTAGCCCAACAGTTGTGCACATTCCTCACAAAATGCAGTAAGCAAACCGCCAATTAATTTTTTTCTGTAAAGTACAGATAAATTAATCAAAATACCTCTTTTGCAATAGATTTGATTTTTAACCCAGAATTTCTATTTCCTTTGAACAGCATAAATTGTACAAAGCATCCATTTCCCTTCTATTTCCTCTTTTAGGGAGCTTTTTCCTGCCCTGTTCTGTTTAGTCTGTGGATGCTCAGAGGAAAAAGTGACATTAAAAAGGCTTAACTTGCTTGATAAGACTGTGTTATTCCTTACTCCTCTTCCCCCCTTTTCTTCCCTTTGTCCTTTTGTGAAGTTCTTACTTACAGCTCCTAACGCTATCTGCTCCACTCTCCTCTTTTCTGTCACTTTGCCTCTTGCTTCCTTAGCTGTGAGGAACACTGGAGGTGATATCTGTAGCCCAGGGATAGGTGTCCTTCATTTGGAGAGAGCAGGAGCTGCCCAGCCCCTGCCCTCACAGCCTCAAAGCTGGTCATGCTGCACATTTGGGGGCTCACCCCAAGTCAGCATACGGTCTGGGGACCACTATATTGTGCTCTTTTACCCCTCCATTCTCCCACCTGTGCATCCCTTGTGCTCAGGGATTTGTTATCCTGGTCATTCTTTCTCTCCCTTGCTAGTACAATCAGCTTCATTTCCAGGCTTCCTTTTCTTGCTCATGACTGCTGGAAACACTGTTCCATTCCCATAAAAGCAGGGAGCTTTACAAACCACAAACTTTATCTTTAGACAGAGGAAATGGAGGCATGAGGTGGGTGAAGGAAAATGCTATGGATATTTACTCAGACTTCAGTAAAGCCTTTGACAGTGTTTCCCACAGCATTCTCCTGGATAAATGGGCTGCTCATGGCTATGGCAGCGTACTCTTTGCTGGGTTAAAAACGGCTGGGTGCCAAACCCAAAGAGTGGTGGTTAATGGAGTTAAATCCAGCTGGAGGCCAGTTACTAGCAGGAGTTCCCCAGGGCTCAGTATTCGGGCCAGTTTAATAGCTTTATAAATGATCTAGACAAAGGGATCAAGTGCACCCTCAGTCATTTTGCAGACAACACCAAGCTAGGTGAGAGTGTTGATCTGCTGGAGAGTAGGAGGACTCTGCAGAGGGGTCCGGACAGGCTGGATCGATTGGCCGAGGCCAACTGTGTGATGTTCAACAAGGCCAAGTGCCGGGTCCTGCTCTTGGGCTGTATCAACCCCATGCAGTGCTACAGGCTGGGGCAGAGTGGCTGGAAAACTGCCCAGTGGAAAAGGACCTGGGAGTGCTGGTCCCAGCACTGAACATGAGCAGCTGAACATGAGCCAGCTGTGCCCAGGTGGCCAAGAAATCCAATGTCGTCCTGACCTGGATCAGCCAGCAGGACCAGGGCAGTGATTTTCCCCCTGTATTCAGCACCAGTGAAGCTGCACTCCAAATCCTGTGTTCAGTTCTAGGCCCCTCAATTCAGGAAGGACATTGAGGTGCTGGAGCGTGTCCAGAAAAGGGCAATGGAGCTGGGGAAGAGTCTAGACCACAAGTCCAGTAAGGAGTGGCTGAGGGAGCTGGGGATGTTTAGTCTGGAGAAATGGAGGATCAGGGGAGACCTTATCACTCTCTACAACTCCCTTAAAGGAGGTTGTGTCCATGTGGCGGTCAGTCTCTTCTCTCAATTAATAAGCAAACAGGACAAGAGGAAACAGCCTCAGGTCTTGCCAGGGGCGGTTTAGATTTTATATTAGGGAACATTTCTTACTGAAAGGGGGATCAGGCACTAGACCACGCTGCTCAGGGAACTGGTGGAGTCACCATCCCTGGATGTATGTAAAAGATGTGTAGATGTGATGTGCTTTAGCGGTTGGCTTGGCAGTGGCTGGGTTAATGTTGGACTCAATGATTTTAGAGGTCTTTTCCTACCTTAACAATTCTGTGATTCTCGAAGAGGTGACATACATTTTCCAAGATCAAGCAGCCCTTACTAAACAGGCCTGAGCACAGATCCTTTAGAGGTGCTGACTTACTACTGTTTATTTTAGTTTTGTGATAAATAGATGATATAAGGTTGGCTTTCTGCAAATGTTAAAATAAGTGATGTTAAAAGTAGCTTTTGTAACAGTAGTTTTGTCACAGATAGATACTATATATAAAATAGCTTTATTATAAAACAGATGCTATATAAGGTAGTTTTGTTGTGAAGATGGGGTTTTTAATACTTTTTCATCCAACCAAAAAACTTAGAAATAGCTATGCTTATGAACTATTTGGGCTTCTGCTACCAACTATCAGCAACAGATAAG
>VZTG01004288.1:118214-149052 GCA_013397845.1 Melanocharis versteri
GTGGGAGGTTAGGATTTGTTCCTTTTTATGTTTTCTTTCTCTTAGGGATTTTTTCTCCCATTTGTTGCCTAAGAGACTGGAACAATGGATACTTAAGAGAGACAAAGTATGTGGCCAAGATGGGAGGAAGTGGTGCAGCTGGCTGCAGTCTCTTAGCTGGGAGGGCTTTCTCTTGGGAAAGGCGGAGATACCACGAGATTTCAGCTGGGGCGTGAGGGACTGGGCTCAGCTTCTCTCTCTCTTGCTCTCAGGACCGGAGGTGAGACGGTCAGGCTGCTGCTGCTGCAGGGAGAATTCGCTGCCACCGTGGAGTTCTGTCCTTCACTGCTTCTCCTTACCGTGGGTGAGCCTTTGCTCGTAGAGTGGCCATTGAACTGGGACCTTTCCAACACCCAATCTCACTAGAAAGGACCCTCACCATCTGCTTGGGTGCCTCAGGGGAAAACCCGGGACCCCAACCCCTGACCCCTCCAGAGGGAGCGTCTCCCAGCTGCTTGCGGGAGCCCGGCTGCCGCTGCCCAGCCCCGCTGTTTCTGCCGCTGCTTCGCGCTTTTTGCTACACTTTAACCCAACATCCCGTGTCCACCTGAATTCCCCACTGCTCCTGGCATGGCTTTGAAGTTTTTGCTACACTTTGTTTGCCACCNCTGCGGAGTTTTTGCTACACTTTGTTTGCCACCCCGGGTGTTCCAGCCTGCTGCCCCAAGGTTCCTGCTGTAGTCCATTACCCCACCTGGAGGGGCCCTGACACCGGCTGCCCCCTGTGAGTTTGCAAAAGAAAGCTGTCTCTCTCTCTCACGCTCTCTCTCTCTCTCTCTCCCTCTCCCTCTCCCTCTCTCTCTCTCTCTCTCCTGTCAGCAGAGCCACCATTAGCACGTGGAGAGGCGGCTGAGCTCGCGCCACAGCGCCCCCTGCAGCCGCGGGGGAATCACCGCACCTGCCCTGCCCGGCCGGGAGCCACCAGCGCCCCTGCCGGCTGTGACCGTAACTGCACCGAAGGGGAAAGTGCCTGCAGCCGAAAGAAGGCTGTGGTCGGGTTTCTGGTTTTGTTTGTTGTTGCTGCTGCTGTTGTTGTTTGTTTGCCTTGTTATATATATATATATTCTAGTGAAGAACTGTTATTCCTTTTCCCATATCTTTGCCTGAAAGCCCCATAACTTCAAAGTTACAATAATTTGAAAGGAAGGGGCGCATATTTTCCATTTCAAGGGAAGCTCCCGCCTTCCTTGGCAAACACCTGTCTTTCAAACCAAGACAGTAGGTTCAAGTGAAAATGATTCCATTGCTGTAGTAACCTGCTTAATAGGCCTGAGTCAGTAAGCACATCACTATAGATAAGTAGTGCTAAGGAAAAATACGCACAGGGATAGGGAAAAGGTGACATTCAATCCAAACAGCGCAAAGGACCTGCTAGAAAAACTTCAAATTTAAAATGCTTTTGTTGCTCAAAGTTTGATTTTAATAAACTTCAGGTGATGCTTTCTGGGAGAAGGCAACCTGGGGATATGCTATAGCATATTTCAGGGTCAAAATAATTCTGATTGTTGAAACACTCAAAATTACACCCTTAATTATACACTTAATTTGCCCAGAGATATCCACCTTTGTTATTAGTTCTGAAATACACCAAGAAATGGGCTTCTGAGTATCAGGGCTATTCTCAACTACATAGATTTGTGATGTGCCTTTCAAAGGTCCTGAGTAGCCACTGTTTCCACTAATAGAAGAGATGTAGGTGCTTAGCGTCCCTCAAAAAAGACCAAAGTTAAATCCCTGAAGGCATTAACTACTTGCAACTTTTCATATCAAATTAGAGTTTGCATAATAAATGAAATCTTTTCACTAAAACAGACACAATCTGGAGCAGTGATATGCAACAAAACACATTTACAACATGGTTAAAGTAAGCAAATGAAGATTCTCACCCATGCAAAAGGACGTGTGCTTAAAATGTAAAGTTTGTTGCATTTATGTTTTTCTTTTAAACCAGCATTGAACAAATAGAGAAAACGACCAACTTTTAGCTGAACTTGGCCACAGCAAAACCAAAGTAATTCAAACAAGCCATTACTCGATTCCAGTTCCATAGACACAGCAGCTCAGCAAAAGAGAGTGTTCTTGATGAATCAGTTCAGCACTGAACAAAAATAACATTTATTATTAGCATAAGCAGGTTCAGCCCCCAAAATGTGCCATTTCATCACCTGTGGTGATAATATGTGCTGCACGCATCTTACTTCCACTTCTAACGGATCACCGAGGAGTGCTGCAGTGTCCATTAGGAACAGCATGCCCTGTCCAACTATCCCCAGTCTCTCTAGGAGATTCAAGAATAAATTCTTGTTTCCATGGGTTTTGGTGAGGAACAGCACGTACAAGAACCTACAGCGTAACTAGAAAACACAGATTTATGTCATGAAGTATATGATACAGGTTTGGGAGGGTTTTTTTTCTCCTGAAGCTCTCTGTGCTGACATAACTCACTGTTATTTCAGCTGTTCCTAAAAGACATCATCAGTAACTTTCTGTGACATATTCTGCATTTGACTGGCTCTTTCCTTATTATTTTTTGTTCAAATTCTTCAAGTATATTCATTTCTTGAGAGCCCCAGTTGGGGGTGGAAGAAGGATGGTAAATCTGCAGCAGGTTCTGCCCTCAAATCCATTTGCATTTTTCCCAGTAATTTTAGACTGGATGCCAGTGAGACAACACAGTCAAGCCAGGCACCGATTACTATGGGACATGTCAAACACTCATTTTGCAAAAAACACATCCTGCTCTCAAATGTATTTCTCTATCAAGAAAATACTATTTGTCATTAAGTAAAAAAAAAAAAAAAGAAAAAACAGCTTCTCTGCCCCAAGGCCTGTTTTAAATGCCTGAAAGGATCGTTTCTCAGAGACAGAAGTCACCACGCACTCCAAATTCTGACTGCACTAATCTGAAGCACTTAATTTTGTATCTCCCTCCATCAGTGAACATTTTCTCTACGTTCTAGCAATCAACTAAAGTGAAGAGATAGACAGGATCTTTTTATGGCAAGGGAGCAAGTGCACTGGCATTCAGACAGCAAAGCTTAATCTGGAATTAAACTCTGTGAGCATGCCTTAAATGCCATTTCTACTGCTCATTCACATTATTTTCTCTAAAGGTTTTTCCTCTGAAGCAAATATAATAAGATTTTTAATCATCTACCAGCATGTCAGAGCTAGAGTTAAGTGCACTTGTTTTGCATCAGTTTTTTTGCTGCTGTTAAGATGTGTTCTGATCATTCCAGAGCTAACTAGTGAAACCATCCCAAAATAGCACTGTCAAGAGCTTACAAGGGCAAACGGTCATCTTGGCAATAAAAAGGACTTGTTAAAGAGCATTTAGTGTTGAAACAGAATTCTCAATTTATGCTACACAAAGCGCTTAGCTTGATTTGGAGCCACAGGTGCTTAGCACCTGAAAAAATTGTTCCAGTTAAACACATGGGGGAGGGAGATAGCGTGTCTTTCATTACCAGATTAAATGGCACACAGGAAAAGATCAACAGTGCTGTCAGACAGCTGAATTTCATTTCAGTTCATGATCAAAATATATCCGACTGTTATTTTTATCACAGAGCCCAGATATGGATTATTTTTTCAGGTCTGGATTTGATGAAATGTCTGATAAATAATACTCTTACATACTTTAATCTATTAGAGCTATGTATTATTCTCTAAGTATTACATCTCATGTAGTTTTCAAAAAGATAGTAGATCAAAAGATGGAGATATATACTCAATAAACTGTGTTGATTTAATCGATACATATTTTTAAATTTTTTAAATAGAAAATGCTCAGCAAACCATAAACTTGCATGAACACAACAAGGCTGCAAGGCTATAGAAATGTATATGCCATAGTAGGCAGATGAGATTTCAAAACAAATTGCTTTTTTTGGCTATTACAACAGAAATATATCCTTATGCTAATACTAACATTTCCAACTGCACTGACAGACTTTTTTTTACAGACAGCTTTATTCTGTAAGGAACTGCAGAGAAGAGAGAGAGATGAAGCTTTAACTAGTTCTTTTCAGTAACTTGCACATCAAATATTCTTAATCTGTCAGCAAAATTCTGTGATGTCATATTTAGCAAATAAGCAAACAAACGAGGCGAGCTCTGTTCTAGCTGTTAAGTCTTGAAGCACCTTCAGTATTCTCTCATCTTCACATGAGGCTTCAAAGGCTTCTCATCTTCACATGAGGCTTCTGTTCACTGCCCCAATAATAGACAAGGGCTTAAGCACACAGGCAGCCAAAGTGAACTTACTACTGAGAGACAATTAATATCTCTGCGTCAGCTTTTCAGATCCTTGCAGAAAACCACAATAGGCATGACTTAATTTGACTGTATATAGGGAAGATCTCATTAGTAGAAGATATTGCAGCAAAGCAGCTCTACACAATAGAGATTTCCTCTGAAAAGCAAATGAAATACTTCCTGTGCCTACCTCTGACAGCAAACTCTGCACTCCAGGCACCGGTACGTTTCTGGGACTGAGCCACAGTTTGTAAAACTCAGGACTATGATTAAATGGAGATAGAAACTTAGTATATTTAAATGCACAGATTTCAAGATAAATATTTTATATCTTAAAATTGCATAGATTTGATTGTAATGAATTAGCCCATCTGGCCAAAAAAGCAAAGTTTTGCACAAGTAATACAGGAAGTTGCATTATGTAATAAATATAAAAAGATAATGGAACTCAATTGTAATTCCAAACTATTACAACAGGGAATTATAATGGAACACTTTATTTTTAGAAACTATATTGTTTAAAATATTTTAGCTGTGTTTTATCTCAATACTAAAACAGATACATAAGACCTGCTAGCGATTTTTTAACTTCAATGCATGAACACTCTCTTGTGAGGACGTATTTTCAAAACAGATTTTTTCAGGGTCACATATACATTGTAGAAAAGTTTACTCACTTTGCCACCAGTTACCTAATTTTTGCAGCAAAGTAATTGCCATCAGAAATACAAGAAAAATGCCAACTGAAATTCATTCCTATAGTTAGGGCTACCACAATTCTTCCATGATACTCAGTACTCTGATCTCATGTATTTCAGAAATGTTAATATATAGAACAAGGCTATTTTTCTTTAGCTAATCATAAACCATCATTTCTAAACAACCACAGAGCTCTAAGTTAGCCAGGTGGGATTTTCACTCATTATCAAGAGAAACTGAGTTCTGGACTGACAGTAAGAGTGACAACTGGAAGCTTAAAAGATACATTTAAAAAAGACACAAAAATCAAATATAGGGGGATTAATGGAAGTTCCTTGTCCACCTTATTGTACAGACAGCACAGTGTTGCAACTAGCACTGTAGCTCCAGGCAACATGCAAAGGACTTTCGTGCCACAGGCTGAATTGATGTTAAACACATTCACCTAGAGTACAGTAACTGGAATTGTAAGAGGTTATAATTGGAGTTCTTTTGTTCATCTAAAATGAAAACCTATTTCACCCTACTGAATTCTGACAGTATGACATCTGCATGTACAGAGAGGCTGACAGCTGTAATGCCAGAACACACCTCAGAGCCCTCCACCTCTGCACTTTAGTGTCATTACTTTCTTTTCATATTTCACAGGGAAATTAAATTTCATTTTCCTCTTACTAACAATTGTGTGATGTTATATTTACAAGCAGTGCAGAAAACGAGGAGTTTGAGATTGCCGTACTCTGATATTTCACACAGAGGAGCTGCTATTTAGGATTCTGCTTTCACTTCATGGAAATGCAACTTGCAGCATTTCATCCCTTGCCTGCCTTCCAAGGTTTTTTTGTGAGGACCTGACTGCACCACAGTCCTCAGTGAAGACTTCAGTGGGAGCTAGACAAGATTCTCCTGTGGCATGGAGAGAACTGACAGGGCAGAATGAAAAATACCATAGACAGGATCCACAATGCAGAGAGTTGCATTACTTGTGTTAAGAGCACACCTCTGTTTTCCAGGTGAGCACTCCTTAAGCTGGTTTGTGGGAGGAAGCTTGGCCCTGATCTGTCACTGTGTATTGATCATACCAATGTTAACATCTGCACACACAGAGCAGAACTTCATTCCACAGTTAAAGGGAATGAACAGGTACTTCTTGTCAAAATATTGATTAAAAATACCACTTAAAATACTTATAGCAAATACTTACCCCAAATTATATTTCAGCTACTCTAGACCATCAGCTTTCCTTTTCTACTGAACATTATCAAACATTACAATGAGATAGTCCTATATGAGGCCATAAACCTATGATATTTTTGCTAGATCACAAGCATTCAGCTGGGAAAATGAGAATGAACAGAAGTAAAATTACCCTATCAAATAAAATCAAATCACCAAACCATGGTGAAACAGAAAAGACCTTGAGAAATACCATAATCTACTCATGGTCTGGTGAAGACTCCTGTCTTGACAAACATTTCAAGTTTTTACCCTTCATAAGTTTTTTTACCACATCTCACACTCCTGTATTTCTCATCCACTTGTTTTTCCTGTTATGTGTTCTTTCTTTGGCAGCTCCTGCACTAGTCTTCTGGCTATCCAAACATCTGTAGCTTTTTGTCATTCTATTTCTATTTCCTCTTTTGCAGCACTCATCCTGTTTGGAGCTCTGAATAGCTCCAGAACATGCACGCCTGCATTTCCATGAGATTGTTCTCCCAGCATTAACAGATGAAGCACAATGTTGGCAACCAGCCTCTGATGAGTCAATGAAACTGTGTGAAATGATGGCACAGCACATGTAATTCTGAGACAATGTGCTACACAATGAGGAAACCTGGAAACTTGTTATTAGCCTCCTCCAGAAGGCTTCTTGTCAAAGGCCCTCATACAGCAGTGCACTTGATCAGTGATCAGCTTGACTTGTCCGATGCCCAGCCTTAGAAACAAGTTGTCTTTGACTTGAGGTGGGACCATTTCAATCGTGTGCCAGAGGGAGCAATCCCAAGCCAAGGTATGGGTATTGGACAGTCAACTGCACTCCTCACTAGGTTTAAACAAACAAAATAAACAACTGGCTTGAGCCATAAACTGTTCTCTGACAAGTAGACACCAGAGCTGTACATGATGCCTTTGATACATATGGCATTCAAAAAACTAATGCTGAAAGCAGAATAAAATCACAGAAAGCCATTTAATTATGTGTGTCTCTTGGATATTAATGTGGTAACTAATTGTTTTTCTTCTAGAGACACAAAGAATGCATTTTTCTTGCATTAAGATAAAATAATTGCAGACTGAGTATGTGCTTCCTAACAAGATTCTGCGATAAGTTTTTTTGCTAACGCTGCTTTCCAGCTGGTGTTGGAGAGCCTCACAACAAGCCTATACTGCTACTAGACTCTAGTACCAGCTTTTAAATTCCTCATCCATCTTCACTGACCTAAGAGGCATCTGATCCCACTCTGTAACCTGTGATGTATTAAAAGCAATATATAATGAACGTGGCTGCTATTCTCCGTTGTCCATCACAGACCTTTGTGTAAGTTTTCCTAATATAAAAAGGCCCCTTCTTAAATGCAATGTGAGTACCTATTTTAAATGTGAAGTACGTACTGGACTCTGTGGGAGACCCAAACAGCCAAAGAAATAACAATCCATGTTTAGGCAATACTAAGACCAAGTACTCTGATGCCACACAGATCTTCTGCTTTTCTTGATGACTATTCAAATGAGATATGGAAGCATATTAAGTTCAATTTTTAGCACATTCCATCTCCCATCTACAAAATAGAATACAAACCTTTTCATTTGCTGAGAAAAATGCTTTCCCATTCTTACTGCAATCCATGAATACCTTCACGTTTTATCTCCCAACTGCTACAATCTCCACCTTTGCCAAGTCTGCTACAAATAATTAACTATTAATGAATTACCATCTGTGATAGGGAGACAGCACAGGATTTAAAATGTCCAGAATCCTAACCACAGACAGGTTTATTCACCAAGTCTTATTGAAAGAAGTCATATTCAAAGTTGGGTAACTACTTTAGGTTTGAGTTCGTATTTGTTTGTAATGATTTAATTTCAGTCGTGTTAATTCACAAGAAAACCAGAGATGTGAAAAATGGTAAGGAGAAGATGCTGTCCCCAGCTTAGACAGTGTGATACAGATAGAAAACTAATTAGCTAATTTATTGTCATCGAGAGATGTGCAGTTGGGTACTCATGAACTAGACTGATCAGATACAGCTCCATAAAACAAGATCTACCTTGATTTTAAAACTGAACTATACCTGCTTGGATCTTTGCAGAAGAGAAAGCCAGCAACTCCAGGTTACGACCAACCTGGGCTTTTGAGTTTCAGGCTCTTCACAATCTTGACGTGATTTGCAATGTTCAGTTTCTGCTATTAGGTCTGAAGAGCATCTGATGATCTGAGAGGCTTGTGACTATAGCAGGGTAGAGCAGAAAAGCATAATGGCTCTTTGAAGCTACAATGGTGAAGCAGGTCTTATCTGCAACAATTATGTACACAAAAGAAATGTCAAAAAAGCCTGTTTCTGATTTTTCATGGAAGTCATAAAGGACAGAAGGAAGATGCATAGAGAGAAAGACGCAGCTCTTAGCCTTGACAAGAAAAGCTTCCTTGAGAAGAGTTGCACTTCTAGCTCTTTCACATCTGACAGAAGACGACCAGTCATGCAGCTGTTGCATGAAGAATGAGCATGAACTTTGTATGTGCTCCTGGGAATTAGGAACATCCTCACCACCACAAAAGCCACAGGCAGATTTACCCAACATGTGTTCACAGATTTTCCAGCGTAAGTAACTGCTTCTCTGACCTCAGCTATCCTTCTTTGAGAATCTTCCCCTGCCCCTTAAAACATTTTGGATAGAAAGATGGATATTCAACATTTAGTTTCACTACACATCAGAATATTACAGCAGTTTCAAGAAGATGCAGCTACTGGAACTGTGCAAGAAGACCAGAGACCACCCTTAGGAAAACCACTAATTAAACATGGTCAGGCAAGCACATGGCTAAGAAACAGAAAACGCATGACCTGGAACAGTGTGGCTGTGACACATCTTGAAATCAGTCAGGTGAGAGAGGAAAGAGACAAAGTGAGGGTGAACTGCTAACGGGACAGGAGGTCATCAAAGATATGATAGCTATTTTACAGGAAGAGATGGCTCTGTGGGAACAGGGAATCTCATCGAGCCAGCCAACCCACAGGGCATGCCTAGACCTGGAGAGTGGGAAGCTGCAGCTGATGTGACAGAAGTGCTGTCAAAAAACAGTATGAACAGCCTAAGGATGTATGGCAGGAAAGGACTGTGTCAACAGTCTGAGGCTGGAAAGCTGGGACAGACACATTACACTGACAGTTCCATTCCCAAATGTAAGTTATTTACACTAATTCCAGGCCCTTGGTCCTCTAACAAAGATATCAGATGGTTTTCTGCAGCCCGAACCATTTCAAACAACATTTCACTGTACAGAGGATTTACGTTCAGGGCCTTCCTCTAAACTGGAAGTTGAATTCAGGAATGGGAATCCTTTCTCAACTGACCTCAGATTAGGAAGCCGCTAAGGGGCTTTTGAGCTTTGCCTGCACACTACTCGCTCTATTTTGCAGATAGTGTAATAACAACAGCTGCACTTGATATTCAACATAAGACTTAATCCATATGCAGTTCCACTCTCCACTTTTTTTGGGAACGAGGCCATTTTACAGAGTTATGGTCCTCCTCACCAAGGGCTGCTACTCCTGCCACAGCACTGTCACTCACCAAGCCTTCAGCTAGGCCAGCATGGAACTAAGGGACTGCAGGGTGAATCAAGTCTGATAGAATCTAGAAAAAAAAACAAGACTAGTTTCTTTTTTAATTTTAAAAATATCTTTTTGAAGCCAAACTCATTTGGAAGAGCTAAAAGGGAAGAAAACAGCAATATGAGAGTGGTAAAAAAGCAGCTTGAAGAAAGACAAGGAAGGAGGAGAACAAGAGAGAATGGGGAATTATTCCCATCTTCACTGCTTCTCTGTAGAGCCTCCAAAGTTAGAACCATTAGCTTAAAACTGACAATCAGCACCTCACAGCACCTGGCTCCTTACAGAGGGAGGTTTTATGGAGTGCACAAGAGGCTGTTTTAGAACCTGAGATGGTTTCATTCATGTTACAGAAATATATTAATCTCCCCTCCTTAAACTCAATGTGCTGAGTAGTCCTGATCAGGAAGCAGATTTGAAATGCTAATAATCCTGCAGTTCCTTTGATGTGATCCCAATCTAGTAATTGAACCTGTTAAAAGTCATAGAAAATACTTTGCAATCATTGAGCTCAATTAAATAATCGCATTCGTATTTTCAAATGCTTTTAAAGTGACTAACTGCACAAGGGAAGCCAGCTTCCTGACACTTGTGGCAGAGGAAAACAAAACAAAGCCAACCAAAAAACCCCCTGTACTTTTAACCTGGACTCATTGAGCTTTCATTTATAACCCTCCCAAAGAGAGCCGCAGGCATCCTCACACCCAGTCATCATCTCTGTCCCAGCAAGCCTTAAAATTAGCCATCCTAAGTGAGTTCATGTATACCAGATACATTGCACAAGGATCAGGATATCAGCAGATAAAACACTATTCAGTGGCTGGGGATGTAAAAAAAAGAGTGTTTTATTCAAACATTGTATTTAACATGAAATCTATTATTTCAGTAGGAGGGGAGGAGCACAGGGAAAGACATTTGGTCCAACTATAGTTTGATGTAAGCATGTTTAATGTAATTGCCTGGATTATTTTCCCCCTTCGCAAGTATGTTTTCCTTTTTTTTTTTTTNACAAAACTGCGAATTGGTAGATTAAAGCAGAATTTCAGAATGTGTATGAAAATGATAACATTTTAAAAATTAAATTACACTAATAGCTTATGAAAGAAGCAAACACAAATGGACTTCAGCTGAAAATGGAGGAAAATTTCAGTCTTATAAGAAAAGAAAAGCAAACCACTCTTGGTGGGAGCTCAAGCATATGAAAAGAGTAAACATATGGAACTGAAACTAGCAAATAGGAAGCTTGCAGAAGCAAGGTGCTGTAGGGATGGGAATGATCTATTACTACAGAGTGAAGAAGATGCTGGAAGGTTGGAACCCACTCCTGGCACACTGTAAGGTTCAGGTAGTCCACCCTTTTTGTGTGTTTCTCCATTCTCAAAATGGAATGTTATTTATTTACCCTTGTAAAGAAAATTATCCAAAACATAAACAAAATAGTAATTACTAGCAATTTTGAAAGTTAAAAATCCTTCTTGCAGAGAGACACCATAAAAAGGTGATAAGTATTGTAATAATTAATTGTGATTGTTTACTTAATTAAGTATATTTGTTTGCTACCTAGACTCTTGTCCTGCACTGTGATCTTTAGTGTGAACCCCTGCTCATAGACACAGTCCAGTGAAATTTAGGAGCACCATCTGGGTAAAAACATACACGGAGTAAAGCTATAAATAGATCAAGCAAGTTCATTACATCCATGGTACTTGCCCGCATGAGTATTTTCAGCATGAGGGCCTACAACTGTAAAACTAATCTCTCGTTTTCCTACAAGGAGCCTTGTTTTTGTAGCTAAGAATTTTACCTAAGGAACTAAACACTTCTAACAGAATTTTTAAATTTCATATCTGAGCTTACCAGAGAGTACGCATATCCAGACGGAGAAGAACACAGAGATCACTCTGTGACTCATTTCTAATCAAGCAGTTGGAACAATATGGGAACAACATTTATTTCATTTTTGTTCTCAGAAACTTAGAAACTCTTCTCCAAATGGAATCTCTTGCTTTTAGTATTCTGAAAAGCTAACAAATAGAAGAAAATTTCCTATCCCCACTCTGTTGCACCTGTGCATATACAAGCTGCAGGATTGCATTATGAATTGTCTGTATCAAATATTTTATTTATATTTTAAGACAACACATTTTATTTACATTTCAGGACAA
Source organism: Melanocharis versteri (assembly GCA_013397845.1). Classification (NCBI taxonomy): domain Eukaryota; kingdom Metazoa; phylum Chordata; class Aves; order Passeriformes; family Melanocharitidae; genus Melanocharis; species Melanocharis versteri. The sequence continues at coordinate 130,207 of VZTG01004288.1, forward strand.
CACAGATTATTTGCATTATAATACCTGAAAGGTTAAGGACTTGAGTTGGCTGAGACAGAAATTTTTTCCTCCCTCTCTCCTGAATCCCTCCCCAAATCAGAAAAGCACACAGAAGAGGGGTTTCTTAGAAAGGTGTAAACACTTTTAAAAGCTCTATTTTTTCTTTTCGTCCCCCCATGTCCTGCAGAACTGCAACTGAAATGAACCCCAAGTCAAACCACCAAAAGTACTACCACCATGCCATGTGCACTCAGAAATAGGGTTTTTTATGTCTGCATAGATCATTCATTGGCCAAATAATGATGTGCGATCTCTACATCCTTGGCTCTTCTGTGAGTTCAATACCAGATGTGGGTTACCTGCTGTAGCTGATCTCCCTATAGGAAGTTACCATTTTTTTAGATACATATATGTGAGTAAGGACACACAGACATACACACATCTGTACCCACAGGCAAAAGATTTATGCTACCCACCCCTAAATAAAGGTATTTAGATGCCTACATGGGAGTGATATGCATAAATGGGTCCAAATCTGCTTTAAACAGGCAGAGTCCTTCCTCTGTACTTTTACAAGAACACGGCAATGCAGAAATAAATTCAGAACTAAATTACTCTTCAGTAGAAATACATTCCTCTTAGCACATGCTTCTTAGGCAAATTCATGATGCTCTGCTGAAACAATCTCTTCAGCAAGTGTTGCACGTGCTCACATTCCTACAACAAAGCTTTTGTCAGAGTTACCTGTCAGTATTTTCAGGCTTCACCAAAGAGTAGATTTTTGCCCACACTACATTTTGTACAGCTGTGACTGATTTTGTGTGGTTGATTATATGGTTTTCCTCCTATCTCTCTGAGATTTAGGCATGCCTTGAGGATGATGAAAACAAAAACACTTAACATAATGCCGATACCACAGTACATTGCTAATTAGATTCTTGCTTTTTAATGCTCAAATGAATATCCATGCAGATCTTTTCACAGTACCTGCTGATTATAAGAGTTTTCCATGCTGGATCTATCTGCAGTAGATAAGGCAAAGGCTGTATTTCCCTACTGAAATCTCATTATCTGAACATTTACTGGAGCCAGAAGGCTCAGAGTTTGAATGTGAATTTCATAACTCTTTAAATGACTCGAAACAAGAATTTGATATGAAACATTTCAGATTTAAGATGTTCAGAAACTAAATCTTGCCCCAAATTTAGCAAGTTTTAGTACACAAGACAGAGCTGAAGATGTCAAGGGATGTACTTCAGTTGTGCAGTTGATTCCAAAGCAAAGTTTGTTTTAAGCCAATCTTCAATGGCAGCTTCTAGTTATTCCCTGAATATGCAGCTCAGATCTTGTATCATGCAGTTTCAGACACGTACATGCTATTTCACATGCCTGTTTTTCCTCTCTCCTTAAAAAAAATATCAAACTAAACCAACCAAAAACCTAAAAACAACAAACCCAACCAACCAAAAAAAACCTAACAAAACCTAACAACAAACAAAACACACACTGGCTCCCAGGGAAGAATGCTAGTCATAACTATTGAAAATTTTCCTCTGCTGGTAATATTAGTGCTGCTCATGTATTTCTGTGTTTGGATTGCATCAGAGACGAATTCAGCCCATACAGAGAGGACATGAAAGGCAGGTAATTCTATTTACCTTGGTTCTTGTGTGACAGCTTATGTTTTCTATCCTCATTTACTTTTCTGCCTTGGATGACTCGGTGTCTACGAGCAGATCAGAACTACAAGCTGAAATCATGAACTTCAGCTACCCTGTTATTTCCATGCTCAATCACCTATCTGAATCCCTTCTTTGATTTCTCATACTTTTATGTAATTTTAACATTTCTGTTGAGCATTGCTGTGCATTTGATATTTCTGTCTGAATTCAGCCTTCTACAATTATTCTGGATCAAGGAGATCAAAAAGGCAAGATGTCTTTAGGATATAGCAGTGCCTCTACTGAGTGAGAGACAGAGATTCTCTCATTAGCAACCACCTCGATTAGCAGAGAATTTCACTGTAATATGGCATGCTGAAAACTTACAGAGAGGTTAAACAGTTATAGATTTCTAAAATGAAGGTGTAGTGAAAACTGAAAATAACCCATTTACAGTACAAAACATCATTCAGTATCTTGTAATCAGACCCTGAAAAAGAGAGAGTGATCTGAAGCATGTTAGAGAACCCAAATGAGATTAACATAGCAGTGGTTTTGAAAATCCCACAAGCTCTCAAAACAGATCGGCATCACTCAAAACACAATATGTGTGCCAAGATGAAGGCACTGAAATCACCATGTGGTATTGCCTACATTGTGGTCTCTTCAGCTGAACGGTATTTCCAGAAAACTTAAGGAAAAAAAGAAAAAAAAAGAACACCAACCAGCCATGTATTTCAAGATCTAATAACTAGTCCTCTGTCTGGAACAAATTCAGCCCATATTAAATGCCATCTTAACTTGGTCAGACAGGAAGTAGTTTAGAAATGACCTCTGCTAGGCTTAATGTGGATAGACGTTGTCTCTGTAACTATTTCTATGACAACTGTCCACATTTATTTGGTATACAGATGGATGGCATAAAACACTGATTCCACTCCTTCACTGGAGACCGCGAATGCTAATTTTGAGCATTCTTCTAACAACCACCACGGAAGCACTCTCCTCGTGATGAGGCTGTCATCATTGACATTCCTTCTTAGTATACCAGTTAGTGAAGAAAGGTGTGAAAACCATATTGCTCTCACTCTCCAAATTTAGAGCAGGTATTTTTGCAGTGCATCCAGCCAGTACCTGCTTGAAATTCAGATTTTATCTTGACTATGACTTTTGTCAGGCAGCACCCTCTCTCCCTGCCCTTGTAGACAAGCTAGCAGGGATGTGCATCTTGTGCTCCAAGCTTCTGAGCCCCTTCCTAACACAGCTCTAACAGTACCACGCCACCCAATTCCTTTCACTTCACACAAAGCCTTGCAGGAACAAAATTTTTGCTGTCAGTAGATTTCAGAAAAAATTGTTTTGAAGCCCGCTGTCAGAAATACACATAAGACATGACCTACTATTCTCAAGCTCTTCAAAAGGTAAGAAAATTAACTTCTACCTATAACATAAATATAACAATGACTGCGTATTTTATACCTTCACTTGAGGCCAGGTGGACACTTTGTTAAATGTGCTGGAGAACTCATGCCAGTTAATATTTATAGGTTCAAGGCACTCACAGGCTGACCCATCATTTTATGCAATTACAGAATTATCTTAATGAAGCCCTGGTGTTGTCTGCTGTTTTGCTTGAATCCAACAGATGTGTACAATTCATATGAAATGCTGACTGTTGATACTTCATTGCCAGTGCTGGTGAAAGCCTGGCATTACGTTTGTTGGTGGCTCTTCTGTACTTGACAGAGTGTTAAATACTACGAGGGCAGCAGAAGATATAATGAGTTCAGGTATTTATTTTCCTGATTTAACTATTTGGCAATGAAATCCTTAGGAAGGTTTGGCATTGACTTCAGCATGGTTAGAGTTTCAGAAGTGAGGGTACAAATTAGTGGCATAGGTAAGTGCATTTCTGGGAATCAGCAATCTCAGAATGTTTTTTCTAGAGGAAAGATTTGGGAGTTGGAATTTACAGGACAGTTATTGGGATTCTTTTCACAACATGCAAAAATATAATTAAATTAAATGGGAACTTTGGAGACCCTTAAATAGTGACTAATCTGAAAGTTCAGAAATCAGCACCTGAGCTGGTCTGAAAGCAGTCTGCATATGGAAAGTATGGCCTGTGAAAAGTCAACATAAAGCCCAGTCTAATCCCAACACTCCATGTATGAACTATTGAGATCAGAATACTGCTGCTGAAGTTTTTCTTTCCTATGAACTTCTTGTGACTTTTCCAGCCAAGTCATTTGTGTGCTTCTTCAAAGTAGTTAGAAAAGTGGCCCTAAAATTCACCCACCTATTTAAAACTTCATACATTTTTTCAGTCTTCATGCTACCAAGTCTGCACAGAGCAGCACCCTTTCCCAAGAAAAGGTACAATCTCTTCACTGCTAGAGCCTGGAGGTGCTTACATGCTGTGAATATTATCCATTTCAGTGATAGGGACATTGCCATTATTAAAGATGGAAACCAAAATGAAATTGTAATTACTTTTTAAAAGTTGACTTAATATCGTGCACTTTATGAATGCACTTAATGCACTCTCAGATCCTGAAACTCTTGCCAACAAGTGGAGATGACTGTTGGATAACAGCATGAATATCAGGTTTATTTATAAATTAATCAAACCTGCAGTAATTCACTGATGGATGGATTCCAATTCTGTTTTATTAAACAAGGAGATTCAGGAGAAGGCAAAGTAGCACCCAGGCCTGTGAAGAGCACAGCACTCACAAACAGATACTAATCACCTCCACTCGCACTGCAGGCCATTCACATTATGGATTATGGAACATCTTTGAGGCTTGTGGTGATAAATACAGATTTGCAAAGCACTCAAGACACTACTGAATCACCTCAGGTATTCATTAGTACTTGTGTATCCTACATTAATATTTGCCTGATCTAGCAAGTTTTTCAGTGATGTTAACACAGTTGTTGTGGGGCACCCATATGTACTTAAAGGTTATTAAAAGTAATAATTGCATTATTTCCAGGCAGAGCCCTTTAACTAAATATGGCGGTTAGCTTTTTAGGAATGTCTAAAGGAGGAATATCTGTTAATTTTACACTTTCCTCCTCCTTGGTTACAGTTTCCCATCATCTCAACATAACACAAACAACTGTCTAAATGGCTAAAAGTTCTATACAAAACTGATATGTACCACTGGGAACATTAAGGAAACCTTTCCTGAATTTCCCAAAGCAAAATGAAGCTGATAGACTGATAAGACCACAAGGGAGGATGCAAAATTTTATCTACTGGAACCAAATCTGAGAAACATTACAATAATTATTCCCGAACTGGAATGGGTGTAAGGTAAGGAGCTGCTGTGTATCAGATTTGCCTTAGATATACATGTATTTCCAAATTAGGAAACTCTCTGATTAGCAAAGAAATGCTGTGTGGCTATTCTAAATTACATGAACTCCTCTAGCTCACCTAGCAAGTACAAATGACTGGCTGATACACATCTTTAAGCCATCTGCAAATAACTGAACAGCTGCCTGTGCTTCCCACAGCTGTGATTGCTCCTCTGCATGCAATGGTGACAAACATCAAATAAAACACAGTGGAGAACAGACAGCAGCTGGGTTTTAAGCGGTTTGGGTGGCCAGCTTTTCCACAGATGGAAGGGGCACAGTCTTCACTGGAAGTTGAGAGGCACCTTTGCTTCTTATTGTGACACAGACATGACTGATAACCCAGAAAACAGAAGCCATGTGGAGAAAGGAAAAATAATTAAATCATCTCTTTTAATAGGTATTTATTAAGCACCTATTTTATGAAATATATAAAGTATATGTATCTTATTTTTACAATTCCAAATAAAAGTGTTTATTGTAAGGATCTTGAGTATTCACAGTGCTATAGGAGGGCATAAGCTTCACCCGAGGTGACCACAGTAACATTCTTAGTAATAAGCCTCTGGGCTACGTCAGACACTTCTACATCTTTCATAGATGACATTTCCTCACAGAACCACTTTCAGTGACATTTAGTCAAGGTGCTCAACTTCTAGTCCATTCTCAGCAAGAACTAAACGTCAGCTTAACTATAAACATTTGAGCAAACGTTTCCCTCAACTGGGACATGAAGTGTTCTCCAAATGAATTCAATGTAATGTAGATATTGGAAATAATTTTAAAATACCTACTACTGAGTTTTATGACAGCCAAATCACTGCCTTAGTAAAGTGAGAAGTGGTCTTTAAGTATTGGCTTCATTTGCAAGGAAGAGATTCTAGGAGTTGCAGTACAGGTAAGACTCCATTAAAATTGCCTCCCTGCTATCATCACTACCAAGGAATCTATTGCTTTACATATGCACAGTAGCTCCTGTTTTGTGGGCTAATCCGCAACAGATTTGGCTACTCAAAGCCAAAGACAACAGCTTTTTGATAGAATTTGCAGAGTTGTCTTTGCATTGGCAAAAAATATTCCTGGTCTGTGGCCAGAAAATGAAAAGACAACAGTAATCATTGTGCTAATTCAACACAGCATTGGTTAAGAACTAAGAACAGATTCTACGCTTCAAATGTACAAGGTACTCAACAGGAGATATTTTACACTAAAAATTCAGTGCCTGCTTTGTTATTTTCTGTAAGTCTAATAGCAGAAAGATGGTTACATAAATTAGTTAATGGGAATGAAGCCCTTAATTATTGCAGAAAAAAGTGATGCCATGCATGTTTAGAAATCAGATAACATCAATTCTCTGGCAGCAAAAATTTCTTTGCACTAACAACCATTAGAAGCCATAATTTTGGAAATAAATAGTTATGCAGTCATATTTTTGTTTTAAAATTGTCTGTGGACTCTCATAACTTGCACCTCAGTAAGTACTGGTTAGTAGACTAGGATAGGGAAAAAAAAGGAGAAAAAAGGCTGAGTATTCAAAAAAGCAAAGAGAATGTTTCTAGATGAAAAAACAAAAACAAAACAAAAACAAAACCCCACTAACACTGAAAAAAGAAATTTTCCTGTGTATCTTCTTAAGCAGAGGTCAGTAGGTCAGGGGAGGGAAGACGGCAGATGAGCTCCCTGAAGAATCAACGTGCACTAGAGGATCCCAACTGCCTTAGACAGAGCTCATGGCTTTCACATGCAGTGAAGCTGTTTCCTATCTAATTCGCCTGTGGATCGAGCTAGGCAGCACTCTGGGAGCAATGCAATCTGCCATTCCCAAACATGCACAACTGCTAAAGGCAACGAGAGAAAAACACACAAGCTCAAACTGGAGCTGACAAAGAACCTCATCATCTCAAGGAATAGTCCCACCATATGTATAGGCAGCAAGGAAGGACTGGGACAAACAGCAGTGAGGCAGCAAACAAGAAAATGTCAAAGATCATGACAGTGGGTGCCAGTGAGAAATGGGAGTCAGTGCAGAACTGAAATGAGGTTTAAGATATATGGATTAGTCAAAGACATTTCACAGTCTCTGAGAAGAAGACTTCCCACATGATGGGGAGACCACAGGGGTCACCACCTACTTTGATGGCTTTTATTTTCTCATCAACATGAGTTCACCTCTCCAGGATTCAGGTTCATCCATGTGACTTTCATCTAATGGCTATTTCAGGTGTTATTCTGGCAAAGCGAATGATGGTACTACCGTCTTTTGAACTATTTCATCCTCACCTCTGACAGCTTTGCTGCTCTAGGTTGCATTCCATCACAATATTCCCTTGTGCTGGCATTGAACAGTTAAATAAAAGTTTTAGAAGAAAAAGGCTTTCCCATCGCTTACGCTGCAAGACAAGCTTCAGTAAATGGTTGGTTGGTGGAGGCTTATAGGCACCTCTGCATTTGTTAGCTATCTTCAGACACAAAAAATAGAAGTGGCTCAGACTGTTTTTATTGCAAGTGCCTTTTCTTGCAGTTTTCTCCTCTATGAGCAACAGTCACAAAGAAATATCAAGCTGACATTGGTCCATCACTGTCACCCAGCTAAGGGCTTTGCAGAGATCCTGTTGTGAAAAGCTGATGCTTCACTCCATAGGGTTTATCTTTGCCCATCATGCACAGCTTCTGTGAGAGCAGTTTTGAGTCTCCAAGCGTGGAAAAGAGCTGGGTGGTAGTTCCAGAGAAGTACCCTAAAACCGTAAGTACTACTATGAACACCTTCTCTAACCTTCCTTGTACAAATACCACCATAATTTCTCCAGAGAATGGGGTGTTTTTCCCAGGATTTGACATTTAGAGAACTGTCCAGTCCCATGCAAATAACATTAAGAAATGGACAACCATTTAGGAAATTGCATCATACTACCAGCCTGAATTTATCTCACTTTCATTGACAGCTACTGACCTCTGTTATGCCTTTGTCTGCGAGAGCAATCTTTATCTCACACTGAGTATCATTCCCGTGTGTATCTAGACATAGTGTTCAAATCTGCTAGTAAATACATGCAGCAAGGGCTAAAGACCCTACACAGCTTAGGGACTGCACTGTGGGAAGACAGAAAGCCGCAGTCACACAGTCACAGGGAAAAGCAATTCAGCGTTGCAAATCTGAGGTCAGTATCTTTAATACTGATGATGATCAGATGCATGCATTAATTCCTGAAGAAAAGTGAGCTGGGAAAAAGTCAGGTCTGTGCTCTGGAAGGGAACTAGTATCTAACGCTGGTAGAAGCTGATTAAAATGTAATATATTATCAAAAAAAAAAAAAAGGAAAAAGGAAACCAAACTGCTTCTGAAACTAAAATTCAGAAATATAAAATATTTGCTAAAATAAATTTTTTATTCAAACCAGACCTGTAAGATCTTTTCTGGAGAGCAAAAACTTTCCAAAACAATTTTCTGTTGAAAATCCATTTCACTACCTAAGAAAAACAGTTCTGATAGAAAAATTTCCCATCAGTTTTTCTAGCATCGGGGGGGAAAACTTTATTTTCTTCCATAAAAGCATGAAATAGAGGAGACCATAATTTAGTCTTTAAAGAATTCATGAAAAAGACTTAGGAGTGTTCAGCACAAACCCCTTCTATGCATAGCAAATGTGCTATGCCTGTCACTCTACTGATGATTTCCAGTTGCTGGTGTCCCACTCCTCTGAGCCCGCCCTAAGCAGCAGACAGCAGATGCTCTTTAAACCCAGAGTCAGCTGCAAAGGAAAAGCCACCAAAAGAGCTTAATCCTGCTCTGCTTCCTCTTACAGTCAACGTTTATGCAAAGCAAATAGCCTTTGGCTCCTTTTGTCAACCTGGTACGGAGTGGGCAGAAAAGAAAAAAAAATCAAAATAGTAGAGATGAAAAACAGGTGCATGACACATAAAGGAAAAGGGAAGAAGGCAAGAAGAAAAAAGGTGAGAAGTCCAAGGAAAAGATTTACTGGAAGCAGGGACAATAAAGGAAAAAAAACCAACAAACCAAAGGAGAGAAAAAATTAGGTAGAAAATAAAGAGGGTATAGGATTGAAGGAAAGATAAGGCAAGGCAAATACATCAAAGACAGCATTATAAAAAGACATAATGTATTTTACTCAGACAGCTCCTCATTTTCCAGCATGAGAAATTTTGATTAAGTGTTTAGTAAAGTTATGAATTTGATGGACAACCAGATGGTATTTCAAACACATGGAAACATAAAGAGCAATAAGAGACCAGGCACAGAGATTACACAATCATGCAAAAGCTGTCTCTGTCAAGGAACAAGATAGTAGCAGGTAAAACTAGGAGACAGTGAGCATATAATAAAAGCTTAAAAAGGCACAAGAGGGGAAAGCATACTCTGTGCAAATATAAGAAGCAATCATGAATGTGACTGCAGCATCAGACTGATTATTTTTGAGTACAGACACAGACGTACTAGAAATATGGCCAAAGATTTAAGATTCTCTAACACAGAGATTTTTGAAAGGGCAAAGGAAAAGCAGAAATAATTTATGTCTTCTAACAGAAACTACTGAAAGGGAAAAGGAAGAAGAATAGGAACATTTTAGCTAGCATCACAGGATGTAACACCAGAGAGATCTTTATCAGATACTGATAGAGAACTCTTGCATAATTGGAAAATACAAGAAATCTGTCATAGTGATACTTGTTAGACACCCAGAGCTTTGATCTTGAGGATCTGGAAATGCTCTACTACTATGAGAATAACAATTAGGTGCAAAAGCTTCTGAAGTGCTCCACAAATCAATTTAACCAAAACAATAAGACCGCAGAGCTTATTGTGCTGGGTCTGAACCCAGGCAACCCACAATACATATTCAACTAATGCTGACACATTTTATAGCAATCTTAAGATTAGGCATATATGTTAATTAAGGATGAAATTACCCACTAGGCTCTGGAGTCCATTCTGAACACGGCTGTGTAATGTCAGGCATATTCAATGTAACGTAACAGTGACCATGCTAAAAAAAAATTATTTTTTGACAAGGACTGCAAGACGAAACAACAAATAGAGGAGCACAATTTAATGATGTGTGATTTATAAAGCTGGAAGCCAGAGATTAATGTGATGTGTAATTCCCTTTAAAATACATATATTATCTGGTGAGATATCCTTACAATGACTTGCAAAAAAGAGATGGCTTCTAAGGAGAGACTTGAAGAGTAAGAAGCAAACCAAAGAGCATATAAGAAGGGAGGAAGCCCAAGATACGAAACAAATTATGAGGAAGAATAAAATCCTATATCATTAAGCCCATTTCAGTGACAAATGATGATGGTTCATAGACAAATACGTCAGTAGTAAGGGGCTGTCTTGGCAGAAAACCATACAAAAAGAACTGCTTTGTCATGGAGCACCCTGCTGCTGAGGTCCTCTCTCATGATAAAGGCTCACGACACTATGGAATACAAATTAATTTTAAAAAGCAATGTCTCATTAAGTGTGCAGCGCAAGGGAGAACTTGCCAACCCACCCTATTCCATGTATCCCTGGAGGAACTGCATTCCTGTGCAGATGCAATATTTCTATCTATGTTTAAAAGTATACAAGACATACTCAAGCCAGGACTCTATGGAGTTCCATGGCTGTAATTTTCATTTCTGGGGTCTGGGAACTAAAAAGATAAACATTTTTTTTCCTTCTAATTTTGCCTCAAACTGAAAATACCTTTCCAATTTACAGCAGGGACTATCATGTACATAAACACAGTTAAACACATCAAATTCAAGGCCAAAACTCTGACAGACCCTTAGGTCTAGCAGTATAATTGAATATCACTATGATTATACTGTTAGAGGCAAATGAACAGGCACTTCACTTTATTGACATTATTTATTAGCCACTCTTGAGAGGGAAAAGAAATGAACAATTATTTTAAAAAGCTATTATCTTTAAGTAGCACAGAATAAAGTACGCTAGCTTTTCATATTTCAGTGTGGAATAGCAATAAAACAAACAGTTTAGTTTTTTTGTCTCCTTCATTTCTCCTCAGGTCAGTTTTCTAAGGTTTATTTCAAATAATTTATTGAAGAGGAGACAGAAACTAAAGAATGCCCTTGTTAGGCCTCTCCTGTAAAACACATCTGCATAGTATTGCTGTTTCATAAGCAAACATTTACAACCTATCTATCAGAACTGGTGAAAGAAGAGGTGTCTTCCCGCTCCATTTTTGAACGAAAACCCATTGTTTCCAGCAGTTGGTAAGAACCTAACTCAGTAATTTTCAGCTGGCTGAAGAATTACTTCTAATTACACTAATGTGGCCAGTGCATCAGATAGTAGATATACAGCTGGTAGATTTAATATGGTGAATTTTTAAAGTTAAGGTTTCACCTAAGAGGGTTGTATTTTCTTCTGCAGGTAACAGAAATTGTAGTTCTCAAGAGAATTACATTCTGAGATACTACATCCAAATGCACTCATGAAAAGCAGGATACTCTGAGGGGTCCTTGAACCCTGCTCATCTACATTCAGGACCTGGTCAAACTGTGCAGTGCCTGACCTGAGGCTGAACCATCCAGATTTCTTTTCCAGAGAAACCAAAACACTCTGGAGTGAAATGAGGAGAGCACTGGTCATGAACAAAGTCTGGGATCACATCCCACTGCGGAATCAATACATAACACAGTAAAGCCAACCAGTTGTAAAATATTTTGCCACTTCTTTCTTACAATCGCCATGTAACTCCTCTAGACTGTGTCGTACAATGGATACAGTTGGCATTTCCTGTAGCTGCTATGCCTTTGTGGAAGTTATGAGAATTTAATATTACTGCAAGTTATAGTATTACTAATTAACATCTTCCTACATTTTGTATCTCTTGCCTAAGAACCATTCTCCTTACACAGTCTGCATTTGTTTCTGAAGCACCCTGAAATTCTTTCTTTTGCAAGATGCTGAGCAAAAAGCACTGTGATGGTAGTGGATGGTAACACTGTAGGAAGCAGCCCTGCATTAGTAAGGTGGCAGATTACATGGACTACTCAATCTTTTCCATATCTGATTTCTATGAGTCAATGATTGTATTGTTCACTCCCTTCTGCACCAAAGGAGTCATCAAGTGACTGTTACTCAAGTGTAGCTGAAAGGGCAGAAGTGGGGTTTGTCTTGAAATGAATGCTGTTTCTGTGCAGGTTAGCTATGCAGAAATTATTGGAAAGTGGAGAAGTTGTTGGCCTATCCCTTCATAAAGGCCTAACTCTTCATCAGCCTGGCTCGTGGTGTACGGAGGCAGACGTCACTTGAAACTCAGTCATCTCACATGACAAAGCACCATGAGCTTCATCAAACAAGTGCTGCACAATAATGGGCTCTTTTAGGCCTTTGCTTACATGAGAAAAGTAGAAAGTGTCCTCTTCTCTCACCAGGAAAAGACTCTTAAGAGTGCCAACACTGAACTTTAGTTAGTTTTCTCTCCCTTTTTGCTGAAAACGTTCCTGTCCTCTGTGATGTGGAGTGAAGGGAGGTAGCACAGAAATATAACTGCATCAATTAGTGAGCTACACTAAGCCACAGACTGCCACAATCTTCTAATAACCCAAGCCAACATATACCATTTTAAAGACAAAATACCAATGGGACTAGGATAAACCATTGCTTTCTCAAAAGCAAGCCATTCTCCTAAGGACTATATACCAAAAGGAGGTGCTCCAGATCACCAGTCAGCAGCTGGTGTGCATGCGGATACAGTTTTGTTCCTGAGGAAGATTTTCTTCTTGCTGTGTCACTTCCTACTGCAGGGATCTGAAGACAGCACTTGTATGAATGTCACTGTATACAAATGCTGCAGATAACCAAAGCAGAAATCTATCTGCTTTTGCAATCAATAGGCTTGGAGGATCAATGAAATCTTCAATGAATCAATACTTCACCACTTTGTAGGGAAAGCTGTACCTTATGACTTGATCCAAAGCTCAGTGGACTCAGTGTCCTTCCACTGTCTTTCTTCCCACTGTCTGCAGTGGGCTCTGAAGGAGATGATGCAGCCACAAGGCTGAGAGATGCAAGACTCAACAAGGCAAAAAGTGCCTCATCTAATGACAAAACTCAGTGCCCCAGCTGAAGTGTCTGTCCCAAGTAGTACCAGGGACTAACGTTGTTTTGTTGCTCTAGTCCTTGAAGGTCAAATTCATTCCTTTCAATTCAGTTTAAGCTGACCTAGTTACTTAACAGCACCAAGTGCCCCCTCCACCTGGCATAGCTGAACACATAGGGAGTAAAGCAGTTTAGAACCTCACCAGAGCAGAACTAGCAGCAGAAGCGTGGCTCACCAGAGCATGCAGTGGGACAGCCTGTCAGCTATAAATCCTGAATTTTGATAAACAAAGAGAACTAGATTTTCAAAAACTCTAGAAAGCCAGGCCTACATGATGGACCCAGGAGCTCTTCTGAGTTCCTAAGGATGGCAGCACATCCCAACAATGCCTCAATGGATAGGGCTCAGAGATGCACTAATCTCTATCTCCCTCTCCCACTGAGTGAGTTTCAATTAGGAATCAATCTTGGGTGCCTGGAACAGAAAAAAATCATGGCAGACTCTGGAAGGCTGAAACCTCCAGCCTTCCATTAACTCACACTTATCCATATGTAAATTCAGTGTGAATGCTCTCAGCACATTTTCATCCTTAGAATTCCACAAAAGTTTAGGAAAACAACTGTTTTAATAAGGAAACAAATATAGCTAGAGTACTGAATTAAGTCTGTAAAGAGAGAAATCTTCAACTTCAGTGTTTAATTTGTACATCAGTACAAAATCTACAGGGCAGTCCAAAGCCCAAACTATTACCAACACATCTTAAAATATGTAAAAGGTAAGACTAATCATTGATCAAGGAACAAAAATGGGAGTACAAAGGAAGAAACTGTTATTAAGTTGAATGCTCCCAGGTTGAGGCTGGCCCCCTTCGCAGCAGGTGCAGAGGGGCACATCTGAATTTGCAGTGGGATGGCTGTGCCCTCCTCATGCAGTCTGGCACACACACCCATTGCACTTGAGGGCCAGAGAGGGAGGGCAGAAGTCAGAATCAGAATCATCTTAGACTACTTATGAAATTCATGTCTCAAAGATACAGCGGCTTCTTGCTGCTGTGCATATGAGCCACTACAAAAAAAAATGAGGCACCTGCCCTTTATTGCAAAGGGGCTGTCATAGGTGAGGCATGTGACTTAAAATTTGTGATGGGAGGCACTGGAAAAGCAGAGCATAGAGAATTCAAAACTACCTGACTAACATATGTTCCTGGTGCAAAATACGTAGGATGCAATTTACTTCACATATTAACAATATCTGTACTGTGAGATAATCTGATGCACCTCAGAATTTCAACTGAATGTTAAAAACTATGTAGAATATTACAGATTTGATTTCTACCCACATATGAATCGTGTACAGTTGCAGTTAACATTCGCCCCTTGTCCCAAGCACCTGGCAGGTTCCCAGGTTAGAAATGGTCCATGTAGGTTCCCTTAAATACAAACTGTAGAGAAGGAAGTTCTCACCTCGAATCACCTTCTGGAAGGCTCTCTTACTGACCCTATTCAGAGCTCAGAGGAAATGTTAGGATACATGCTACAACAGACAGTAAGACTACTTCAAATTAATACTAAGTTATTAAATGTAGACACAGTAGCTAGGCCCTTTTCAAACCTAGATAATAGCTAATTTGGTCTGAGTAAGAAAAAACTTCAACAGGAAACCCCAGCTAACACCATGGATTATTCTTCTGGAGAAAAAAGAACATCCTCTATATTATTAGAGTACTTTTCTTCGAGGAAAGTTGATCTAGGAGAAATGCAAAGCACCTGAAATAGAAATTCTAGATGCTTTTGTTCCTTCTCTGGTTGGAGTCAGTCAAAAAGCAAAGTCATACTCATAGCTCCTATGCCATCCTTCAAGCCAATAAAAATAAAGATGCCAGTTTGCACAGGCTGTAGCAGATGATATACAAGCTAAGGGCATCGTAGCAGGAGAATCCCAGAGCTCCACATTCCCTGTGAATGCAGATGTCACAACTCCACCTCACCCTTCTCGGTGTGCAAGCAGTGACCTCAGTACAAGCTCCCTGAAAGCAAAGGCTTTCCATGGGGCACGGGAGCTGGTTCAAATTGCACACTTTGTGCTGTATGGTGCTCTATAAATAAATCCTGGAGAGTCATACTTTAAGATTTCCACAACAAGCTTTGATATAATACTACCCTGGTTTTGATTTGGGGGTGGTGGGAGGGAGGTCTATGAACCCTCCTTCAACTTCACACACAGTATCTTGCTACGGTTGCCTATAGATTTCAAAATCAGGAGGCACCACATGAGCGAAGAGTCATTGGCATGCACTGTAGGAGAAAACAGGAAATATAATTAAACATAGAGCCATGAGGTAAGTTCTTTGGCAGGAGAAAGAGAGCCTTGGGAAGAAAGTGGCAAGGGCAAAGCACTATGAAATGGCAAAGTAATGTGGTTAAGGCAGGGAATGAAGCACAGGGGTAGAGATGAAGAAACAAGGGTGAGAGGAGCAGAAAAAGCAGCACAAAGAGGTAAAGTGACAATTAGACAAAGAAGGCAAAGCATACAGAAGAGAAGAATATATGAAAGGGAAAAATCTCTCTTAGGAGTAGTGTAACTCTTAGGAGTACCAGTTATTTAGTAAGGGCAGAAGCCACATTGTTATGCAACAGGATACACTTTTCTGTATGGGAAGAGTTTGTTTAAGCTTCTATGAAACCTCAAATAAATCTGTGGGAGAAAAATAAAAAGGGAGTAACGTATTTCTTTTGACTTTTAAATTGCTTTTTAGGTCATATTTCACCCTTCCCTCTCAACCTCCAAGTATTTTCCAGGATGGAATTTTCTTCCCACTCCAGGATTTGGCGTGGGCAGAGCACTGCAGATGCTGCTGAACTCAGAAACCAAGAAACTGATTCATTTTTCCCTTGAATCTTGTGCTATCATTTAGACTGGGAACATGCAAATGTCAAAGGCTGCAAGTTATAAACTTGCAGCCACAATTTTACACAGCCTGACCATTCACTTTGTCCCAGAGTAACAGTGGTATCAGATGGAGAGTAAAGTTCTGAATCCCTGCTAGATTGCTAAATATCTAAAAATAATTATTTTTCCTTCTGTTCCATCAGACTTGTGCTCTAAAACTCCTCTCAGTTTTGAGCATGTGCAGAGGATAGGTTTTCTCTAAGGTAAGCCCAGCAACCATTATTCTACTTCACTGAACAAAAATCCTTAGAATGAAGACAACCTTATCAAATCAATGAGCAAGTCCATGTTCCATAAGTCCAGATTAATTTCTGAAAGTTTCCTCTCATTTCAGCCTATGGCACTGTACAAACCCACTGCTGCGTATCAATTCAGTACTCAGAAAGGATTCTCAGAATAAATCCTATGGAGTCATATGACACAAAAGAAGCTGCTCCCAGGATAATTGATACTGTGTTAATATTTTTAAAATCTGAGGCCACTTTCAGTAAGAAAGTTTCCTTCCCTACTTCATCTTAGACTTTAAAACAAACCAAAGCTCTAACATTTTAAAGGTTAGACACATTTTTACTCCCACCGTTTCTTAATAAAACACCATTTGTGTGGGAAAACAGCTTAGTGCATACTTTAAAAACAGGCAAACCATTAATTGATCCAACATGTTGGCAGTTTTAGAGAAACTTACTAGAGAAGAACAAACTATGCTGCATATTAAGTTTTAAAACAGCCTGAGCTTTACTTTGAGGGTGCATAAGTATGCCAAGCTCCTACTGCTTTATACTTCTTAGTATATATCTGTGATATCTTAGTATATATCTGTGATACTTAAAGTAGCAAGAAGTATAATCTGAACAGCTGCTAAACCACGGGCAGGTTATAAAGCACAGTTTTAAGAAGCTCAAGAGGTTATGACTTGCTTGTCTCACAAAAACAAAGGAAAACACTAAACCCCCCCCCTCCCCCCATTTTCCACCAACACTACCAAAGAAACACCAATATGCCCAATACAAATGGTTAATCTCCGAAACAGGCTGGACACAAGAGGTTCCAAAATCGCTGCTTTTGCATCAGCAGTATTTTAGCACTATGGTTAGGCAACAAATTGCTTCTCAGCACATCCAAGCTAGCTAGTTTACTGTGGAAATTTAACATGTCATTAGAATAACATCCTGTTTTGCAGCATTTCTGTGTTTCAGTTTACCCCAACTCTACTAAGATTCAACTGGCATGGAACAGCTGGGCATGATTAATTACTGGATTGAAACCAAACGGAGATTTCACAATAGGTGGCATTTTATCTCCATGGCATAGGCAGCTGGTATAAAAGACAAGTGACTCCTGGCAGAAAACACTGTCCCTAAATATAAATCTGGTGAACTGTTTTTAAGACATTATTTCAGATCAAGCACTTGTACAAAAACAGTGGGTTTTTCTTTGTGGACATAATCCAGTGTTTAGGTTGTTTCCAATGACTGGATTTTGACTGGGTTCTAGTTGACAAGCACATGTTGGGACCCGACCACCCATGTGCTGACACTGCAAGCACAAACTCCACCAGAACATTCACCTGGGAGAGTGAAACGCTCCCCCCACCCCAGTCCTGGACAACATATTTCATGTTCTCACCAAATCAGATACTCGACATTCCTACTCGATCTCACAGCTTTTACACTATCACAGCCAAGACCGCGGACACCGTGTTCTCTACTTTATTGCACCTCCTGATAAGCCTGCACCACAACACTAACAACTTCTCCTCTTCCGAAGCTCTCGATCACGCTCGATCCCACACGGCACCTGCCAGAGGACTCTCAGGACACAACGAAACACCGGTGCCCCACGGTGGGATCAGCGACCCATTCCTCTGACTAGACCCAAACTTTACATGTCCCAAACTTTTCACCCCTGGAGCACTGGCTTGTATTGCTATGGATATGCTAGCAGCACATCCATCCTTTGCCATGACAGCATGGAGAGGACCTCAATGGCCCCCACGATGGGCACCCACCACCCAGAGACGCCCACAGCCCATCCTGCTCCCTGTCAGGAGGTGCGAGGACACCTTCCCGCAGCAGCGCCCACTCCAAGGATGCGGGACGACAGAGCGGGCTGGAGAACGGGGTCCATCCGTCTGCCCCCCCAGCACACCCCCGGCGGTGGCGTGGCTCACCTGCGTGGGGCATGGTGATGGTCTCGTTGGCATTGCTGGAGCCCACGTTATAGATGACGACGGCGGAGGCGTTCTGGGCGGCGGCGTGGCGGATCTTGTCCTTGTAGGTGCAGTTTCCGCGCGGGATCAGGGCCACCCAGCTCTTGCCCGGCGCCGGGGCGTTGAAGCGGGTGCCGGGGTCGCAGGCGTAGCGGTCGACGGGCGAGGCGGAGAGGGCCACCTGCCCGCGGGCGTCCTGCTTGGGCGACTGCTCGCCGTAGCGCCCGCACTCGCTCTTCTCGCTGCGGAGCTCGGCGCTGCCGGCCGCCGGGTCGGCGTAGGTGATGTTGACGAAGGCCGTGTACCACTCCTCCTTCTCGGCCACGGTGAAGTCCAGGCACAGCAGATGCACAAAACAAAAGGACAGCAGCCATGTTGAGAGCGCCAGGCTGNTCATGTCGGGGCCGTTTGATTTCCTCGGGCTGGCCCCGTCTCCGCCTTCCCCTCTCCCTCCTCCCTCCTGCCCCTTCCTCCCCTCCCTCGCCCTGCCCGCACAGCTGCCTCTCCAGCTGCTGGCAGCGCGGCCGGGGAAGGCGCGGAGGGGGTGGCGCGGCGCGGCGCGGCGCGGGGGGGGTTCCAGACG